>BLSH010534967.1:1526035-1541055 GCA_018402905.1 Glandirana rugosa
ATATGTCCCACGGTCCATCGTCACATGTCCTACGGTCCATCCCATATGTCCCACGTCCATCGTCATATGTCTCGGGGTCCATCGTCATATGTCCCACGGTCCATCCCATACGTCCCACGGACCATCGTCATATGTCCCACGGTCCATCCCATATGTCCCATGTTCCATCGTCATATGTCTCACGGTATATCCCATATGTCCCACGGTCTATCGTCATATGTTCCACGGTCCATCCCATATGTCCCACTTTCCATCGTCATATGTCTCGGGGTCCATCGTCATATGTCCCACGGTCCATCCCATATCTCCCACGCACCCTGTACACTGCTACCTGGCACCCTGTATACCCTACCTGGCACCCTGTACACTGCTACCTGGCACCCTGTTCACTGCTACCTTGCACCCTGTACACTGCTACGTGGCACCCTCTATACCCTACCTGCCACCCTGTATACTGCTACCTGGCACCCTCTATACCCTACCTGGCACCCTGTATACTGCTACCTGGGGCTCTGTATACTGCTACCTTTCACCCTGTATACCCTACCTGGCACCTTGTATACTGCTATCTGGCACCCTGTATACCCTATATGGCACTCTGTATACTGCTACCTTGTACCCTGTATACCCTACCTGGCACCCTGTATACTGCTACCAGGCACCCTGCATACCCTACCTGGCACCCTGTATACTGCTACCTGGGGCTCTGTATACTGCTACCTGCACCCTGTATACCCTACCTGGCATCCTGTACACTGCTACCTGGCACCCTGTATATCCTACCTGGCACCCTGTACACTGCTACCTGGCACCCTGTACACTGCTACCTGGCACTCTGTATAATACCCTACCTGGCTCCCTGTATAATACCCTACCTGGCACCCTGTATACTGCTATCTGGCTATCTGGCACCCTGTATAATACCCTACCTGGCACCCTGTATAATACCCTACCTGGCACCCTGTATACTGCTATCTGGCACCCTGTATACTGCTATCTGGCATCCTGTATACCCTACCTGGCACCCTGTATACTGCTACCTGGCACCCTGTATACCCTACCTGGCACCCTGTATACTGCTACCTGGCACCCTGTATACCCTAGCTGGCACCCTGTATAATGCTATCTGGCACCCTGTATACTGCTACCTGGGGCCCTATATACTGCTATCTGGCACCCTGTATACTGCTACCTGGCACCCTGTATACTGCTACCTGGGGCCCTATAAACTGCTATCTGGCACCCTGTATACTGCTAACTGGGACTCTGTATACCCTATCTGGGACCCCTGTATACTGCTACCTGGCACCCTGCATATCCTACCTGGGGCTCTGTATACTGCTACCTGGCACCCTGTATACCCTACCTGGGGCTCTGTATACTGCTACCTGGCACCCTGTATAACCTACCTGGGGCTCTGCATACTTCTATCTGGGACCCTGTATACCCTACCTGGCACCCTGTATACCCTACCTGGGGCTCTGTATACTGCTACCTGGCACCCTGTATACTGCTACCTGGCACCCTGTATACCCTACCTGGCACCCCGTATACCCTACCTGGGGCTCTGTATACTGCTATCTGGCACCCTGTATACCCTACCTGGCAACCTGTATACCCTACCTGGCACCCTGTATACTGTTATCTGGCACCCTGTATACCCTACCCGGGGCTCTGTATACTGCTATCTGGAAACCTGTATACCCTACCTGGGGCTCTGTATACTGCTACCTGGCACCCTGTATCCCTTACCTGGCACCCTGTATACCCTACCTGGTACCCTGTATACTGCTACCTGGGACCCTGTACACCCTACCTGGCACCCTGTATACCCTACCTGGGGCTCTGTATACTGCTATCTGGCATCCTGTATACTGCTACCTGGCACCCTGTTTACCCTACCTGGCACCCTGTATACTGCTACCTGGTACCCTGTATACCCTACCTGGCACCCTGTATACTGCTACCTGGCACCCTTTATACCCTACCTGGCACTCTGTATACTGCTATCTGGCACCATGTATACCCTACCTGGCACCCTGTATATTGCTACCTAGGGCCCTATATACTGCTATCTGGCACCCTGTATACTGCTACCTGGGGCCCTATATACTGCTATCTGGCACCCTGTATACTGCTATATGGGACTCTGTATACCCAATCTGGGACCCCTGTATACTGCTACCTTGCACCCTGTATACTGTCACCTGGCACCCTATATACTCCTACCTGGGGCTCTGTATACCCTATCAGGGACCCTGTATACTGCTACCTGGCACCCTGTATACTGCTACCTGACACTCTATATACCGCTACCTGGGGCTCTGTATACCTTATCTGGGACCCCTGTATACTGCTATCTGGGACCCCTGTATGTTGCTATCTAGGACCCCTGTATACTGCTATCTGGGACCCTGTATATTGCTACCTGGGACCCTGTATACTGATATATGGTGATTCTGTATACTGCTATCTGGGGCTCTGTATACTGCTACCTGGGGCTCTGTATACTGCTATCTGGGGCTCTGTATACTGCTACCTGGGGCTCTGTATACTGATATATGGTGATTCTGTATACTGCTATCTGGGGCTCTGTATACTGCTACCTGGGGCTCTGTATACTGCTACCTGGGACCCTGTATACTGATATATGGTGATTCTGTATACTGCTATCTGGGGCTTTGTATACTGCTACCTGGGAGCCTGTATACTGATATATGGTGACTGTATACTGCTATATGGTGACTGTATACTGCTATATGGTGACTCTGTATACTGCTATATGGTGACTCTGTATACTCCTATCTGGTGATGCTGTATATATCACTATCTGATGATGCTGTATACCCTATCTGGTAATGATGGGCTGTATACTCCTGACACAAGGGGTGAAAACTATAAGGGGTGGGGCTTATGAGAAGTGGGAGGGGTCAAAAAGGAAGGGCGGGGTCTGGCCCCCCATCCTAAAATTTCACCAGCCGCCACTGCTCCATAAGAAGTGGCTTCCCATGGTGCCATGGGCAGTAGGGGGAATCAGCACCGCACAGAGTGATTAGGATGTGCCCAGACATGCCTATGATTGAAGCCTATTAGAGCCTATGGCTCTAATTAGGTACCTCAAAGAAACCCCCCACCGCTGTAATTCATGCGTCTGGTGTCCTGAAAGGGGCCGGACGCATGAATTAGGGGGTGGCCATGGATAGATTCATGCTATACATGAATCTATCCATTTAGTATAGAGGGGGTGGCGGGGATAGAGGGGACGGCGCTCGTGCACCCTTAATAGACGGGCCGTCCGGCAGTCAGTATGACATTCACCAATATTCATTGCAGGTGAATTTTCTTAACCACTTCAGCCCTAGGCAAGACCAGCTACTTGAGCCCCCCCCTCCCAAAAAGCTCAGGATGGTTTGGACACCGGTGACCCCAATCCCCATGTCACACCTGGTGACCCCGATTTCCTGTCACACCCAGGGACCCCGATCCCCTGTTCTAGGGGCTCTCGCCGGGGTATGAAGAGAGTGGCCCGCACTCTGCCCTCCTTCACCATGATCCTGCTGTTTCCTCCTCCGAGGATGCTCCTCTTCTGAACCACAGTGCTTGGCACAGCTCCAGCCAGCTCCTGGTGGAGGGAGAAGCGGCAGTCAGAGAGCTCTGCACGTTCTTTATCACCATCCTCCTCAGACCATTCTGGGGCCCCGTCGCATCTGCTCTAGTAAAGGTGCCACCCTCCAGTGCCGAGCTCTGGCTCAGGTTCAGCTCCCCTCCGCTCCCTGCTTGAAACCGACCCAGGGAAATGAACCTGCTCACTTCCTGCCCGGGGATCAGCCTGAGTAGCCAGCATGCACCTTATTCTGGAAGAGCGTCAGAGTGGGCTTCAACTGCCCACAATCAAGATGGAATCGCTCAGTAAAATTTTAAAAATATATAACGCAAACGGGATTGACATATATACATGCGTTCATGTACACTATGTCTACAGGCAGAGGGGATGCCGAAAAAAAAAAAAAAAATTGGTGGGGGGAACTCCGCTTTAACATCGACACATTTTAAGCATATAAAAATAGTTAAAGAACGCTTACAGTCTCCCACAGGATCTTTCATCACATCCATAAATAATTGCACAGGTTTTCTTCCATTTAAGTACCTGGATTCAGCAGTAAATGTACCCTCTATAAAGGATTTGCTCAGATTAAAGTGTATGTTAGTACATGGTAAACAGTAAGCACTTAACTATAGGCAAAGCATTATTCATATCAAATTTCAAAATGTTCAATAAAAATGCACCATATTTGGAAACTTTGTGACTCTCTGTTACAGGATTATTATAATTTTACCTTCATAACCAGTTTTGGGTATGTAGGGTTAAACATCAAGTCTATTGCTCAAGGCAAAACTACTGCTGACAGCAGATAATAGAATCTCATCCAAAGCTTTCTTTTTTAAGGTGTGCCAAGGTTTATTATTGTATTGATGCTGCTGAAAACTAAGCCTCCTGGGACATCTGAAAGATATTCTCATATCTAGTTTCTCGTGGAACACCCAATATACGCAAGTGCATCCAGAAATGCTACAAGCATACCTGCCTACCGGCAGTGGGATAATTTCATTGTCATATAAAGAGGCTAATTTACTAAAGGCAAATAGGATGCTCACTTTGGAAAGGAAAATTCCCTTAGCTTAGTGAATGTGGTGAAAATTAATTTAGTGAAAAATGCTTGATCGCATGCAAGGAAAATTAAAAAAAAAAATATATATATTCTTGCTTGCACATGATTGCACATGATCGCTGACATCTTCAGCCAATCTGCTTTTGGGTATTGATTTTTGGCCGTTTTCATTGGCTGGGCTGAGATGACAAGTTCATTATTCTCAGCGTTGCCAAAACTGTACACCGAGTTGCATGTGTGTGCTACTCATTGTACAGTGCAGACAGGCAGGTGAGAAACTTTACAGTAGTTTTAAAGAATATAAAGTTTTACTTTAATGCATTCCCTGTATTAAGGTGGAAAATATCCCACTAGTTGTATCACCCCTGCTGCTGTCAATCAAATCCTGTGAGTAAGGAGTGGGGCAGAGCTGTTTGTGTCAATGGACACCCACAGCCTGACTTGGGTATTGAGCCCGCAGGTGTACCGCCATAAGAATTGGCTTCCTATGGTGGCACAAGAGCACTGGCGGGGCGGGCCCCAGAAGAGGAGGTTTTGGATTGCACTGTGCCATTGCACAAAGCAGGTATGTATACTATGTTTATTATTTTAATTAAAAAAATACCCTTTACAACCACTTAATGTAAAAGAGACAAAGGGGTTGATTTACTAAAGCTAGAAAGTGCAAAATCTGGTGCAGCTCTGCATAAAAGCCAATCAGCTTTCAGGTTTTAGGCCCCTTTCACAGGGGCGGCTGTTCTGCCGTTGCTAAATGCAAGCCAGATACCAGACTCCAAAGCACAACAATTACTTGCATTTGTACATTCTGATTAGCCACGATTATGTGCAGCTACGTTTAGCTGCAGTGGAAACATTCTTGACATTTCTAAGTGCATTCTTGACATTTCTGAAGTGCTTCCTATTGATTTTCTATGCTTGTTGCTGTTGCTATCCGTCAGAGACACAGTGCACTGCTTTTACTTGCAGATAGCTGCAGATATGTGCAGATAGCTGCATAACATCATTCCTGGATGCATTCAAATCCATTTTTTCTAATCTTTCTAAATCGTCTGTAACAAAACCGTTGCTAAATGCAGAGTGTGAATGGGGCCATAGGAAAGCATTGTCACAGTATAGCTGCGGTAGATAACTTCATCTATCCGCAGCTAAAAGCTGAATTCTATCCGTCCGTGCCAAAGAGGCCTTATTGTCAAAGCTTAATTGAACAAGCTGAGGTTAGAAGCTGATTGGCTACCATGTGCAGCTGCACCAGATTTTGCACAATCCAGCTTTAGTAAATCAACCACAAAGTATGTCTTTTCTGCATTAAAACTCCTGCCTGTTCGCATTTTTTTTTTGTTTACTAACGTTCAACCTTACAATGCAGTGTCCTTCAAATGAATAGGATTAAATACTGTTATATATTTTCTTTTGTGCTAATTATGTTAATTCTGTTGCCCAAAGTGTTCAAATGTTTTCTAAAAACACTGTGATATCTGCAGTATGTTTAGAAAATGCATATTATCCATTCACACTGCATTAATTTGGTCAGTACTACTCATAGTTTTGTAAAACAGAATGTTTGGGGGGATTAAGAATAACTTAATCATAAGGCAATGCAACAGTTTCCAATGGTATTTCAGTTTGGGTCTTTATTTTCAAGTAAAGGATAATGCACTTTCACTTTTTTACAAAATTTCAATGAATAAATTCTTCACACATAAAATGAACAGCTGTGATGGCAAATGACACTTTAATAAGAAATTATTCACAGTAATTTCAATATCTAATTTCAGCAGCAAAATGAAAAGTGTAGCACTCATAAATCATATCTTCTATCTATCTATCTATCTATCTATCTATCTATCTATCTATCTATCTATCTATCTATCTATCTATCTCAAGCAATCCTTCTGTCTGTCATAAACATGTCAAACTGGCAGATCTAGACATAACCTCTTATACAATAAACAACAAAAAAAGTGAATTGACTAGCAAATAGCATTGCTCAGTTTGAAAGACCCTGCCAAATTTGCAATATTTTTTTAACGTGTAGTATATAAAATATGGATTACGTTGTAGTCACAACTGCAGGTGCAGCTGCTTCACGGAAGGCAGACAATGCGTAGCAGAGCAGACACAACATTGTTTCCATACAAGGAAATATTATCAGTTCTGTTATCATATAAGGAAATAACACCCAAAACTGCACACATATGTCTTATTTGTTTACCCGCCCATGGACAATCATCTATATGATGACCTAGGCAAGTATCTAGGATCTGGTGTCTGATGACCTCATCTGAGCTTTTCCTTGACCTATAACTTCATTTGGCAACTGGAAGATGGAAGGTTTTGAGGAGCAATTGAAGACACAAGGCGTATATAGATTATTATTTTTCTTGTTAAGGGGAATAGCTTTTGTATTTAAAAAAATATATTTTTACCACAATCAGCTTTTTTTTTTTCTATTAGCTGTTAAAGGGTAGCAGAAGTCCTTTACTGTTTAGCAGTTGACCAGGACAAAGAATACCTAAGTTACCTCTCTCCACTGTACTTAAAGAGGAGCTCCAGGCTCCCCCCCAAAAAAATTAAATGTCAGCATCTACAAATACTGTAGCTGTTGACTTTTAATATTAGGGTACTATCCCTGTCCAGGAATCCAATTGTGTCCTCACCCGAGGCAATTTTTCAGTCTTGACTAAGGGAAACTGGCAGTGAAGCACTGCACTTTGGGAATGGGCAGGCTGTGGGGGGCGAAGTTCTGTCTTAGTTTGCTGTGGTGAACTGAGCCAGAAGTGGGTGGAGGCACTTGTCAAAACCAGGTACCCCATCCCCCCCAAAAGGTGCCAAATGTGGAGTGGAGGGCGGGAGGAGGCAGACAAGTGGAGCTTGCCCTTTTGGGTGGAGCTCTGCTTTAACTAGTTCAGCTTTCACACCTGCACATCCCCTCTGTACCACAGCAGGGTCCCCTTTACATCAGAACCCCCACCATAGTCTCCCCACTTAACATAAGAGACCACTTATGCTAAGATCCCAATCAGAGTCCCTTCTTACATCTGGGTCCCCATCAGAGTTCCTCCTTACATCTGGGTCCACATCAGAGTCTCTCCTTACATCTGGGTCCCCATCAGAGTTCCTCCTTACATCTGGGTCCCCATCAGAGTTCCTCCTTACATTGGTGTCCCCATCAGAGTCTCTCCTTACATCTGGGTCCCCATCAGAGTTCCTCCTTACATCTGGGTCCCCATCAGAGTTCCTCCTTACATCTGGGTCCCCAACAGAGTCCCTCTTTTTTACTTGATAGGTTGCTTTAACTGACATCATATGCAGATCGAATCTTTGATCTGCAGGTGATCGAAATTGAGAATATACAAAAGTATTAATTTTACTTTGCATCTTACTTTGCAGCTCTCTACCTTAAAGGAGATCTTTGTCACAGCATACACTTAAATTTTATAACATCAGCATTGTAATAACAATACAAACAACAGTTATTTTTTACAATCGAGTATAGGATTACTATAAAGAAAAGAAGAAAAATGATTTTCTTATTGTGAGTCAGCAAAGCTTCACCACATTCACTAAGCTCTAAAGCATATTCCTTTGCAAAGTGAACAGCATTTATGCCTTTAGTAAATCAACCTCTTTATAACAAGTGGACTCAAGGAAAGAAACATAAGGATTTTGCTGTAATCACTGCTATTCAAGCTAAGGCTTCCTATCAAGAGTGGTGAGAGATATGCTCATCTTTACTTGCATCACTGCAATCTTTTTTTTTTTTGATTTGGTCAACAAATGAAAACTGCGAATGAAAAGAGGGAAAGGGAATGGTCATTGTTTGTCATACACAGATTTTCCAACATATCATGAGTTTGCTATGTGGCATATCAAGTGCTTCTGATGCTTATTAGAATCACTCATTATTAATGGCTAGTTAAACTCTACATGGCTGTATGATCACATATAATGCTTGATGCTGGCACATTCCTTGTAAAGTTCATATCATGTGTGACTAGCCTTAGTAGCTGCCAATCTAACAGGCCATCTATGATATACAGTAAGTGCTTGTTTATGGACTGTTGAAGTAGGCTAAGTTATTAAAACCATGAAAATTCATTTTACAATAAATGAAAAAAAATGTACTTGTCCTAAACTCCTGCAGGTGATAAAAGAGGTCAATTATTTCAATGCAATGTTAAAATATAAGGGATTGCTGCATTTACAAAGGCCACCCGGTGAGGTCCCCAGAGAAAAGAGGGCCTTGCTGCGGTGCTATTTCTACAAACCACAGCTCCCCCACATTGCCCCTGTAGTACACAATTACCAGAACCCAAGTAGCTTCTCCAATTCTCCACAGCAGTCATATCAGGTAAAGTGCTTCTGGCTAATGAATGCAAACTGTGTTGAAAGCACAGCCTTATCAGTTGGAAACATCTATTTTTGCATAAAACATTTTGGAACGTTTTGAGAGTTTAAAAAAAATGTAGAGTATACTTAATGGTTTGTCCAGATATGGTGCTGTTTTATATATATATATATATATATATATATATATATATATATATATATATATATATGGTGCATTATAAAAAAAAACAAAAAAACAAATCCAGGAAATACTGCATCAAATAGATCGACATTTCATGAGACTTAGTCAGTATTTGGTCTGTTGTGCTAAAATAATTAAGCACTCGATTAATGAAAAAATCTACTAGGTAAAATTTGCTCTTAAAAGGCAATTAAAGTAGAAGAGAAGGCAAACAGCTAAACTTCAAGTTGCAAAACTAAAATACAAAATAGCTATCTTACATGACATAACTGTGTACATTTTTTCCTGTTATATAGTTACACTGGTTTGTCTGGTTGAAAAAAGACACTCATCTAGTTCAACCAATAAAAGGGGAAATAAAATCATACAATCTTCTATACACACTGCTATACCCACAGTTGATCCAGAGGAAGGCAAAACCCCCAGAAAAGCATGATTCAATGATCAATTTTACCTATAAATGCTAGTATCCACTATCCAGTAATATTATGTACATTTAGGAAAGAATCAAGGCCTTTTTTAAAGCAATCCACTGAGCTGGCCAGAACCACCTCTGGAAGGAGTCTAGTCCACATTTTCACAGCTCTTACTGTGAAGAAACCTTTCCATATTTTGAGATTAAGGCCTCATGCACATGGGGTGTTATAAAAAACGAGCTGCAAAGCCACTACCAACACCAGGAAAAAAGGGGCTGTAAAAAATGTGCTTTTAATAGCTTTTTGCATTGGCATTAAGGCATGTTTTAGCCACGCTAACTTTTAGCAGCATTTCTCATGCCTCTATTCAAAATCAATGGTTCCCTATGGGAGCCCGTTGATTTGAATAGAAGTTGTACCAGAAGTCGAATCATGATGATCCAACTTGCGGAGCGGCTTGTGTGCTGAGGATCTTGAAGGTGAACCCCTCGCCAAAAAAAAATTGGTGTGGCCCCCCCCCCCAAGATGATACCAGACCTTGCGGTCTGGTATGGATTTTAAGGGGAACCCCCCAAAAAATGTTGTGGGGTCCCCCCCAGTATCCATACCAAACCGTTATCCAAGCATGCAGTCTGGCAGGTCAGTAAAGGGGGGGGTGGCAAGCGAGCACCCCCCCCTCCTGGACCATACCAGGCCACATGCCCTCAACATGGGGGGGTGGGTGCTTTGGGGCAGGGGGCCTGAGCCCCCCACCCAAAAGCACCTTTTCCCATGTTGATGGGGGCAAGGACCTCTTCCTGACAACCCTGGCCAGTGGTTGTCGGGGTCTGCGGGCGGGAGGCTTCCAGATGATGTCACCAGATGGCCCCGCCCCATGTCTATATAAGTAATAGCACACGGTGGCCCTAGCATTACACTGGGAGAGCGCGTTGAGACAACATTGTAGGAAGAACAGAGGGAGAAGACAGCGGAGAGAGGAGACCCGGCAGAGGCAGAAGACAGTGCAGAGAGCAGAAGAACAGGAGAGGCGGAGAAGACATCAGCAGAGGAGGGAGAAGAACTGGAGGATGAAGACATCGATGGATGGAGAAGAAATTAGAAGAGATGCCGAAGCTGCCTTATTAATTACTTTAAAAACCTGTGTACTGTTTTTATTCTTGAAACTTTTTTTGGGTGAATGGGTAGGGGTACAATGTACCCCATACTTATTCACATAGGGTGGGGGGCCAAGATCTGGGGGCCCCCTTGTTAAAGGGGGCTTCCAGAATCCCATAAGCCCCCTGCCTGCAGACCCTGAGGTGCTTTGGGGGGGGGGTGCAGGTCATTTGGAACAGCTGTGCATGGCAACCAATCAACTTCTGTCTTTAGCTTGTTCAGCTTTAAAAATGAAATCTATGAGCTGATTGGTTGCCATGCACAGCTGCTCCAAATTCTGTCTGCTCTAGTTTTGATAAATTCCCCTAAGGGCTCATTCAGACATGTGCTGAGACAGGTCCTGTATGCTGTGCCACGTTTTGCTGCATCTGCATCCACCAGAGAGCTTCATCTATAGAAGTGGGTGCACAGATCCGAATGCAGACACTGTGCATTTTGATACATGCATCCCTTCCTGTTTGCATGTCATATTTTGACATTTGACTATGTCCATGCAGCTGCTGCATCCCAATGACTTTGACTGGACTGCCTGCACAGGGATGCACAGAACACCAAGTATCCCCATGCGGTACACGGCCATCACACTGAGCATGGACACATATGCTCCATGTGGATGAGGCCTAATTGTCACATGGACCAGATAGCAGGAAAGGGGAAATGTCGGGTAATTAAAAGAGAAGTAGGGAAAGTTTATTTATGAATCATATTTATCTAGGTAGATCCTGCATCTGTCCCCTGCCGGATCTAAGGCTGAGAATCAAGTAATCAAACAGCTGATCGCTCAGTTCTCAGTGCTCCCAATCCAGTGCCTCCGATGTACTCCCCTCCAAGTCCAGGGCCTCCACTGCATCCCCCAGTCCAGGGCCTCCTGTGTACTCCCCTCCTAGTCCAGGTCCTCTGCACCCGCTCCAGCACCTCCTCCCCACTCCAGCACCTCGTCTGCACCCCCCAATCCAGGGCCTCCTCTGCACCCCCTCAGTCCAGGGCCTACTCTGCACCCCCAGTCCAGGGCCTCCTCTGCACCCCCAGTCCAGGGCCTCCTCTACACCCCCAGCCCAGAACCTCATCTGCACCCCCAGCCCAGGACCTCATCTGCATCCCCCAAGTCCAGGGTCTCCTCTGTGGGCTCCCCCAGCCCAGGGCCTCCTCCACACCCCCCCCAGTCCAAGGCCTCCTTTGCACCCCCCCCTCCAGTCCAAGGCGTTCTTTGAAGCCTCCCCTTTTCTTTGATGCCTCATGCAAAAAAGACATATGCTGTTTGGGCACTGGGCAGGACTGTCCATTACACTTGATCGGGCGGCAGTGACACCCTTAAAGCAGCGGTGCAGGTGGGGGTGGCACTGCCCCCCTAGAAGCATCACCCGGGGCAGGCACCCCCCCTTGCTCCCCCCCCTAGTTTTGGCCCTGGGTGCGAGTTCTATTCAAATCAAATCAATGGGCTCCCAGAGGCATGAGAAATGCTTGATGAGGCTTAATGCGGCTGTATCCAGAGTTAAGCCACGTATAACAGCTTTTACCAGCGCCAGGCGTTTTTACAGCTCTAACGCCGCACCTCAGGACTTGCTGGTCCTGGATTTTTTTTGCAGCTTGAAAACGCCTATGCCACTTACAGCTCATAAAAGCCTGTGTGTGCATGAGGCCACTGAATAACATGGAGAGGCGTTTTTAACCACTTCAGCCCCGGAAGGATTTCCAGCTTTAGGACCGGAGCCCTTTTTGCGATTCGGCGCTGCGTCGCTTTAACGGACAATTGCGCGGTCGTGCGACGTTGTACCCAAACGAAATTTGCATCCTTTTTTTCCCACAAATAGAGCTTTCTTTTGGTGGTATTTGATCACCACTGCGTCATTTCTGATCGCCGCTATAAACAAAAGAAGAGCTACAATTTTGAAAAAAAACCCAAATTTCTTACTTTTTGCTAAAATACAAATCCAAAAAAAAAATATAAAAAAACATTTTTTTTCACCGTTTTTGGCCAATTTATATTCTTCCTCATATTTGCGATAAAAAAAATCGCAATCGGCGTTTATTGATTGGTTTGCGCAAAAGTGGTCGCGTTTACGGATGGTGAGAATTCATTTTTGGGTTTTTATTTTTTTTTTTAATTTTTACTAGTAATGGCGGCGATCTGTGATTTTTAGCGGTACTGCGATATTTCAGCGGACATGTCGGAACATTTTGACACTTTTTTGGGACCATTGGCATTTATACAGCGATCAGTGCTATAAAAATGCACTGATTACTGTGTAAATGTCATTGGCAGTGAAAGGGTTAACCTGCAGGGGGCGCTCTAAGGGTTAACTATGTTCCCTGGGCGTGTTCTAACTGTATGGTTACTGCCCTAACAGGAGAAGGGAAGTGGTCACAGCCTTCATGTACAGGAAGGCTGTGATCACAGCCCTTCCCCCTTCACAGAACGGAGGTCCGTGATTACTTACACGGACCTCCGTTCCTTCACTCCGGGGGGGCATCGCGGGTAGCCGGCGGCAATCGAAGCCGCCACACCCGCTCCCTGGCCCCCCCCGAACACAGTGAGCGCGCGCGTGCGCCTCCGGCGGCGCGCGCGCGCTCACTAGGCTCTGTCTCGCGGCCGCCGTCATATGACGGCAATCCGCGTTACAGAGCCACTCTGTCGCCGTCATTTGCCGATCAGCCTTCGGCAAGTGGTTAAGAAAACCGTCTGACACTGCTAAAAGCAGCTGTAAAAACGCCCCATGTGCATGAGGCCTAAATCTCTTTTCCTCCAGATGTTAAGAGTGCCTCATTGTCCTCTGTGATGACATTAAGTGAATAACTCAACACCAAGTTCACTATACAGTATGCACTACTTATGTATTTATACATGTTGATCATATCCCCCCTTAGGGTCCTTTCACACATGCATGTCCATTTTCACGGACTCCGCTTGCTCAGCGGGGATCAATCCGTTGATCCCCATTGAGCCGGTGGATGATAGGTCCGTCTCTTCACAGTGACCTGTCAGAGCCTGGCTCTCCTCTCTGGCGGATCAGATGAAAACGGATCCGTCTGTCCGTTTTCATCCAATCCGCCAGACGGGTGGAAAATAGGGTTTCCATCCATCTGGATTTAGCACAGCGGATCGGATCTGATGTCAGCGGACATGTCACCACTGACATCCGTTCTCCATAGAGAAAAACTGACAGATGGACCTGAATGGTCTGCATGTGTGAAAGGACCCTAAGTCTCCTCTTCTCAAGACAGAATAAATTCAGTTCCTCTAATTTATCCCCATAACTGAGCTCCTCCATGCCTCTTATCAGTTTGGTTGCCCTTGTCTGCACCCACTCCAGATTACCCGATATCGTTTTTGAGAACTGGTGCCCAAAACGGAACTGCATATTCCAGATGAGGTCTCACTGATGATTTGTACAGGGGCAAAATAATGTCTCTGTCTCTGGAGTCCATACCTTTCTTAATAAAAGGATTTTGCTCGCTTCTGAAGCTTGGCATTGCATGCCATTATTAAGCTTATGATCTACCAAAACCCCCGGATCCTTCTCCACTATGGATTCCCCCAGTTGTACTCCCTCTAGTATGTACGATGCATGCATATTCTTAGCCCAAGTGCATAACTTTACATCTATCAACATTAAACCTCATTTGCCACATAGTTGCCCAATTAAAAAGTGCATTGAGGTCAGCATGTAAGTTGGAGACATCCTGCAAGGAAGTTATTCCACTGCATGAATTTACATGACTTTATTTTCCCTACTGTATGTAAAGTGTTACTAAACCCACAACAGTAAAATCAGTCTGTATATGCAGAATAGCATGCTTGTTACTCACTGTGGAACTTAAGTGGTTAATCCTCTGCATTGTGTAAAAGCGCACAGATCCTCCCCCTCCTGCAGGGTCTCTCTTGGCAAGGTCAGATAATACAGTCAGAGTAGTTAAGCTGCACATGCTCAGTTTTATCTCTATTGCTGGAGATAATATTTCCTTGTTGAGCTGAACTTTTCAGGTTGCATGATATTGTTATTACACATGTGGGCATGTACACAGATCCTAAATGACAACCCAGTCCCTCCCTCCTCTTCCATGCCCAGTAACTAAAAAAGAACACAGTGGGTGGGATGTCACATCTTGATTCATGGATGATCTGCCTCCCATAACAGCATGAGGACACAGGCTATGGTATACAGATCAGCCAAAGAGGTATACAGTGGCAGTATTTTAATATAAAAAGAAGATTTATAAGCTGTGGGTACTGGGGGGGGGGGGGGGGTT
>BLSH010534967.1:1548434-1579432 GCA_018402905.1 Glandirana rugosa
ATCTGGTATTAGAAGAAACCCACACTACCTAACTACCCAATTGAAAGACGAAAAATAGCATCTACCCACAGAATTAACCATTTATCAAATATCAGGTTTGTGTGACATTATGTATATATTTGTGGGAGTATTCCCAACCCAGGAACAAATCTCCAGGAGTAACAAAGATAGGCACGCGGCCCCTGCAGGGGCAGTGCCCTCTGGTAAGGAGGAAACCTAGAGGGGGAGCACGAGTGCATCCACAATCTCAAGTCACTAAATATACAAGGAATAATCACCTGAAGTCACAAATCTTTCACTTGATGGACTTATGTATTATTAGTGTTTATATATGTATTACAGTGTGTTTGGACTATAAACTATTTACCAATTAAGACACCCATCTACGATAAAAAGCAGAAAGTTAACCCATCAATCCATCACACCCAAAGAAGATTATGGTCTATTATGAATTTATGTTATTCACATTTTTTCTTGAGGATTAAGCACCCACATTGAAGAAAACACACTTTTTCAGCACGTTTTATATTATTCATTTATTGTTACAAATCATCTTTATAAGTTACTGTTTACATGTGAAACAAGATTTTATAATTTTATAATTGCACTTGCACTTTTCCAGATCACATATTCATACGGAAGTATGTTAAAGGTGACACACACACCCTGACTAAAAATCTAAAATAGTATCCCACCAGCACATATGATCACAGAATACGAAGGACATATTTATTTTCCACTACTCAGACAGCGCCATATCCAAGCACCACCTCTATCTGTTTCACATCCCACCTACGGGAGGGAATTCTTGGAAGGCAGCAGTCTAATAGTACAACCCATAAGCGCGGTACACACCCCTAAATCATCCATTTGGGGATAAATGTTGGTGACGACCATGCAAAACCTTTGTAAACATTTCAGCCCCGGAAGGATTTACCCCCTTAATAACCAGGCCATTTTTTGCAATACGGCACTGCGTCACTTTAACTGACAATTGCCCGGTCATGCGACGTTGTACCCAAACAAAATTGACGTCCTTTTTTCCCCACAAATAGAGCTTTCTTTTGGTGGTATTTGATCCCCTCTGCGGTTTTTATTTTTTGCGCTATAAACAAACAAAGAGCGACAGTTTAAAAAAAAATAAACATTTTTACTTTCTGCTATAATGCATATGCAAAAAAAACAAATGTATTCATCAGTTTAGGCCGATATATATTCTTCTGCATATTTCTGGTAAAAAAAAATCGCAATAGGTGTATATTGATTGTGTTGTGCAAAAGTTATCGTGTCTACAAACTACGGGATAGATTTAGGAACTTTTATTTTATTTTTTTATTGTTTTTACTAGTAATGGTGGCGATCTGCAATTTTTAGCGGAACTGCAACATTGCGGTGGACAAATCTGACCCCAAATTACACTTTTTGGGGACCAGTGACATTATTACATTGATCGATGCTATAAAAATGCACTGATCAATGTAAAAATGACACTGCCAGGGAAGGGGTTAACAGCAGGGGACGATCAAGGGGTTAACTGTGTTCCCTGGGTGTGTTCTAACTGTAGGGGGATGGGCTGGCAGAGACAGGACAGAGATCACTGTTCCCGATTACTGGGAACAGTAGATCTCTGTCATGTGCCCTGTCAGAACAGGGATCCGCCTTGTTTACATAGGCAGATCCCCGTTCTGCCTCTGTACTAGGCGATCTCGGGTCATTGGCGGTCATCGAGTTTGCCCAACCCGCAAGCGTGCAGCAGGCGCAAGCGCTTGCCGCCCGAAACCGCACCTGCGTGAGCTGCCGTACAGCAACGGGGATTTCAGGAGAGCCGACCTGCCGCTGTATAACGCCGGCGGCTGGTCGGCGAGTGGTTAAGAAACAATCTTACATACAGTATATATGACCACTTTTGAAGTAAACACATACTGCGTGATACAAAGAAGTATATAAAGGCTATATGAAGTCAGAACTTCCTATCTGCTTGCTTGTTTTGGGTCAGTGACTAAAATTGAATTTGAGGATCATCAAGACAATCAGAAGACTAAAAAGCTTGGACAGAGAGGTCTAACCTACTGTTTCCCCCAGTTAAGGTATCTTATGTAAAAGCAATAAAGCCGGGTACACGCGAGCTAAATGTCGGGAGACATTTACCGGTTCCAAAAAAAAAAAACTGCCGAAATTCGGCCTGTGTGTATGTCGGTCTGTCTGACAGAAGCCAGGCGTTTGGCCGGCTTTTGTCGGACAAGCATGCTGGAAAACCAGCAGCCGACCAACTCCTGATCAGCACTCTCAGCCAATGGCAGAGTGTTCTGGCGCCCCCTGTCAGAACACAACAGCTCAGTAGGGGAGATTGCTGTACTAACCTTGCATAGTTAGTACAGCGGCTCCAACCGGAGCTAACAGTTTTTTTTTTATGTGTGTCTTGACCTTCAGGCAGTATTGGTTCTTGACTCACTGATAAGGTGTATTGTTTGAAGACTGATTCAATGCTAAGACATGAATGATTACTGATTCTGTTACATCTCCATTTACCAATCGTCAATGTCTGCTGACCTTTTGCCCTTATATATCACAGCTTAATCAGAAAAATTCGAAGGAAAAGGTGACTCACATTTCTTTATGTTTGTCCTGGTGAAATACAACAATTTATGAAGCAACTGGTAAATATTTTAAACCATGAATTGTTTAGGAAGGGAAAAGCCACAGAGGCACATTAATTATAAATATCTCTGAAAGGCTTACATGAACATATTCAATCTGAAGATCCAAGTCTTGCCAGCAGCCCAGGCATAGTCATATATTGTTATTCACAGCATTTAGAAGTACAACATTATTTTTAGAGATGAATAAGATTGTAGACCAATTCTTGCAAGGTCTAAAAACACTTTTGAGCCTTGATATAATGGAAGAGTTTTCTGCAAAGTACTTTGTGAACATACTGTCGTTTAAAGTGTATGTAAAGCCAATACTTTTATTTTTTATTTTTGGTTTAAGTAGTAACAGTTAAGGATTTTGTTTCTCTCGGTGCTCCATCTGGGATATTTCTCTTCACTTCCTGTCCTAGAGACACATCAGGAAGTAAGGCTCGCCATAAATGGTTTGAATCTCTTCAGCAGGAACCCGGTCGAGATTCGAACCATGTGTGGGCAGGCTAATTGTACCAAGTTGAGCGATCAATCAACTTGGGTACCACCAGCCTGCCAGATTCACTTGCTACTATCACTAGTGACTGCTATAGCCACTAGCAATAATCACTGTCTTCTCCTGGCAGGGACGGCATCCCCTGCCCCGCCCGGACCGGCCCTGCCCCCACCCCCCCACTCAGCAGGAAGGATTCCGCTTTCACCACTGTCTGTGTTGATGGGGGAATTGTGCAAATTTTTTTCTTGCAACCCGTGGTTGCATTATGTCCCTCTTCCGTCTATTATGCAGCAGTGTCTCAAGAGTTGATAGTTAATACAACATTCCTGGCTTGGGCGGATGTCCCTCTTTAAGATGGATATCCTCCCTAGCTTTCTTTAAGCTTTCCAAACAATTCCGATCCAAGTTGCATGTTCACTTTTTTTTGATCTGCGCGCTCTTTATTACTCAAATTTATCCGGCCCAGATCCTCGACGAGACTTCAATATGACATTTTATAGAATAGGTGGGGCGATGATGGTGTTTGCTTGCTCCAGTTAGAGTTATACCATGCTGCGGCACTGCTTAGCAGGGTGCTGGACTGATTCCACCATGACTCCCTCAAACAGTGGGTCTCCCTCAAGTCGGCAATTCCATTGACATCCCTCCTGTGGGTACTTCCTTCCGATCGCCCACCCCTAACACAGTTAACACTGCTGCTTTCTTTGCTTCTATTTGTTTGGGACAAGGTCATTAGGATGGTGTTTCATCCTGCCCCGACCTTTAAGCCCGATATTGGGCAACCCAAGTTTTTTACCAGGATTGATCCGACATGGGCTTTCTCTGCTGGCAACCATCATGCTTATCTCCTATCTGCTAAGCACTTACCCCACAAGGCTTGAAATTCTTGGGAGAGCTTAGCTCTATTTCCAGCACTTGTAGAGGACAATGGCTTCAATACTTCTAACTCTGTCATTTTTATGACGGACTTGCTAAGAAGGAGCTCCACGTTAGCCTGTCCTCCTTTTGTCTCATGCGTACCCTGATAATCCCTTTTACACCCAAGACTGGGAGTGAGAATTGGGTAGAAACACATCCACTGATGACTGGGATAAAGCCTTTCACCTTACATTTAGGTTAACCTTAGCGTCTCAAGTGCAGGAACAGAATTATAAACTGCTGATCAGATGGTACCGTTGTCCAACCCTCTTACATAAGATTACTCCGTCTTTACCAGACCAATGTTGGAGATGTAGAGAGCCAGGTGGTAAAAATTTCCACATGTGGTGGTCCTATCCGGGAATAAAACCATTCTGGTCAGTTATATTCCAGCTTAGTCACCTCATCATGGGCAAAAAATGGCCAGAGACTCTGGAAGTCGCCTTGCTTTCCACGATCCCTGGATCAATTAAATTCATTAGAAAGGGAATATTCAGGTTCCTGCTGGTGGCAGGTAGAGCACTGATTCCCAGACACTGGAAGTCTCCCATTATCCCTGCAATATGGGAATGGGTTGCAGAAGTGAGCTATATCATGTGGATGGAAGAGCTGATAGCAGTAGACATCAAATATCATTCTAAGTTTAGCGACATATGGACCCCATGGGTAGAATTTTCTGTCTCCTCCCAGTTATTGCCTTTCTTGAGTAAATAGACATTGGTATTTTATTTTAGGAGGCCATGTTGGTCGAACTCTCCCCTGCTCGATGCCTTCTATCTTTCTTTGTTTCTTTCTTTTTTTCTCTCTCTTCTATCTTTTCTTCTTTTTTTTTTTGCTAATTCTTGAAAAGGAGACCTTGACAGTAAATACTTTTGTAATGACATATTATTTTGTTCATTATTTTGATAATTGGCCTTTATGTCTTCATTTATTTGGATTTATGGTAACCAATGTTTTACTAATGTGCAACTGTTTATCCTTGAGTGATGTTGTCCCTGATCGATAAGACCGCACATTGACATCTCTAATCATTGTTGGTTATACTTTGGCTATGTAATTGAAAACAAATGTTTTACTTCTTTCAATGTGCCATATCCCCCAATAAAATCTTATGCTACAAAAAAAGGGGCTCTAATGCCACAAAGACTGTATGACAAGGTAGTCATAGATAGGCAGATGTCTCTTCCAAAATGGCTGTTAGGGAGACAACTACCTATTATGTGTTTGTTGCTCATGGACAGAAGTGGCACATGAATGCTTGATTACTTCTTGATAAAAATGGGAAACAATCAGCCTCACTGCACAAAGAATCTTCCAAAGGGGACACCTGTCCTGGTGACAACTGTCCATGGGGGATTTGTTCCACTTTGGAGAGTTTTCCTCTCTAAAGGAAAGTCTTCTCAGTGTGACAAAGATGGTAAAAAATTATAGGGGTTGTAACCATTCCTTACTCTTTCCAAAATGAAAAAAAGAGAACCCTTTTGGCTTTATATATACTTTAAATGTGTAATATATACGGAACTGCGACTGTTCAAATGTTTGTGAATTCTTGTTACAAGTAATAAAGATACACAAAAAGTGGGATGAATGTACGATATATTTTCCCACACAAAGCATGGGATGGAGGACCCAGTTTTAGTAAAATGTCTTAACTGTTCCAGTTTTACAAGATTTTGAAAATTTGATGTTTAGACACAGATGTTTTTCCACGCAAAACACACAATTTAGGCAGTTTATAGAAGGCTGTATTATATAATGACCTCCCATTTCAATAGAATCCATGGCTTCTCATTTTAAAAGTATACCACCAATATAAGCCAGATACATGGTAAAATATACATGTAAACATATGTGTCTTTAATGTTTTTTTCCACTATTATAATTCATTATGTTATATGTGCTGTTCCAGTTATCTTAATTTAAAGCTGGTCTCCAGGAAAAAAAAAGATTTACCCTTGTAGTAGGCCCCCACTCTCCACTGCAAGAGTTAACTGCTCATTTTGCCTAAGTAATGATAAATAAGGTGATATACTTACATTAGTTCTTGCTCCCTCAGTAACTGTCTCTCTCATTCTCCGTCCAGTGCTCTAGAATGTAGACAGGCCCTTGGGGATCAGCTGTTCTGCATTGTATTGGATGACGACAGAGCGCTACAACTGCTTGGGCGGCCAAAGAAAGGAGCTTTAAGGGAATGGTCAAACAAAGCCTGCAGGAGTGAGAAATAAGGAAAGTACATCTCCTTATTCATCATCCCTTAGGCTAGGTTCACACTGCTGCGGTGCGAATTTTCTGCGAATTGAATACGATTGCGATGCAAGTTTTTTCAGTTCAGACACAAGTGCGATTTCTACATGTGTTGGTGCGAATCTACTGCAAAGCTGTAGCTGGAGTTGGAGGGGGAAGCTATCGCAGTGATGTGAATGGGAGATTGTGTTTTCAATCCGTGTTCTATTGTAGTCTATGGAGCTGAATTCGCACCGCACAGCATCCCACACGGATCAAACTCTCACAGGACCCTTTTTCTTCAGGGATTAGATTCACAACGCATCAATGTGAACTGCACTGGTAGAACACTATGTTATTGGAGATGACTTGCAAATTTAATCTATCGCAACGCAATTTATTCGCAGTACAGTTCGCAGAAGTGTGAACCTAGTCTTAGACATAACCCTTGCAGTGATGAGGGGAACCCACTGCAGGTAAATCTTTTCTTTTCCTTTGAGTCCAGCTTTTAACATCACTTTCGCTACAGGGAATCTGTTTGACATTAAATTAGGAAATAAATTGAGAGTGAAGACAATGTTCTAGTCATTACAGAGTAGTAAGAATTAACTTGATGGACTTGAAAAAAGCACTTTGTTTGCATTTTAAAAGTTGTATGTGCTATTTATTATAATGTCTTTTAGCAACTGAATGCCATTTCAGCAAGAACTGCATGACCTAGAAAAAAGAAGACATTAACTTAATATTCATCTTCAAAAGTTTCCATGGCCAATCTTGCGATACATTAAATCATTACCTGAACATACATAACTGAAAGTGATTTGTTCATTTAATCCCCTTGCTACTGTTCACATCTGCTGCTGCTTTTATTTAATATGTATCCTAAGCCTTTATTTTTTTTTTGTTTTGCCCTGTTGCTCTTTTACACAATGGATAAAAGTGGCATTTAAGAATTAAAAAAGGTTGCAAGCTGAAATGTGAGTGCATGGCCGCACAGTGCCAAAGAGATTTTTTTTTTTGTTAGTAATGGACCTAGTAAAGAGTACAGATGCTCAATCTGATAGGAAACAGTTTAGGCCTTCTTAACGGTTTATTGTTTTTGGTCCAGGTATTTTCACACCCTCTTGCCAAGGTGCCATCCCATCACTTGGAACTCACAAATCACAGTCGTCCTGTAGTGTTGGCACGTACAGCTGTCCAAAATGTTTAACTATTCACTACCTTATTCACCAAAAGCACTGTTATCACCTCCTTTGGCTTGCAATATTGAGTCAATTACAATACCATCGCCCTAAAATAGTTAGGCATTATTGGAATCAGAATCCCCTAAAGGAAGTTATGAGGAACTGAAAAGGAGGGTTTCCTCCATCGTAAGCTCCAAAACACTCTATGCCATTTTCTTCTGCTTTGGTTGTGAGCCCTTTGTCCCTCTGGGCCCCTGTGTATTGGTAGAGGCTGTACAGGCAGAACGTCCTTTCCTGATTTTTAAGGAGTTTTACAGTGCATGGAGCAGAACCAAATGAAGCATAAGTCAGGGAAACAGTATCTTAAAACAGTATCTTAAAAGGAGCTTAAACACTTGAAAACTTTCACTAGGAGCAACAATGCACTGGCTAAAAGTGGCCATACACACTTTGAAAAATAATCAATTTATTTTTGGATCTATCTCTTTCAATGGGAATAATGAATCTATAGTCTTATTTATTTATTTATTTCTGGGGCTTATATAGCTCTGTCAATTTACAGTGCACTTTACATATATTGTACATTCACATCAGTCCCTACCCTCAAGGAGCTTACAATCTAAGGTCCCTAGCTCACATTCATACATATACTAGGGCCAATTTAGACAGGATCTAATTTACCTACCAGCATGTCTTTGGAGTGTGGGAGGAAACTGGAGTACCTGGAGGAAACCCACGCAGGCACAGGGAGAACATGCAAGCCCCAGGCAGGTAGGGTCATGGTTGGGATTCGAACCAGCGACCCTTTTGCTGGCAGGCGAAAGTGCTATACACTACACCACTGTGCCGCCCGTCGATAATCCACACATGGGGAAGTGGATTTCTATTGATATCTAATTTATGATCCTAACCTAAAATTGTAAGCTATTAATCACATTTCTGTTTACACCAAGTAATCTTTGATCGATTGAAATACAATCTTATTAATGGAAAAGTATCTCAGTGTTGCCAATTGATGCAAATAGATCATTTTCTGCCTTGCCCAATCAACTCAGTTTGATTGAATCTGGTCTAAGTTGATTGGAAGGGAAGCTATGGCAATTGTTTGCAGATTTGAATATTTTGATCAAATCACATATCTATCGGAAAAAAAACTGAAATGTGTTTGGCCACCATAAGGGACAGAATAGTACTTATATATTGAAATCATAGGTATAAATTAGTATTACTCTTCCGTTCACTGACAGACCCAGCCTTCTTATGACATGTGGGGTTATGCTCATATTACTAGGAGTAGACTAGGCAAAAATAAAACAAAAGCATAGGTTGGCCCCTCCCAGGGGGCCGTCCTCACCTTAGCATATACTCCCCCTGCTCTGCATAGCACATCAGTTTTTAATTGCCTAGTGCAAGGAGTAGACCTGGTTCCCTATGGGATCTGCGGTCTCCTGAAGATTTTTTCTGATGAAGACTCCTATCAAGAAGCCGGCTGGTGGTATAGAGGATATCAAGAATCCAAAAACTTTCCCCAGTCCGGCCGACACTATGCGAGCTACCCTTAGCGGGGGCCCGCCGCATAGCGGCTGTTCCGTGCGGGCGGCCAGTGGCTAAAACCCACTAGAGCCCAGTGACTGGTTGTGTTCCTGTCCAGGGGCCTGGCCAGCAGCATGCCTCTCTATGGGGAGGTAAGTCTGCTCCGAGTGGCTACCCACTGCGCCTGTCGGATTGGTGAGTGGACCCCTCTTCCGTCCTAGGGGTGCGGAGAGTGGGCACCTGGGCAGCTTCTGTGGTAGCCGGCCGGTGGGGGTTCGTTAGTAGGGACACACTGGGTGGTACCCCTTTCTATGAGGATTATCTCCCGCCCCCCCTCCCCCCCACTCCCCCTCCCCCCCCACAGTACCGCACCTTGCACTGGCCATTCGGAGCACTGCATTAAGCGGTTCGCCGCCATTCGGTGCGGATCACCGTTCGTTCGTCCGCCGACCGTGCCATTTTGCTATAAGCTCTGCTTGTGTTAATGGTTTCCATTGTTTGGTAGCCCATGCGGTTTTCAGCCTGTCCTCTGGCGGCCCCCAGTGGCCGATTTTGTTATTACAGGAAGTGATAAAAACGGAAGTAGTACTTCCGGTTTCACTTGGACAACGTGGCTGACACTCGGTGGTGCAGGCTCTTGAAGTGCAGTGGATTTTTGGGCATTTCTCATTCCGGTCACAGTGCTGAGGCATTTAAAACAGCAAGTATAGCTGGCCCTCCCTGGGTGCTGTTAGCGGTGGGTGCAATCCTCCAGGGTCTCCCTGGCTGATTGGTGGGGTAGAGGTGGTGGTCACACAGTGGAGGTGCCGGAAGGCTGGGATGTGAGAGGCCGGCAATGCTATGGCAGGTGTACCTGCGGATCAATAATCCACCACGGAAACCCTGGTGTCCTTGGAACAGCTGAGGGCAGTGTTTGGGGAGTTCTTTCCCCGGGCAGTCCTGTTTGGCCCACAGTTGGACGAAATCATTAAGGATTTCACGGGAGGGAAGAGTACTTTCCTTCCAGAGCCAAAGCGGTGGGATTCTTGCCGTAGGCAGGGCCCTGTTTCTTCAGGTCAGAAGAAGTTTTTTCGTCCGCCCGGCTCAGCGGGTAAGGGCTTCAAGTCCGGTAAGGCTTCCGCTGGGCCCAGTAAAAGGCCCTGGCAACATAAGTCCAAAAAAGCTAAGGATAAGTCAACCTCCGCATGATGGGTTTCCCCCACCCGACTCACGGGTGGGGGGGGCGGTTGCTGGGGTTCGCAGGCATATAGGCTGCCTGCATCACCGATCAGTGGGTACTGGAGGTGGTGTCCTCCAGGTACAGGATAGAATTCATCTCTCTGCCCCCAGAAAGGTTTTTCCCTTCAAACTTAAGACTCCCTCAGGGGCGTCGGGAGGCGCTTCTAGGTGCCGTTCGGGCGCTTGCCGAACAGGGGGTGATTGTAGCTGTACCCATGGTGGAAAGATTTCACGGGTTTTACTCGAACCTCTTTGTGGTGCCCAAAAAGTGCGGTGTCAGGCCAGTTCTGGACCTGAAGGCATTAAACTGCTTCGTAAAGATGAAGAAATTCAGGATGGAGTCCATCCGCTCGGTCGTGGCCGCCCTGCACCAAGGGGAATTCATGGCGTCCCTGGATATCAGGGACGCGTATCTCCACGTTCCAGTTTGTCACAGTCACCAGCGTTTCCTACGCTTCGCAGTGGGAGATCTGCATTACCAGTTTGTGGCACTTCCCTTCGGGCTGGCTTCATCTCCCCGAGTGTTCACCAAGGTGGTGGCCCCGATGCTGGCGCTGCCGAGACAGAGAGGTATTGCGGTAGTAGCATACCTCGACAATTTACTCCTGAGAGCAGAGTCTGCTGTGGCTCTGGAGGAGAACGTGACAATCACGGTGTCCACGTTAAAAGAGTTCGGTTGGCTGATCAACCTGCAGAAAACTCTGTTGACTCCATCCTGCCGGCTGGAATACCTGGGTCTGATTCTAGACACTGTGCAGGCAAGGGTGTTTTTACCACCAAACAAGCTCCTGACACTTCTGGCAGCAGTGCGAACCCTGTTATCACGCCAGTGGTCCTCCTTACGGTTCTGTATGCGAATGTTGGGGCTCATGGGAAAATGTTTTCTCCCCCTCAATTGGTTGATAGTAACGACGGATGCCAGCCTATCGGGCTGGGGAGGGGACCTGGGTCAGTTCTCTGCCCAGGGTCGTTGGTCAGTGCAGGAAGCTTGTCTTCCAATAAATGTACTGGAACTGAGAGCGATCAGACTTTGTCTGTCCCGTTGGTCAGAAAGGCTGCGAGGCCTCCCTGTCCGGGTTCAGTTGGACAATGCCACGGCTGTGGCATATGTGAACCATCAGGGCGGAACAAGAAGCTCGGCAGCAGCCGAGGAGGCGGCTCTGATCCTTCGGTGGGCAGTACTTCACGTGCCAGCTCTCTCTGCAATCTACATCCCAGGCGTGGAAAAATGGCAGGCGGACTTTCTCAGCTGCCGGACTCTGGATCAGGGGGAATGGTCCCTACATTCAGAAGTGTTCCGCCAGATTTGCCTCAAGTGGGGCACGCCAGAGGTGGACCTCATGGCCTCCAGATTCAATCACAAGGTGCAGACCTTTTGTGTGCAGAACAAAAAATCCGTTGGCGGTCGCCTCGGATGCACTGGTAGCGCCCTGGGGTCGGTATCGGGTACTGTACATCTTTCCTCCTCTAAAGCTTCTACCGCGGGTCCTGCGCAGGATAGAAGCAGAGGGAATCCCGACAATCCTGGTAGCTCCGGATTGGCCTTGGCGTCCTTGGTACACCGACGTAGTACGGATGGTGACAGATGTTCCGTGGCGTCTTCCACTTCACGAAGACCTACTGTCTCAGGGGCCCATCTTGCACCCTGCTTTACCCTCGCTGGCTTTGACGGCTTGGCTATTGAGTCCCAGGTGTTGACGGATAGGGGTTGTCTCGGACTCTGTGATCCCTACTATGATTGAAGCACGTAAAGGTACCTCACGTAAGATTTATCATAGGAACTGGAAGGCCTATATTACCTGGTGCGAGGCAGGGGGTTGGAACCCCCGCTCTTATATAGTGTCCATAGCACTAACTTTTTTGCAGCAAGGACTGGACAAGAACCTGGCGTTAAGTACGCTTAAGGGTCAGATTTCGGCCCTGGCGGTTCTTTTTCAACAGCCCTTGGCGTCTCATTCATTGATCCGTACATTTGTACAGGGGGTACGTCATGTGGCTCCTTGGATACGGTCGCCTCTGGCACCGTGGGATTTGAATCTGGTGCTTTCTGTGCTGCAGAAACCACCATATGAAAAGTTTAGGGACATTCCCTTGCGACTATTGTCGCAGAAAGTGGCTTTTCTGGTGGCTGTCACATCCGCTAGGCGGGTGTCTGAGTTAGCAGCGTTATCCTGCAAGTCACCTTGCTTGGTCCTTCACAAGGATAAGGCGGTTTTGCGACCTTCCCCTTCGTTTCTTTCGAAGGTGGTATCTTCTTTTAATTTAAATGAGGATATTGCTCTTCCCTCATTGTGCCCGCACCCGTCGCATCCCAAAGAAGCTGAACTGCATTCTTTGGATGTGGTGAGGGCTTTGCGGGTGTATTTGTTTTTTACAGCTTCTTTTCGGAAGTCTGATTCTTTATTTGTGCTGACGGAAGGGTCGCACAAAGGCATGGCGGCCTCGTCAGCTACCATTTCTCATTGGATAAGGAAGACCGTGACTCATGCATATGAGATTCGGGGCAAGGTTCCCCCGTTTCCAGTCACGGCTCATTCCACCGGGCAGTTAGTACTTCCTGGGCATTTAGACACCAGGCCTCAGTGTCTCAGGTGTGCAAAGCGGCTACTTGGGCCTCAGTGCACACGTTTATTAAGTTTTACAAAATTTATGTTTCAGCATCTTTGGATGCTGCCTTTGGCCGCAAAGTATTACAAGCGGCAGTGTAGGTGCGATTAGCGCCGCCTGAGAGGGCGTTTTTCTGTTGGGTACATTTGTTATGGTTTGCCCACCCCTCTTGATTGGCACAGCTTTGGGACGTCCCCACGTGTCATAAGAAGACTGCGTCTGTCAGTGAACGGAAGAGTAAAAGGGATTTTATTATAACTTACCGTAAAATCCTTTTCTTTGAGTTCACTGACAGACGCAGCACCCACCCCTCTGTGTTGAGTTTGTACTGCTTGTTACGAACTGATGTGCTATGCAGAGCAGGGGGATTATATGCTAAGGTGAGGATGGCCCCCTGGGAGGGGCCAACCTATGCTTTTGTTTTATTTTTGCCTAGTCTACTCCTAGTAATATGAGCATAACCCCACGTGTCATAAGGCTGCGTCTGTCAGTGAACTCAGAGAAAAGGATTTTACGGTAAGTTATAATAAAATCCCTTTTTTTGTATAGAAAAGGGGTAGACAAAATCCTCCCCAAAAAATTGTAACTTGCTCCAGAAAGTAATAGTTTCTTGTGAGCTGGACAATGAACGCATGGCCATGACTAAAGCTGGTCAAAAAATCTTGGAAGTAGTGCTGCTAAAGTGTATTTAAATCCTAAATGTGTTTTTTGCATTTTGGATAAGGTTGGAAGGGTTGGGCCCCTATCAGAAATGTATTGTTGTCTGTGCCCCCACTGGGGAGACTCACCTTTACGTTTTGTCCTAGTGACCATTGTCACAATTACCAAAAGTGATCAAAAAGAGAATTCTGAAAAATCTAAAAAATACTAACAAAAAAATCTAACAAATAGGAACAGCTGGAAAATCTAGGGGAAATAGAAGGGAAACTGCCTGGTATGTCTTAAAGTGGTTCTAAAGGCTGAAGGTACTTTACCTTAAAGAAAAACTATACGCAATTTTTTTTTTCATTTTGGATAGAGCAAGGGATGGTTATAATCCATGTGAGTTTAATTTTTGCTATCTGTGTCCTATTGGGGAGATTTTCCTTCACTTCCTGTCCCATAGCCAAAACAAGAAGTGAGAAGAAAACTCTGTTAATTAAAGGAATCCATTGGGTACCCCCAGGTCACCGGAGCTAGTGTCCCCATTGGAAGATTTCCCCTCTATTACTTTTCTGGGGACAACCCAAAATTTGGGATTTTCTTTCATAATTATAATGGTAACCAGGACAAATAGAGAGTGTGACTCTCCCTAACAACGACACTGAAAGCAATAAAAACTGCCAGGTGTTCTAATCCCTCTTCACTCTATCCAAAAACGAAAAAAAAAAAAAAAGTTTTGCCTTTAGCTATACCCTAATGCATTTTCTGCATAAAGGTAGAAAACCCGCTCATGTGACCATGGGTTGTTGGGTTACCACTATAGTATAAATAACCGGTGAGCGCACTAAGATGGCGCTGTCTCCGATGATGTCTCTATAGCGAAACGCGTAAGACAGGAGCCAGAGAGTCTGACTTCTCGTTTGCACAATAGTACGTTTCTTCTACTTTACGCCACGTTCATTGTACAACTACACTATGGTGTTTTCTCTTTGCATGTGATCTTCCAACACCATCCGGATTGAGTTGTATATGTCCAAGGAATACGCAGAGTCAAATCCTCCCCTGACATCCCCAGCAGAAGGGTTAGTGAGTGGGATTGTTGGAGGGAAGCACCTATTCACCATTATTATTGGCTCTACCTCCTCTCCCACCCCCTTCACTTACTGTACAGTCCTGTTTTTTCCTTTGCATTGAACTTTCAGTTTAAGCACATAATTTGTGTTTTTTGTTTGATAAGATACACAGATTTCTATCATCTCACTATTGTCACATCACTGTTTGACGGATCCAGGTTTATATGAATTGTTTATTTGAATTTTATACGTATTGACACACCCATTTATATTTGCATTTAGTGACAGCGCTACACTCGCTTTGATTTCTTTTTCTTTTGGTACATATCTATTTTAGAAGAGGATGAAAATCACTCCCTTGCCACATCCGTAAATTTATGATACCAAAAAAAAAGAAACCAGTGATTCGGACTTTAAAGGCAATTGGACCAGATAATTAGTAAAATATAAATTTTATTGATACAAAAATGTAAAATCTGGACAAGAAAACATACAACATGTATATGTGCAAATATAAAAGATTGACGTCATATGTATATAAAATAGGCCCTCATGGCCGACCACTGTAAACAGAATTGGTACACTGTCTCATGCAAGTGAGCCCCTGTGTGTCAACGCGTTTTGCTGTTCGCTTTGTCAGGACACATGGGGAGATGATGCAGTGGACTATTCCCCCAGAAGTAAGGGCTGGCACTGTGAAATGACCATGACTGGTCTATAGGGAGATGTATATATCCCCTATGTGGCTTATTAAACGTATTTTGGCCTGCCTGCCTGCAATAGTGTGGCTGGTCCTCGCTCACACATTTAAAGAGGTATTACCATTGAAATACAAAGCGGGTGAAGATTGAGAAAGCACGTTTATATGGGCCAGGATATATGGATTATACAACAAGCTGTGTATATACATAAAGTAACTACGAGGGATATTAACCCTGCTATAATCTATCCACTACACCTTCTGACCAGAATGCTCCTAGTTATGTGCGTTTGTTGCCAACCATCAGGCAAGTGAGATCTGTCTCCAAATGCATCATCTCCCTGTGTGTCCTGGCGAAACAAACAAAGAAATGCGTTGACTCACAGGGGCTCACTTGCATGAGACAGTGTACCAATTCTGTTTACATTGGTCAGCCATGAGGGCCTATTTTATATACATATGATGTCAATATTTTATATTTGCACATATACATGTTGTATGTTTTCTTGTCCAGATTTTATATTTTATAAAATTTGTATTTTACTAATTATCTGGTCCAATTGCCTTTAAAGTCCGAATCACTAGTTTCTTTTTTCTTGAAGACATATCTACTCAATGGTGCACAGACAGCAAGAAAAAGATTTCCATTTCCAAGATTTCCATAAGGCAGGTTGCCTAGAGTATGTTAGTTAAGTAGTTGGCTGGGGAAGGGGTTAATGTTCTGCACCTCTGTTCCCGGGCTTTTTGGACCTTGCCTATCTGCCCTGTGATATAAAAAGGGGGAAGGCCGGCTTCCAAAGGGCTCTCTCATTCCTGTTCCTGGAGACTGTACTGACATTGAGCACTGAGTAGGACTGCTGTGCCCAGCAGTTTGTCAGAAGACACCAGGAGTCTGAAGAACTGCCAAACTGTGGAGGATAATACTAATGGACTACTACCTAGTTGAGGTATTACTGGGCAGCATAGTTGAGTTAGACAAGGAATGTTGCACGTGAACTTGTTGGACTTTGCCGCAAATGTTCAGTAAAAGTGCATTGACCATTTTAGGCCTGGTCTGAAGTCATTTAACCTTCCTAGCGGAATTCCCGAGTGTGGCTCGGGGTGGATTTTCAGTACCAAGAGCGGTAACCCCGAGCCATACTCGGGCTTGCATCGCTGGATCCAGGCAATGTTACTCACCTTGTCCCCTGGATCCAGCGATGTCCTCCCGCGGTGTCAGCGTGTCTGCGAGCTGTGTCCGCCGCTCCGATGTCGGGGGTGGAGACCGGTGGGAAATTCAAAAAGTGAAACACACACAGTACATACAGTACATTGTAATCTTATAGATCACATTACTGTATGAAAACATTTTACATCCCCTTTGTCCCTAGTGGTTTGCCCAGAGCCCTGCATGCACTTTTATATAATAAATGTCATTCTTTCTGCCTGGAAACATGAGAATGTCCATAGCAACCAAAAAGTGTCCCTTTGCGTCAAAAGTGGTTTTTGATCAGCTAGAAAACAGCGATAGTAAATAAGAATCATTTGCAGAATTGAGTGATACTGATTTTTGGGGAAATTTATCATCAGAAACTGAAAGTGACGACAGCGACAATTCTGCAACTGAGCAAATTTCTGCGTTTTTGGTTTGATTACATTATTGAATAAATGCAAAATAATTGTACCGCTTTCAGCACCAAAAATCAGACATAATCATAGCGCCAGGGATACTAACCATTGCAGGCCTATAGTACATAACGCCATATCTCCATGCAGAAAACCATTACCACTTTCAGCAATAAATTCCAGACTCAGCCATACTGCCAGGGAGGTTAAAGGGGTGCATGATGGCTTCAGGTGTATGAAAGAACAGGGTCAGTAAAGAAGATATAGGGTATGAAGCAAAGCCACTACGGAAGGTCTACTCGGCAAGACAAGGAGAAGGAATACAGTTGCTATGGGCAACCAGAACAGTTTAAGGTATATTGCAGCCAGTTGTGAAGCGTGGTACCTGATATAAGTGACAGGTCCTCAGTTAGCAAGAGGGTCCGTGATCTGGCTCTCTCCCTAGCGGTCAGTTTCCAAAGCAACTGGGACCGAACCCACATTAGGGAGATCTCGTGTGCTTGGCCGCATGGTACAGGAGAGAAGGAGTTAAGCAAGTATATGCATGAGGTCCACGCTAGGTCCACGGAGGAACCCCATTATGTCACACAGAGCTAGGTGGCAAAGGTATGCTGGACTGGTATGGGCTCTGCAGTGTCCCTCGTACATGCAGTGTACAGCAACGGAAGTGTGTGTAGTGATACGGGACAGCACTTTACAAAAGGGACTCAACATTTTCTACTGCACACAGAGTAAGGTTCATCTCTAAGCCATAATGTTTGATTCTTTGCATGACTGTTTGGTACCCCTGCCCACATATTCATAATTCAAAAACTCAAAAAAGTTTTGGTATTAAATGCGCTCCAAAATCTACATTACAATATTGATACAATATTGAAGGTGTTCTATGTCAAGGGGATTATCTTTGTAGCGTGGTCAACAGAATTTCAGAAGTATGGCATGGCTGATCCCAGTGTTGAGAAAATTTTGTTTTTTTTTTCTAAAATACGGCTTCATGGCCCAGCAAGCAATCACAACACAAAAGAACATGTGTGAATGTCACAGCGATACCTTGCGACGTTAGAAGGTTGTAAATTAAGTGAATGTTACACTTCTCTCCTGGCTACCAGTTTTGGGGCAACTGTAAGCTCAGTGCAAAGTCACCCTACAGCTGTTGTGTACCTGACATGTTGATCTGTGATGTGCACCAGGTGTCCACACAAGAGGCCTTTGTTAGTATCATGTTTACAGCGTGGATAATCTGAAAAGCTTTATATTCTCACAGCTGTGTGCAATATATCAACGGTAATGAATTTCTAATCATTATGAAGCCTGCTGGAAGCCAAACTATTGTGACAAATATCTACTTTCTTTCTTTTCATTTGCCATGCTTTGCTTCCCACTGAAATATATTAGGTAATCTTTTTATGCAACATTACTGAAAGGTTAGAAAAGAATAACAACAACATAATTAGTAATAATTTCAGCCTACGGACTATATAGATTATTTTTTCCTCTGGAAAATTTTGATGTGATGTATTATTTGCTTTGATTGTTGTGCATGAAGATTAGGCTTTCAGTAACCAAACCTGTTTATAGATTATTATTATTTACCGCAATGCTAGAGGTACACTTCAGTCACATATGTGTCATTTAAATTAAGTTAGGGGATACTGCCTACCTGACTGCTAAGTGCCTCTGGTTTTCATCTTGCATTTATCTTGTCTTGTTAGTTAAACCCCCATAGTCACTAATATCTACATTTTCTAAAATTCCCTGCACCTGCAAAATGTGGGCCAGCAGGTTTACTGTTTTGTTTACTTATTTAATAAATGGTACCATAACCCTAGAGGGTAAATAGCACAGAACAAGCAAAGTTACTGGGTGGTAACTCAAAGGGCAAGGACAATTTGGGAATGATGTTGCTCATGTGTACCAGTCAAGAGCAATGATTTACTTGTTTGTAATGGTCACGCTCCAACGCGTTTCGTCATTCCGACTTCAACAGAGGGAGTCACGTCAGCGCCTGACGATACGGCAACTGGTTAGCAACATGAGACATGTGCGTTCTACCAGTGGGGAGAGGAGGTCAGACTGATCAGCTGGCTTGAGCGAAGCTGGCGGGACCTACACGCCAAAATGGTGAATGCACCCTATGTGATTTTATTCATGCAAATTTTGATTGTTTGTTTGTAAGTGAGATTTTATGGGGGCTTTGTGTGGCAATAAACCTTTCAGAAACAGGATTACGATATGTGAGGTCTGTTTATTTCACACTACGCAACCAGCATCTCGGAGTGAGCAGAGGGAGTGGATAACTGACTAGTATCTAAAGGCTCTCTCTACCAGATTTTTGGTGAGTTTGAACCCCGTGGGGAGTGGGACGCACGAGGTGGAAAACTTTGGTGATTGGCTTACTTCTACTCACCTTAAGAACTTATAAAAGGACTTGAAGCACTCAGCTCACCTGGTGTATTGGAGTACATCACTACAAACGGCACTGATTGAATAGCGCTGCTTGTTTGACACTGTTGTTTTTAAATATGTGTACTATCAGATGCTGAACTTTATTATGTTTGGACTTCGCTTTAAAGTGACAGCTATTGTGGAAACACTTTTCCGGTTATCAAACGAGTTTTGAGTGTTAAAGTTTATTGTATTTTATTTCATGTTTATCTTGTTGTAATTGAAGTGATCTGTTTGGGTGGAGGACCTTCAGCCATTAGGCGCTGAGGAGTGTATTGTAGGCCAGTTCATACACTTAGAACGATTATCTGTATAACCTGTTCACTAGTTAATTACTGTTACTTGGGTAAAACCAGCCTGCCTGATTTTTTATATGTGCTTACTGTTGGCCGCTTTAGGTGCTAGCAGTAATCATTGTGTTCAGCCGGCTGGGAACTTGAGAAGATTCAATTAAATGAATGGATCTGCCATCCCAAAAAATTGTCAAAACTTAGTGAATTCTCTATCCACCATTTAAAAGTGTGCTCAGTTTAGAAAGCTTGGGGAAAAATCAGCATTCTCCAAGAATATGCGTATGGGAGCCATGAGGGGGAGAGGTCAGACTAAAATTGGAGTGATACATGAACCAGAGGCACAGAGCAAAGTTATATGATGCCAAGTCTCTGGCTGTAACCAAGCCCCCCACAGAACCCCCAGTAGTTAGAAGGGCCTGACTGCTTCTTTTTTAAAACCCCACCCATTGGGACATAGGTCTTATTCGTTTCTCATTGGAGCATTTGTGACAGTTGGGAGGCTAGTTAGTAAAGACCCAAACCCCCTTATTGTTGAAGTCTACAAAGGTGAATATGCAGAGTCCTTGGCTTTCTGTTTGACTAGACAAAGTGGTTATGTGAGTTGGGGACCTTAGATTGTAAGCTCATTGAGGGTAGGGACTGATGTGAATGTACAATACATATGTAAAGCGCGGCGTAAATTGACAGTGCTATATAAGTACCTGTATAAATAACTAAATTGGAATTGAAATTTACTGATGGCTTTATGAGGAATGTAGAGGGGCAGGGTTTTAAAGAACATGCAAAATTTTGGGGACAATCATCAACTTGATGGCCATAATCTGACCCAATAGTGTAAGGGCGTAAAAGGGCAGTTCTTTGAGCAAATGTTTTCAATTTCTTAAAGGTACATAATTACTGTCAAAAAGAGATGAGAATGATTGGTGAGGACTACCCCAAGGTGTGATAATTTGTTAGAAGATCACAAAAAACAAAAATCTGCATCCAGTAATTTACAGGCTGGACATGGGATGTTTATAGACATGGCAATGGATTTAGCAAAATTAACTCTTAAGCCTGTGGCCTCATTGAAGGTATACAGGAGTGATAGCAGATTAAGAAGGGAATTAACTGGTTGTGCAGTATATCATCTGCATACATACCTTATTTAAATTCTGTTGGACTATATCAAAATCTTTTTGAACGTTCAAACTATGCATAAGAAATCTTTTGGAGGAGTGATTGGCATCCCTGATTGTATTTACAGTTTGTCTGATGTTGTTTGAGATTTGCCATGAAACCCCTGATGAGGAGATAATAGGGGCCAGGCTATTGGAAAGAATTTTGCTGAACAATTTGAGGTAGGGCAGTAGTTCTGTGGTAGGATATGATCCTTATCTGGTTTCAGTATCAGGGACATGTTAGAATATAAAATCTCTAATTTAGGAATTAGGAGAGGACAAAATGTTTTAAAATAAATTGCTAAATATGCATTTGGGCCTTTGGAATGTGGTGTTTTAAAGCATTTTAGAGTAGTAAAGATTACCTCCTGTGTGCAGGGAGTGTTAGGAATTTGGTCAATGACATCACTTACGATCCCCGACCCTTTGGTTTACAAACAAACCTTCGAGGATCTGCCATTTACTGGCATGAGTGCTAACACCTGTAAGCCTGGGTTCACACTATTGCGAACACAGATGTGGCATGTGATTCGCATCGCATTGCTGTGCAGATCACATGCGATGTCTGTGCGATGCAACTTCAGCCATACAGTTTGTATGGCTGAGCTTGCATTGCATTCGCATGAAAATGCTGCAGGAACCTTTTTTTCCCCGCACTGCAATCAGATTACATGGGTGTTCACACCCATGCGATCCGATTCCTGTCTGAATTCACAGTTTACACTGCAATCCGATCTGGGGGTGTCATTAACTTTGTATTGACACCCGCAGCAGTTCGCAGAGGGCAGTGCGAACTGCCTGCGAGGGAGATGAGATGCGGGAACGGGCACTGGAATCTCGCTGGTTTCCACACCGCAATAGTGTGAACCGGGGCTAAATGACAAATTCCCTGGTTTGTTGATAAACAATAGCTGTCAGGGATCTGTCATTTAGCAGCAGTAATGCGATCAGTTCCTAATACTTCGATACCCAGTAGCATTTGCAGCAGCTAAACACATGGTGCTTGCTGCACAGAGAAAGTGAAGGAAGGTTATGACTATTGATGATCCTAATTCCTGAGGACTCCTCCTGTATATCTGACATCAGCTTTTCCTAACTGCAGACTGCACAGGGGTTCATGGTCAGTATGAACTGCATCCTCTCCAACATTATGCTACAGAACTGGATCTATATTATCTTCACACAATGTTTATTTGTTTCATATGGCTGCTATGGCTATAGTTATTCCAGTGTATCAGATGGAGGCTGCACACCACAGAATCATATGATAAGAGACTGGAGCATACCAATAAATTCAATGAAAATATATATAGGCTTAAAGTGGTTGTAAAGTCAGAAGGTTTTTTTTTTTTTTATCTCAATGCATTATATGCATTAAGATACAAAGCCTTCTGTGTGCAGCAGCCCCCATCAGTCCCTCTAATACTTACCCGAGCCCCCTCTCTGTCCAGCGATGTCCAGAAATTTCTCAGCTGTCCGAGATTCTCCCTCCTGATTGGCTGAGACACAGCAGTGGCACCATTGGCTGTCGCTGCTTTCAATAAAAGTCAGCTAGCCAATCAGGGGAGAGAGGGGGTGGGCCTGGGTCGGAGCTCTGTGTCAGAATGGACACAGGGAGCTGTGACTCGGCTCGTGTGCCCCCATAGCAAGCTGCTTGCTGTGGGGGCACTGAACAGGAGGGAGGGGCCAGGATCACAAAAGAGGGACCCGAGAAGAGAAGGATCCGGGCCACTCTGTGCGAATTAACAGCAACAGAGCAGGTAAGTATAACATGTTTATTATTTTTATTGGAAAAAAAGTGACTTACAGTGACTTTAAGCAGAGGTGAATTTAATGTGCTTTTGTATTTTAGAATAGTTGCAGTGTTTCATGAATAACATTTTTAGTTAGTTAATTGATATTTATAGTAGAATGAGGAAAGGTTAGGACTGCTGACACTTTTGTTTTTTGCTATCCAAGCCTTCTTTTCCCAGTGACAACAACCACCCCCTCCCCCTCCACTGCTGCTCCACTAGGCATCACAAGGAGGCATTGTAGATCAATGCCTCCATTGATACAAAGCAGCATTTGACCTGTCATCAGTATGGATGCTTGCTGAGGAGTGAAGCCCCATACTTTCTCTCCCCTGTTATGTGACCAGTCACATGACTGGGCAGAGGAAAAAGTTTTCCTTCCCGGCAGCACCCATAGTAATATCAGGTCTGAATCGGGGGGGAAGGGAGTAGAATGTCCTTCATTCAGCCCTCACTGTGCTCCCCCCTAGCTCCCTGAGGGTCTTCAGCTAGCTTCAGATCATTAAACCTCCTGTATTTCCCTCAGGCCCCCTGAGAGCCCCCAACACCCACAGTGCCCCCAAACCTTCCACAGTGACACACAACCTGCCACATTGTTGCTCGGTTTCTCCCAATCCCTTGCAGTGTCCTCCCCCAACTTTCCACAGTGCCCCGAGCCTGCTGCAGAGCCTCCAACTTCCTACAGTGCCATGAAGCTCAAACAGTGTCCCACAATGACCCCCAACCTCTGACAGTGCCCCCAGAACCTGCAGTGACCTCCCGTCTGCCACAGTGCCCGTGCAAAGTCCCTATCTCCTGGAGAGATTATGTCCCTCACATTTACTGTCGCACCCTTCAGTACCCTAATCCCCCATATGCTCAGTTGGACACCAAGCCAGCTGCACATTGCCCTAACTTCTTCAAAAACCCTCATCCCCCAGAATGATACCCAGCCCAATCCAGAACCTTCCAAAGCCCCTATACTTTCTTCACACTGACACCAATGTCAGGGCATCATTTCATCCTACTACCCACTTATGCCAATGTTTTTTTCTCCTACTCCTACCAAAAAGGGTAGGGGCAGTTGGGGCAGCCATGAGTGAATCCTGTTTTAACTTAATTCAACCTGCTTTTTTTTGTCTAAAAAAAAAAAACAGTGACTCCTGTGTAATAAAGCAGGGGGGTGGGGGAGGGAAGTTCTCAGTCAATATGGCATCTTCACCCTGTTCACTGGAGGACTTTTTTCCCAGCTCTTAATGCATAGTGTGTAGGGGCAGGTTGGTGAAACTTCCTCCATGTTTCCCATTAAATCGATGAGCCCCAAGTATTAGTCACATAGGATATCTACCCCGGGGTGGATTCTTTGTGCTATGCCAGGCGATGAATGGGGTAATTCGTCCTAGCACAGAGGTAACACCTTGCACAAAGGCCCGGGACCAGGCGATGGCCATGGTCATGTGAAATCAAACGTTAAGACAGTCCACCAACTCAGAGATGAACCACTTGTGTGTAGAGTTGTATGCAGAGTTCCTCCAGAAGATGTTGTCCCTTGTCCTACATACTTGAACAGGTGTATGTGTTGCATTAGGAGGGTCATGCAGAGCCTATGCCCATTCCACTAGTCAGCATTACCTCTGTTACCTCACTTCCAGTAACCAAATGGGGTCCCACGGAGCACACAGTGTGTGCCCCACTTAACCCTTCTCGTTCCATACCAAGTGACCAGGTATTAGATCTCTGTAACGCTAATGCGATCCTGGTGACCAACAGAGCCAGACAGCTAGGGAGAAAGCCGAATGCCAAACCCCCTCACTATCGGAGGACCTGTCATCTCTTCAGTTATCACGCCAATGATTGGTTGCTGTTCTACCTTCTGCTTACCCATAGCAACTTCCTTGCAAGTTAACCTTTTGTTGTAGTGATGCTTCACAGACGCCAATGTGCTATTTTAGACCCTTGTTCTTTAGAGAGAGACACCAGGATGCCACATGCACCCCTTGAATAACTTCAGACCAGGCTTTGAGCAGTGGACACAATTTTACTGAGCTTTTGGCAGAACATGTACAACATTCGGCAAAGTGCTTTTCCTAAACAAACTGTGGTTGCCCCAGGTTACCTGTATGGGTGTAGCATCTTTGGGAGGAGTCCAAACTGGAGATAGCTTGAGCAAAGGAGTTCATGGCCTAGGGACTATTCAGATGGATCTGCATTCCAAGTTGACCAGTAAGCTTCTTAAGACGTAGCTCTAAGTTTCTGTGCATGCATCCCTGGCATAATCTAGGTCCCCATCCCTAGGATCCAGGCCTTTTCCCTTTATATCACACAGGAGGGAGGCTGGACCCCAGAGGAAAACACACAAGAAAAGCGGCAGGAGCATTAACCCATTCCCTCCCAACCCGGGCAGCCATATACACTGACTAAACAAGAGTAGACAACGTGCCTATAAGTGCATTACTATAAAAATGCAGCCTCCATGTCACAATTACTGTATATGCCAATGTCCCTTGGGGGACTGACATCAGGTCATTGCTGATTCACCAGCTCTACCTTAACATCAGTCAGTGATATCACCTGACAGAGACCAGAACATTTGAGGAATGTGGGGTTTCCCTTTTTAGAGATAAAGCCTGGTTTCAGGTAGTTAATGTATAATAACAGCATAGATGCTGAAGCGTAATATTACTTTCAATCTACTTTAACTGACCTAACTGCAGAGATTATTTTATTTTTTACATTACCAATGCTCTTTGGCAGTCAGGCCTGACACATGCACATGAATAGAGATGGGGTCTGACTTTATTCTCGATGGCGCTTCCTCATCTGCAGTACATTGCATGTGTCAGACTTTGCCATCGAACATTTGCTGCATATTGAACATATAACTCACAGAGAAACAAGTGTAAACAGTCCCAGATGGCAACTAAATTTCAAGCTAGCCCATAAAACACAAGCAGAAAGGATAATGCTTATTTTATGGTACACCTGTCAATGTACTTTAGTACTGGGGACAAAGAGAAAAATATGTATAAGTTGAGGTGATATCTGCAGTCTTATTCAAACAGTTGACCGAGGCAGTCAAGTAGCTGAGGCAAAGGCAAGCGACTGTACACAGTGCATCACAATGAGCAGCAATGCTGGAGGCTGGAGCTACACTTCAATCAGATGTTAATGATACATTTAAAGCATAACTAAACCCATCGATTTAACTATTTTCCAAAGCATTTACATTCCAAGCATGCTGTGAATGATAACTGTAACATTTGCTTGTTCTCTCAACCAAACTGTCAAGCCATCAAATGGCTGGTGTCATAGCTGATCACATGTGCAGCACCATGGCGACTGCAGATAAAGCAAAGGCTAAGATGGCAGCTTCCTTTGCTGTAAAGAATAGTAAGCTTTAGCTGCGCTTTAAATTTAGTCAGGGGATACAGCCTGCCTAACTGCTAAGTGGTTATGGATTGCTTCTTGCATTCACTGGGGTTGATTTTCTAAAGGCAAATAGACTCGGCACTTTGCAAGTGCAGTTGCACTCTCCTCCGATCACATGCAAACAAAAATTCTGTTTTTTTCTTTTCCTTGCATGTAATTGGGTATGATTTGCAAAGTGAACTTTCACCTCATTTACTTAGCGCTGGAGCAAGTGCGCAGTCTATTTGCCTTTAGTAAAACCACCCCATTGTGTCTTGTTAGTTAAACCTCCACAGCTGTTGGTAACTATATTTTTTGAAGGCCCTCAATCTGCATCTGCAAAATATGGACCAGCAGGTTTACTGTTTCATTTACAAAAGGTGTTTTTAGTAAAATATTTTACAATACAAAATATGGAAAAAAGTATATTCAATAAATGGTACAAAACCATAGTGGGTAAACAGCACAGTGCAAAATTACTGGGTAATAGCAGAAAGTGCGAAAACGTGAGAGTGACGTTGATCATGTGTGACGGTAAAGAGCGATGATAAACCTGTTTGTAATATTGGCCTTACAGGTAATGCTTATGAGTTAGCCAAGGTTCCCATTTGACTTGTTCTTTTGGAAGGGAGGCATCTATAAGGCAGTAGATTGGTTTCATGAGCTGAATGTCATCAACTCTTGCGATAATTTGTATAAAAGGGAGATTATGTGATTTTGTTAGCTATGGTCCAATATGCAGCCCTTTTGGTTAAAAAAAGTGTATGGAACCCAAGAGGAATCATATGATGTGGAAGAAACAATAAGTGGTGGGCCAAAGAGAAGTCCAACATTTTGTTAGTCAATTGACAGATGAGGTTTCCCACCCTTTTCCAGAGGATTTGTGTATTTGTCAGCCCCAGAAGATATTTTTGAGGATGGCAGATTCTTGACAGTCGCTAAAGTAATGCTTTGTCAACCTCTGGGAACATACTGTTAAGTCTATGTGAAGTGGGATATCACTGGATCAACAGTTCTATAGCAGTTTCTTGAAGGTGAGTGAGCAGCAGCTCTTCTTAATATTTGTGAATATCATCTGCCACTGTAGACGGGATAGAGCAGTGTCATCCAAAGCTATCATGTGGTAGTGGCTGGTAGTTGAAATAGGTTTAGATAATTATATGTATTGCACCCCTTAAGAAGCCGCTGGTGACTTTGGTCCTATTTCCCAGTTTAGCGCAAATACAGTCAGGCACGCAGCATTCTCTTCATCCTTCCACTTCCACTGGCTCAGAAAACAGTCTAGGGGTTCTTTTTCATTTTTTTATTGAGAATTATGAACTTGGATAGGGGAAGGGAGCATGGAATACTTCAAGGAACTGCAAACTGAACAACTTAAGGACCCCTCAATTTCTGGCTGCACTGCACAAATCTACTGGCTGCACTGCACAACTTAAATGTCCCACATGATTCCTAATGCTGAAGGTGACTCCAGAGTTATAAGCTTCACACAGTCACTTTCTATTACCATTGGGGGCCATCTACTCACTTAGCCACAGGATCATCGGTTGCCTCCTGCCGATATCCACCAGGCTCTTCCTAGTGAGGAAGATGTATACTCACAATACCATAAGACAGCGGAACTCTTTCCTGCCAACTACCCCCTGGCACTCTCTTCAGTGAGCTTCCTTCAGACCCAACATGATCCCTGGAAATTGATCTGTGAATAGGTCCTCCAGCTAAGCCTACCTGGGACCTTGGTGTCTACCTTAAAGTTTCCTCTAGGATCCTGCACCAAGGGCAGAGCCTGTGCACAAGGGTTTCCACCTGCAGGACTGGACCCAGGAACACTGCATTGATTGCTCAGGCCTCAGACTATTTATCTCCACTTTCTGGGCATACCACCCCAGGGATTGGCTGGAGTCCCATAAATATTCAGGCTGCCTGTTCTGCCCTCCCTCCCACTATACTTCTAGCATCCTCTAGAGGACGGGGGGAAGTAATAGGATAGCAGCCTGTGAAACACTGAGCAGCCCTAGGTAACCAACTCCTGCTCCAATGATGAAAGCAGAACTAACTAAATTTACATAGCAGCCTACTCTACACTAGGATGCTACATATATAGAAAACCAAAACTGTGCCCCTGGCCTCTGAGGAGGTCTAAGAATAGATCCACAAACATGCTGTATGGGTTAGTGAGATTTGAGTTTGGTTAGTAGAAGAACAATGTTTAAATTAATGTTAATGGCATCTCTCTGATCTTGGTATAGACCAATTACATGGTATCTGCCATCAAAAAATCCTTGGCAAAAATGTGGGAGTTTTCTATCCCCTGTTGAGCCATGGGGGGAAGCTCAGATTAAATGTAGAGTGATACATGGACCAGAGGTCTAGAGCATGCATGAGCTGTAAGTTTCTAACTGTAACTGAACCTCCCACAGAACCCCTGGCAGATAGAGGATCCTGACTTGTCTAGCATGTTTCTTTTTTAAACTCCACCCATGGGACATAGGCCAAATTAGTTCCCCATTGGAGCATTTGTGACAGTTGGGAGGGTAGATTGTAAGGCCAAACGTTGTAAGGACCCAAACATCCTTGTTGATGAAGTCTATCCAGGGTCCTGGGTTTTGGTTTAATCAAACAAAGATGTTAATCCGGGACTACAATTTACTGATGGCTTTATGAGGGGCAGGGTTGTATATAGACACAGCATTTGGGGGAGCATCATCATCTTGATGGCAATTATCCAGCCCAAAAGTGTGAGGGTGTAAAAGGGCCATTCTTTGAGCAAACATCTCAATTTCTTGTAGGTAAATAATTATGGTCATAAAGAGATGAAAATTACTGTATGTTAATATGTTAGGAGACAACAAAAAAATCAAAGTTGGCTTCCAGTAATTTCCAGACTGGGCATGAAATATTTATAGGCGTGGCAGAAGATTTAGCAATGTTGAGTCTTAGGCCTGAACCTTACAAAACTGGCTGAGGAACAAATAGCAGTATATCATATGTATACATAACTAGTTTAAGTTCCATTGGAACTGTTTCAAAAGCTTTGTGAACATCCAAACTAAGCATAAGAAATATTTTGGAGTGGCAATTGGCAACCTGGATTGTATTCATGGCTAGTATGATGTTGTCTGAGATTTGAGATAATAGGGGGCAATGTGTTGAAAGAATTTTGCTGAACAATTTGAGATTATTATTATTATCAGTGGTTAAGATAAAGCAGTTCTTCAGTGGTAGGATATGACCCATATGTGGTTTCAGTACTAGGGAAATGTTAACATATACTGTAAGATCTCTTTTGGGAACTGGTGGCCTTGAAAGATATGGTTATAGAATCTGCCAAGTTTGGGAATTAGGATAGGACCAATTTATATTTAAAATAAAAAATATATTTAAAATAGAGTGCCAAATAGCTGCCTGTGCTTGGGGCTGTGGTGTTTTAAAAGGATTTTGAAGCAATAGAGATTTCATGATATCATCCATGATCCCCAACCATTTCTTTACAACAAGCAGGTGAGGATCTGTCATTTGCAGGCAGTCTTGGTACCACTTGTAAATGACACATCCCCTGGTTTGTTGACAAACAAACTCCAGTGAGGATTTGTCATTTAGAAGCATTAGTGCTGTCGGATCTTAACACTTAAGCTGGCCATAGATGGATCAAAATGTGGCAGATTGAGCAGGGACTGACCACATTTCTCTGTGGCAATCCTTGTTTGCTTGTGTGGAAAGAGGAATCTGTTCATTTTTTTTCGTTCAACCCTTTGGCTGAGCAAAAAAAAGAAAAATCATTTATGGACAGCTTTAGATACCCATCAGCATTTAAAGTGGCTAAACAAACACTGCTCGATGCACAGAGAAAGCAAAGAAGAGTTGTGACTAGTGGTGATCCCAAGGATCCCTCTGACATCAGGTTTTCCTAACTGCAGACTTCACAGGGGGTCATGATCAGTATGAACTGCATCCTCCCCAGTGTTATTATTATTATACAGGATTTATATAGCGCCAACAATTTGTCAATACAGTCACGGTGACAAAGGCATGGAGTTTTTTGAGGAGGAGGGGGTGGTCCACTGTGTCAAAGGCAGCAGAGAGGTCCAGGAGTAGTAGTACAGAATAGTGTCCGTTGGTTTTAGAAGTTATTAGGTCATTAGTGAGTTTAAGGAGAGCAGTTTCTGTACAGTGCTGAGGGCGAAATCTAGACTGAAGGGGATCAAGAAGTTTGTTCATGGTCAGATGGTCACTCAATCGGTTGTAGACCAGTCTTTCGAGGAGTTTGGAGGCGAAGGGGAGTAAGGAGATGGGGCGTAGGTTGTTAATATTGGTGGGGTCCAATGAGGGCTTTTTAAGGATAAGTGTGACTAGGGCATGTTTTAGAGAGTTTGGGAAAATGCCAGAGGAGAGGGAAAGGTTGAAAATGTGAGTTAGAGAATGTAGAATTGAGTCGGAGGGTGAGCGTAGCATTTGCGAGGGAGCAGGATCCAGGGGGCAGGTGGTTAGATGGGTGTTCAATAAAAATTTAGCAACCTCGCTAATACTGGCAGGGTTGAATGTGGAAAGTATTGATTGTATCTGTGGACATGGGGCGTTGAGTGGGGGTGGTTTGTGCGCATTGGAGATTTCCTCATGAATGTTATCAATCTTAGTTTTAAAGTGATAGGCATTCTCCTGGGCAGTGAGAGAATTAGAGGGTGGAGGCAGTGGAGGACAGAGTAGAGTGTTAAAGGTCGAGAAGAGTTGACGGGGACTGGATGATAATGTGTTAATGAGTGTGATAAAGTAGGTCTGTTTGGCAGTTTGGAGGCAGGAATAGTATTCTAGGAGGGCAGATTTGTAATGTTTGAAGTCTTCTTGGAGCTTAGTCTTATGCCACAGACGCTCAAGAGCGCGGCTATGTTTTCTTAGACTTCTGGTGTTGTCTCTTTGCCAGGGTTGTAGGGGCCGGGGCCTGAATCTGCATGTAGTAAGGGGGGCGAGCTTGTCTAGGGAGGATGACAGTGAGTTGTTGTAGACAAGTGTGGCTAGGTTGGGGCAGGACAAGGGTGAGATGTTGTCATAGAGGTGGTCATTAGCAGAGTAGAGAAGAGAAGG
>BLSH010534967.1:1579442-1591148 GCA_018402905.1 Glandirana rugosa
GTGGGAGGCTGAGTTAAGATGTAAGAGATTGAGTGTAAAAGTTGGAAAGGGAGAGGAGACCGTAAAAGGGTTTGAGAGATTTTGTACGGGATCAGTGTGGATAGGAATTTTTCGGGAGTGACCTGGGGTGGTTATAATTGTTGGATGCGGGGTAGAGGAATGAGGGGAAGCAGAGGTTTGAGGAGCTTTCTGACCAGATGTTGGCTGACTCACTGGTAGACTGGTACTTGTTTGAAGAACTAGGGGAAGTCAGACCTAAAGCGGGAGTCGTGAGATGTCTTTGACGATTTAAGGATAGGTGTGACTAGGGCATGTTTTAGAGAGTTTGGGAAAATGCCAGAGGAGAGGGAAAGGTTGAAAATGTGAGTTAGAGAATGTAGAATTGAGTCGGAGGGTGAACGTAGCAATTGCGAGGGAGCAGGATCCAAGGTGTGGGTGGTTAGATGGGTGTTCAATAAAAGTTTAGCAACCTCGCTAATACTGGCAGGGTTGAATGTGGAAAGTAGTGATTGTATCTGTGGACATGCGGTGTTGAGTGGGGGTGGTTTGTGTGCATTGGAGATTTCCTCATGAATGTTATCTATCTTAGTTTTAAAGTGATTGGCAATCTCCTGCGCAGTGAGAGAATTAGAGGGTGGAGGTAGTGGAAGACAGAGTAGAGTGTTAAAGGTCGAGAAGAGTTGACGGGGACTGGATGATAATGTGTTAATGAGTGTGATAAAGTAGGTCTGTTTGGCAGTTTGGAGGCAGGAATAGTATTCTAGGAGGGCAGATTTGTAATGTTTGAAGTCTTCTTGGAGCTTAGTCTTATGCCACAGACGCTCAAGAGCGCGGCTATGTTTTCTTAGACTTCTGGTGTTGTCTCTTTGCCAGGGTTGTAGGGGCCGGGGCCTGAATCTGCATGTAGTAAGGGGGGCGAGCTTGTCTAGGGAGGATGACAGTGAGTTGTTGTAGACAAGTGTGGCTAGGTTGGGGCAGGACAAGGGTGAGATGTTGTCATAGAGGTGGTCATTAGCAGAGTAGAGAAGAGAAGGGTTGAGGTGGCGAAGGTTTCTACGGGTAACTGTTAGGTGGTCAGAGGGAGAGGAGGTGGAAGACAGTGAAAGAGTGAAACTAATAAGGTGGTGATCAGAGAGTGGGAGAGGATTGTTGGAAAGGTTGCACGGAGTGAACAGATAGGAGAAGACAAGGTCTAGGGTGTTGCCGTTGGAGTGGGTAGGAGTCTGTATCCATTGCTTCAGGTCGAAAGAGGAGGTTAGACTGAGAAGTTTAAAAGTAAGAGTAGTGAGAGCGTTAACAGGGATGTTGAAGTCGCCAAGAATGATTATGAACTTGACTTGAATTTGTATTATATTCACAGGCGCTCAGTTTGCTTCATTTAGCTGTTATGGTTTTGCAAATGTATGAGATAGAGGATCATGTGACAAGAGACAGCATATGAAGAAGTTCAGTGAAAATATATACAGTATAACCTTAAGCAGAGGTGAATTTAATATGCTTTTGTATTTTAAAATAGCTGCAGCATATAATGCATAGCATTTTAGTTAGCTAATTGACTGGAAGTTGACATTTTTAGTAGAATGAGGAAAGGTTCGAATTTCTGTTTTTCGCTGTCCAAGCCGTAAGGCTATCTCAGAGACAAAAGAAATAGGAAACCTGACAGAAATTTTAACTCTACCCAATTTAAGTAAGACAAACAACAAAGAAATTGTAGCTGGAGTTAGGCTTTAAACAAGTTATCCGTTCTGTATTAATTGCATAAAAACACTGACTTTCCCTCCTTTGTGTTATGTTATTATGGTAACATGAATTTCATTGAATAGTTCCTTGAAAATCAGATTGTGTACAATGTATTTATTTAAAGTGAACCTAGCACAGCCAAAAAGTGCCTAAGGTGCAGTCTCCCTTTTTTTTTCAACTGCCAAATGCCATAGTATCATTATGAAGTCACAGTTGATCACAGTTGAATACAGGGAGAAGGTGGTGTTTTCCACCTTTCCTAGAAAAAAAGAGTTCTATTAATATTGGTAGAGAGGAAAGTTCTTTAGAAAGCAGGAACGCCAGCATGGCTTTTGAAATTAGCTGTGGTCACACAGGTGTATAGGAGAAGGTCAAGCACTACATTCATTGTCAGTGGTCAAGGACTGAAAACATGCTGCTAGAGACGGTCAAGTACTGTGGACATTCTACAGAAGATGGCCAGGGACTGCAAACATGCTACAGGAGAGACAGTCAGAGACTGTGGAAATTCTACAGGAGACCGTCAGGGACTGGGGATATTCTTCAGGATATAGTAAGGGACTGCAGATGTTCAATGGCAGGCACAAAGGATTGCAGATGTTCTACAGAAGACAGTCAGGGGCTACAAACATTCTACAGTCACTCAAGGACATGCGGGGGACTGATAAATTGAGGATTGAGATGGCTGGCCACAGTAATAGTAGACATGTTTGGTACAAACCAAAAACAACATTGTAGAAGAACTTTATATATTATAACAACTGTGAAACAGGGCCATGGAAATGTTAGGCTTTGAGTGTCTTTTGTGCTTCAGGATGTGGGCAACTTGCAGTGCTTAAGTCAATTATGAATTCTGCAATATCAAAGTGTGCTTGATGAGAATGTGAAGCCGTCTGTCCAAAGGTCCAAAAGTTGAAACTGAACCAGAAATGGATCTTTCAATATGATAATGATCTAAGACACACTAGCAATTCCACCTAAGTATGGTTCAAAAGAACTGGAGGGCCTGGGGCTGGCTTTGGCTTGTCTAGGAGCTTCCTTGCCCTTATAATCACAGCAGCTCCTCTTGTATATGAAAGCTCTGCTTGGGCTCTTACAATAAAATTGAAATTACTTTGCAATGCTATTTCCTTTGTCCCTACAGGAACAGCCTAAGTGGTTCCATACACAAAAGGAAATCATAAAACTGAAGAAACAGTGTGGTCACCATGATCTGTGATCTGCTGTAGAGGAATTGAGTGAAGGTCCACTGCAGGCATACAAAAATGGAAGCAGCAGAGCAAAGAGCAGGTGCTCAGTAACCTACAGCCACCATCTGCAAATGCCTGCTTTTTCACTGGGCTCAAACTAAACAATAGACTTACCAGGTGGTAACCCTTAGGTTAACAAAGGAAGGGGGTTAATTTTGACTTTCAAGTAAATAAATGTTCTGTGTACAGCCTTGTTCTAGGATCTAAGGGTGCTCCCTGGGGACACAGAAATTGATCTGAAGACTAACACAGGTGTTTGCTGGCACCTAATGATGCGTACAATTCAGAATTCAACACCCTTGTTACCTTAGTCCCACAACCCACTGATCAGTCTCCCCCAGCCATCTGCAGTCTCCCCCCAGTACCCCCCAACCTTTCACAGTACCTCCAGTCTGATGCAGAGCTATCCCCCTACCATACCTCTAACAGTGTTCCACAGAGACCCTAACCACTCACAGTTCCTCCCATCCCCTACAGTGCCCCTTAGGCTCCCACATTTGCCCCACATTGTCCCAAACCCCCTCGAGAAGACCCCCAAGCATCACTCCAGATCCCCAATCCTCCCACAATGACACTAAGCCCCACCCAGAGCCTTCCAGACCACCAGCCTCATACAGAGCCCTTAGTGCACTTCAAAGCCCCCTATATTTTTCCGCCCCAATGACATAAACATCACTTCACCTTTTTTCCTACTAACCACTTTTGCAAAAATGTTCATCCTCTTATTGACCATCAAACAGGGCCAGGAGGTTGATGGAGGGGGGCAGTTTGGGGAGCAGCGGTGAATTCTGTTTTAACTTAGTTAAACTGGTTGTAAATATTTTCTAGCCTTGAAAAAGACACTGACTCATGCGTGATAAACTGAGGGGGGGGGGGGGGTTGGGTATTTACCCTGGTCTTTGGGTGGCCTTGTCCTAACAATGAATGTATGGTACAATAATATAAAAATGTAGCCTTCATGTAAAAATGATATGCTAATTTAAGACCTTAATGTCTTGAGGTCCTTTGAGCGTACAAAATCCAATGACTGTGCAAAATAATGGGTCCGCTTTTAATATTGATATTTGCTCACAAAGAGACAATACAAAACAGCTATTCTGTGTTGTCTCTTTGAGAGCACATATCAATATTAAAAGCATTTGGACTCTCAGGACCTTTTGTTTGGCACTGTTATTGGATTTTGTACACATGAATCTTTAAATCTGAGCTCCCTGCTTTTCTAACACCCCACTTTTGTTGAGCGCAGCCTTAACGGAGCCACTGTGACCTACGTAATCTGATTGATCTACTGATGGTTTTAATGCAACTTGTTCCAATGTCCCTTGGGGGACTGACATCAGGTCATTGCTCAGGCAGAGCTACTGACTCACCAGCTCTGCCTCCCCTGACAGAGACCAGGACACTTGAGGAATGTGGGATTTCCCTTAGAGATAAATGTAATGGTTTCAGATCACAGCTTAAATGCTGAAGTGTTATATTGCTTTAGATATACTTTAACTGATCTAACTACATAGATTATTTCACTTTTCATATTACCAATGCTCTTTAGCAGTCAGGCCTGACACATTCACATAAATAGAGATGGGGGTCTGGCTTTATTGTCTATGGCAGGGATATGCCATTAGCGGACCTCCAGCTGTTTGCAAAACTACAAGTCCCATCATGCTCTGCCTCTGGGTGTCATGCTTGTGCTTGTCAGTCTTGCTATGCCTCATGGGATTTGTAGTTTTGCAACATCTGGAGGTCCGCTAATTGCATATCCCTGGTCTATGGGATTTCCTCATCTGCAGTACATTGCATGTGTCAGACTTTGTCATCAAACATTTGCCGCATATTGAACATATAACTCATAGAGAAACAAGTGTAAACAGTCCCAGACAGCAACTAAATTTCAAGCTGGTCCATAAAACACAAGCAGAAAGATAAGGTTTATTTTCTAGTACAACTGTCAATGCCCTATAGAACTGGCAACAAAGAGAAAAATATGTTCAGGGTGACGTGATATCTGCTGTCTTAGAACAGCTGACCGAGGCAGTCAAGCAGTCAAGGCAAAGGCAAGCAACTGTACACACTGCATTACAATGAGCAGCACAGAGAAATGTTGCATAAGCTTTATCAGAGTGTGATCGCTTGTTAAATGCTAGAAGCATAAAAAGGAATTAAAAATGTGTGTTTATTTGAGGAGAAAAAAATAACTGTGAGTGCATGCGCATCAAAAAATATATTTTAAAGCCAACCAAAAATTCTTTCTCTTTGCTAAGTCATCGAACCAGACAAGTGTGCAGATAAGAACTTCTAACTTTTCTTTAACTTTTTCTGTAGGCATGCCTATTCTGAATCACAGACTCTGAAAATATTAAAATCGGCGGGGTCAGCATAACAGCCAGGCATCTAGTATTTTCACAAAGTGGTCAGCAATATAAGCCCTTTATCTTTCTTATGTCAGGTATTCTTTGAATGAAACACATGAAAAATATAAGTGCCTGCCATAGCTCTCCACATTCTAGGAATACTAGGTGCCTGGCTGTCTGTAGCTTTGGTACTCAATCAATAACCCACAGCAATCATACAGATTAGAAAGTCAGAACAAAGTTAGATTTCGATATACATTTCCCCAGAATGTAAGTGCATTAGCTTGGCAGCCAGGCAATATTCCTAAAGATTTCCTTTAATCTGATTTCTGTGTAGCCCATTGCACTTTGCATGATTGAGGTGAGCAGCTAGGGTAATTGGTGGTGGATTACACTGGGTGTACACAATATTTTATCTTGAACTATTATTGCTGAAGATTGTTTTTGGACACTGAGCATCTTTGGAGTAGAGCAACTGCATGTTTATATATGCATTTTACATTGTGTTATTTTTAGTCAGTATGATTTTTGATATGTTAACATACTGTATGTTATTTGTTTGACTATGAATTCATATAATTTCACTCTAAACCATTCATATTGCATTGAAGTTGGGTTTGCACATTAACACATGTCATTAGTGTGTTTCTTTTGATTATGTTGTGATTGCGCTTCACTTTTTTGAGGAATATTATTACCATTGGTGCGGGAACGCATGGTTGCAAACTTTTTATTTTGTGGTAGGTGATTGTAGCTGTATTAGTGCAATTGTGACAGAGAAAATTGAGCACTGTCCGTGATACTTTTTCTATTTGCACGAACATACAATTTTTCAGGACAAACTTTCAGGGTATGTCCCCTTCTTCAAGGTCCAAGCAGTAGTGCTTGGACCTTGAAGAAGGGACACACCCCGAAAGCTGGTCCTGAAAAATTGCATGTTAGTGCAAATAAAAAGAGTATCATGGACAGTATTTATTTAGTGGTAATAATTTACCCTATCACTGGGTAGAGTGGAGACAACAATACTTTGTTTCAAGCTGTTGACTTTGTGCATGCCATCAGGGAAAAGGTGTGTCAAATGAGTCAAGTCTTGTAAGGAGAGGGGATGAGCAGGTACAAGATGTAAGAGAGAGACTGTGTGAGTAGGTAACAAGAAAGGAAAAGTTTACAGTTCATATGTTGGCATATATTGATGCACCTCTCCACCTGTCTGGCAGGGATGCTAAGATATGTACGGTCGGTAACATAAGATAGTTAGATATGTGCATACTATTTTTTAGGGCCCATTCATACTAGGAACTGCATGTGAATCACACAGGAACGCTGTGTGATTTACATGTAGTTCTGTGAAGTGCGATTTCAACCCCATTCATTTTGACAGGGCTGAAAACGCACCACACCGCACCAAAAATAGTGCATGCACTACTTTTGGAAACACACCGCAAGCGCATCGCATGGTACTTTTGCAGGGCTTGACAAATTTGCTTTGAATCTAGGAGCCAGCTAAAAAAGTTAGGAACCAGTTTTTTTAGCGTAGTGTTGGGTTGTCAGCGCCCCCCGGGGTAAGGCAAGTAACGGTTTTACAACAGCTTGTTGTATGATAATCCGACCGTTAGTACACATGATTACAACAGCCGACATTCCACAGTCGTACAACAGAAGTTGGATGAGCAGACTAGAAAACGTTGGTTGCTCAACAAGTGGTCGTACGACCGTTGTATCATTTGTACAGAGAAGTTGGGCCAACAAAGCTGTACGTGCAAAACATTCATGCTCAGAAGTCAGGAACTGCCGGAAGTGTCCATTCGTGTAAACCCACGTTCCTAATTCATAAATCCCATTCACCTGAACTTCCTCTTTATATGCTCTTAACACGTCACTACGTTCGGCTTGTTGAAGCTTTGTTGTACGATTACTTGACTCCTGTCAGTACGCTAGATGCAACAGCCGATTTTGGGCAAAAGTTGAACGTGCATTCGTACCGCCATCGCACCGCGTGTACCAGGCATAAGTGCCACTAGCAATGTCAGTGTCTGTTAGTGACCCTCCCAGATAGTGTCTGTTAGCACCAGATTACCCACCCAATTTGCTAATCACCGCCATTACAATATAGTGTCTATAGCTGAGTAAATTCCAGTATATATACCATAGTTTGCAGATGCTATAACTTTTGCACAAACCAAATAATATACACTTATTGGAATTTTTTTACCAAAGACATATAGCAGAATACATTTTGGCCGAAATTTATTTTAGTTTAGTTTTTTTTTTATTTTGTCATTGGATATTATAACGGAAAGTAGAAAATATTGTTTGTTTCTTTAAATTTTAGGCCTTTTTTAGTATTATTGCGAAAAATAAAAACCCAATGGTGATAAAATGCCACCAAAAGAAAGCTCTGTTTGTGTGAAAAAATGTGAAAAATTTCATTTTTGTACAGTGTTGCATGACTGAGCAATTGCCAGTTAAACTAGCACAGTACTGAATAGCAAACAAAATGTTCTGGTCATAAACGGGGTAAAACTTTTCCAAGGACAAGTGGTTAAATTGCCCATAAAATTACATCTACCCACTGCTCCATTCTGATCATAAACATATCAGCCAGGAGTTCCATTTATCTATACCAGACCCTTATCCTAGATGAGGATCTGTTATAGATGTAAATTAGACACATCAACACACAAAAAAAATATATATTTTTTCATAATTCATACCACATCTTTTAGGTCTAGTATGCATTTTAAGGTGAACCCCACACCAAAAAAGGCGTGGCCTCCTCCCCAAATTCCATACCAGACCCTTTGGATCTGGTATGGATTTAAGGGGGGGGGCGCCATCAAAACCGAAAAAAAAGTATGCAGTTCCCCCTAAAGATCCATGGCAAATCTTTATCCGTGCATGCAACCTTGCTAGCCTCTTTCTGCCACTATCTACATGCACTCACTGTACTAGGGGCTGCACATCATTTCTCTGGACCAACTTCCTGATAATGACAATAGTGGACCATACCTGGGCAAAATGTTGGTACAGCCGCCTGTATATGGGGGCATATGTGAGAGGGTGACAATGCAGGAACCCAATTGAAAGACAGCTGCAACCATATACCCATAGTAAAGACCTTCATGTCAAGATCACCAGGTATTTATTTATTTAAACTTTTGAAATGACATGAATATGTTAACGCTTATATGAGATTTCAGTGATTGAGTTTAGATTTACTTGAATTTCCATTTATAACCTGCATGTACCTCTGTGAGCTGTATTAAATAAGTTCTTATGATCAACTCACAGTGTACAGTTGAAGATTTCCAGATGATTTCTGTTTCCAGGATTAATGTAACTGAACATGAATACCCAGGTGCTTTCCCTCTCACGTCATGACATTCATTTTCTGAACTGAACTTTTGATGGTACAAAGGGTCAGTTACACTGTATGGCGTGACTAACCCACAATACTTTTCTTTTTCACATTTCAGTGTTTTTGGCAGATGTGCAACCTTTTGGTTTGGCAGAGTAGCTATATATTTTAGGGTTTTTATTTTACTTTCCAGTGGCCACTGATTTCCAGGAATACATAATTGCAACTCTAAAGTTTTGCTTGTCATAAAATAAGAAACCAAAAAATGAAACCTTCAATTCCTGGGTAGTTCAATAGCTCCAGTAGATACTATGTAGTAAACCAATTACAATACAGGCCAGCAGCCCATGTTTACCTGAATGAGTTCAGAATCATCCAGTTCTAGCAGGGCTTGACTGGCCTGGCCTGCTGCATCACTAGTGCACATTTGCAAAAGCTGCAGGTCCGTTTGATGCAGTGCCAAGTAAAGCAAATGCTCTGCTGAAAAGTTTTCAGGGAAGCATAGCATTTGCTTTGCTTGACACTGCATCAAACAGACCTGCAGCTTCTGCAAATCTGCACTAGTGATGCAGCAGGCCAGGCCAGCAGCCCATGTTTTCCTGAATGAGTTCAGAATCATCCAGTTCTAGCAGGGCCTGGCTGGCCTGGCGTGGCCTGTACTGATAATGATGAATTGATGAATGATGCAGTGCAGAATGCAGATAGGCCAGGCCCCCAGTGCCCCACTGCCCCAGGCAGGCCCCAGCCCTGTCCCAGCCTTAAGTTATGTAGCTTATAAGTTAATCGGACACCTGGATGTTCGGGTTCGGGTTTTCATGGAAAAGTTTGGGTTCGGGTTCGGTCCGAACTTGACCCCGGACCTCGAACCCCATTGAAATCAATGGGGACCCGAACTTTTGGGCACAAAAATGGCTGTAAAAAAGTCCTGGAAAGTGCTAGAGGGCCGCAAAAGGAAGAAAAGTGGGGGTACGAGTAGGACAAGTGCTCTAAAAAGAAATGGGGATAGGGAAGTAACAATAATCTGTCCCTTACAGCACCAGCAGCATCCTCTCCGTACACTAGCCTGAGAGCATATGACATGCAGCACTATGTGACTCCAGCTCATACAGAGGCTGGGTCACATGATGCACTGGCCAATCACAGCCATGCCTTAGTAGGCATGGCTGTGATGGCTTCTAAGGGAAAACCAGTGAAACGCTTGTTGATTGGCTGCCCTGCAGCTATTCAACAAGCGGGAAAAAATACCAGAACCCGAACCCAAACTATTTTTGAAAAGTTCGGGTTCGGGTCCACACGGTTACAGTTCGGGTTCGCTCAACTCTAGTAGCTTAATCTTGCAGAATGAGCTAAATAATTTTAATTTACAATATTTGTATTCAGTGTATTGTGCACAGTGCAACCCAGCCATTGCTCCCTCTGTCCCACCGCTGAGGTGCTTAGTAGATAACATCTTTTAAGTAGAATGAATATCCACCCCACCGACCAGGGTCAGGGTTACCGGATCACATACACAACAGAGTCAGAGTCTCACCACCAGGCAGTGTCACTCAGTCACCAAGTCTGGTCCGGTCCTCCTGTTCTTCTCCAAGTCCCGCCATTGCGAGTCAGTCACTCTCCAGTCCTGAATCTTGCGATCACCGCCCTGCCTGGCACACTCCACACAGTGAGATCGGTGATGTCTCCTCTTCCAGGCCAGCCCCTCCCTCAGAGTCAGAGAGATCACTCCGCAGTGCGCACACTGAGTGAGACTCAGGAGGAGGAGTGGGTGGCACCGCACGCCCTGCCTGACCAGTGACATAATGCCTAGGAGGAGACTCAGGAGTTGATTTACTAAAGCTGGAGAGTGCAAAAACTGGTGCAGCTTTGCAAAAGTCAGAGGCGGACACCGCAAGCAGTGCTGGAGGACACTGATGTCCGGGAGCGAACACCTTGCCGATCCCTGCTAACAATAAGGATCGCTGATGAGGAGAAAAAGTCAGACAAGTTAACGATCACTGATATGTAAATTATAAAGAAGGGGGGTTGGTGCTGCCTCTTAGAGTACCCACTTTGTTAAAAGCTGTTTGGTATTTGGATGATTACAGCTATAAGATATAAGTGCAAATCAAACACTCCTCAACCCTTATTTAAAAGAAGATGAATTCGTAAGATCTACTAGGTAATTCACCATAATAAAAATGTCTATACAACAAATATATGGTAGCATATATGCTGTGCTTAGTGAGTTCAATTAATATATAGTATCAAGTCCATAAAAATACATAGAAAAACAAAAACCAAATAAAAAGATCATATAAAGGTGCTCAGGTGCAAAAGAGTTAATTATTGCTGTGTGGTTTGTTTGAAGTAATAGCAACACTTTACATAATAAACAGTTCATATAAAAGTGGTCTGGTGCAAAAAGGTGACTGCTGTGCTATTTGCTTGGAGTAAGGGCAACACTGTAAGTGATAAACAGTTTTTTGGTATGCAGATTAAGACTCCGTGACTTTATGGTGAGCACTCGTGCTCCCCTCTATATACCCTTCTTACCAGATGGCGTCACCCCTACAGGGGTAAAATGCCTGGACGCCAATCTATCTGAAGTGTGGGTGGTTTTTAGGGGTTTCCCCTTCAGTTGGTATGCTCCTCCTGGATCCTCCGTCCCAAAATCAAGGACAAAAGTGCAGGATAGTGTAGTATTGTAAAACCAATTCGCCGTTTATTTATCATATAAAAGGTTTTCCATTCATCGGTAAAAACTTCATGAAACATTCCATGTATTTAAATTGTAGAATAAAATATAACTGTGCCCGTCAGATCCTGGTACCGGGAGCCATGGGTGTACTAAGATGGCTTCAGCACGATGCGGGCCATCTTAGTACACCCACGGAATTCATCTTGTTTTAAATAAGGGTTGAGGAGTGTTTGATTTGCACTTATAGCTGTAATCATCAAAATACCAAACAGCTTTTAACAAAGTGGGTACTCTAAGAGGCAGCACCAACCCCCCTTCTTTATAATTTAC
>BLSH010534967.1:1591158-1612587 GCA_018402905.1 Glandirana rugosa
TGTTGTTCCAATTACATTTTTTTTTTTATTTTTTTTATTTTTTTTTATTTTTCCCCGTCTGAGGTACCTGATGAGTCAGAAAAAAACAAGTTAGTCTTATAGCTGTAATCATCCAAATACCAAACAGCTTTTAACAAAGTGGGTACTCTAAGAGGCAGCACCAACCCCCCTTCTTTATAATTTACATATCAGTGATCGTTAACTTGCCTGACTTTTTGTACCCATCAGCGATCCTTATTGTTAGCAGGGATCGGCAAGGTGTCCCTCCTCCAGCACTGCTTGCGGTGTCCGCCTCTGACTTTTTGTGCAGCTCCACACAGAAACCAATCAGCTTCAAGGTTTTATTGTCAAAGCTTGATTGAACAAAAAAAGACTGAGTAGTCCATGGAGTCTGCCCCTTTTTATTTTTTTTTATTTTTTTTATTTTTTTTTTTACATTAACCTTGTTGTCTGACTATAGATTTATGTTTATCCCAAGCATGTTTGAAGCCATTTACTGTTGGCTGTCTCACAACCTCTGTTGGTAGTTTATTCCAATCATCAACCACCCTTTCAGTAAAATAATACTTTCTAAGATTAGTTTTGAACTTCCCTCCAGTTAGTTTGAGGTCATGTCCCCGTGTTCTTGATTTTGGTTTCATATTGAAAAGACTGCCCTCCTGAACCTTATTCACCCCCTTGATGTATTTAAAGGTTTCAATCATGTCTCCCCTCTCCCTTCTTTCCCCCAGACTGTACATATTAAGTCCCTGAAGTCATTCTTGATATGTTTTATCCCCCAGACCTTTCACCATTTTTGTTACCCGTCTCTGAACTCGTTCTATTTTATCAATATCTTTTTGTAAGTGAGGTCTCCAGAACTGGACACAGTATTCTAATTGAGGTATCACAAAGATCTATATAGAGGAATCAGAACCTCCTTCCTCCTGCTGGTGATCCCTCTACTGATACATCACAGAATTCTATTTGCTTTTCCCACTGCCTGGTTACACTGTTGCTCATTTTGCAATCATCTGAAATAAGCACCCCCAAATCCTTTTCTTCTGTAGTGCTGGCTAACACTGTACCCCCAATGCTGGACTCTCTAGGGGGATTCTTTTTTCCTAGATTAATTATTTTACATTTAGAAATATTGAACTGCAGTCTCCACTGCTTTGGCCAATCTTCCAGCAATGCCAAATCATGTTCCATGTTACAGACCCCTCCAGGGATATCAACCCTACTACACACCTTTGTATCATCAGCAAAGAGACATACATTGTCCCATTGCTGTACAACCAGAGTTTTTCTTTTGTTGTTTTAAAAGCAATATCATTTTTTTCATGTTAACTGATGTTACAAATAAATTGTTAAAATTATTCTTACATTAAGTTGTTTGGACAATTATACTTTTTTTACTGCCATAAAACCCTATTGGGGATATGCTGCTAGACTCATTCATAATGTAAAGGGGAAGGCAGAACTGATTTTGGTCTCTTACTGGCACCTTTCTTCTTAGTGTTTCAATACATTGCCCAACAAACCTTTAGTTATATCACTTACATATAGGTTAAATAGAACAGGACCCAGTACAGAGCCTTGTGGTACCCCACTAGTGACTGGTCTCTGTTCTGAGTGAACCCCATTTACAACCACACTCTGGGATCTATCCTTTAGCCAACTGCATATCCACTGAACCACCCAAGGGTTAAGTCCCAGCTTGTACAACGTTTGTATTAGATCATTATGTGGAACTGTATCAAATGCCTTGCTGAAATCAAGATACGCTATGTCCACAGCACCACCCTGGTCCAAAACACTGGTAATATAGTCAAAGAATTCAATCAGATGTGTCTGGCACGATCTGCCCTCAGTAAAGCCATTGCTGCTTTGGGTCCAGCAAGCTGTGTATTTTTAGATGATCAATGATCCTTCTTTTCAGAAGTGATTCCATTACCTTGACTACAATTGATGTTAAACTCACTGGCCTGTAATTGCCAGCTTCTACCTTGCTGCCCTTCTTGTGGATAGGTACAGTCATGGGGAACGTTTCCTGATAGACAAGATTCATTTAAAAGCAACAGGTTATCTTAAAAGCTGACCCCACAAGCTGCAAATACATACATTCCCCACTCCCCCACCACTCTCTTTTTATCTAGTGAGAGAAAGGAGAAAAAACCTTATGTAAGAAATTACCTCAAGCTTAAACAGCTCTGATGACTCCCATTCTGCCCCCATGTGACAATGCTGGAGACCCAAGCAGACAATTGAGAAATAGCTTCCGTTTTGGGGCGAACATGAGTTCAATCTGAACCCAAGTTGTTTGCAACTCTGAAAAATGGTGAATTAATATGGTCGCTTATGACTATAGCAAACAGCTATCAATAATGCACTTCCTTGGCCTTTGGCCAGGTGGCTCAGAATAGCCAATAATGGGAGTTTACATATGTTCCAGCCCCCTTCCAGTGAAAGTCAGGATTCCCAACAGCCTTTTGTCAGTGTATGTTGGAGTCTTGGGTACCTGGAGTAGATAAGGAGAGCAGACAGAGTGTTTGCAAGGGATAGTTAGTTGCTGCCATACTATATAGTGCCGAACAGACCATACAGTCCTTTCTTGGGCTACCTTTTTGTGCGCGACAGCAACAACTTTATTTTCTGTTTAGCTACTGCCTTTGCAGTTTATATACATTATGTTCAGTACTTGTTTTACTGTTTTTTTTTATTATTTCAAATGTTCATCTTTCTTTTTTTACTTTCAGTTGGGTTGAAAGTGTTGAGATAAAGTGTTTTAAGGTTGGCGTTTCTGGTTTAATATTTTAGGGTTAGGGGGCTAGTGTCTTATTTACTTTAATATAATTTTTCTAGGGTCTTTTTTTTAATTTGGGGTCAGCATTGTGAACTTGTTTCTGACACATAAAGTTAAGCAAGCCCCTGTATTCATAATATCAGGCAGGTTTAAAGGGAGAGGCAGATTTTTCACATGCACAGCTAGTAGGGGGCAAGCAGGCTCTGCAAATGAAAAAAATGCACATAAACCATCTTCGAAATAAGGACCCCATGGACTATTGGGGTAAAGCTGCTTACATATTGTGCATCAAGTTGGTACAATATTTCTGACTTTTTTCTATGGAATAATACACTTTCATTTTGGTTTCTTGATTAAAACCTGCCTGGTGTCTCCCTCTGAAACTGCAGCCTACTAGCTTACTTAGGGGCCAGTTTGTAAAAATTAATTTGTTGTGTGGATGCTTCAGCAACCTAGAACCTGTTGTAGTCATTAAGAAGATGCAAAGCATTCTCTGAATGGTGCCCATGTCAAGCAGCCAAGCTTCAGAATGCAGCAGGATAGGGGCTCGGCACAGGATCCAGAAGCTTGGAGATGACTTGAATGTCTATTACAGTGATTTCCAGCTTCTAAAGGGATCCCACAGGTATGGTACATTGAACAGCTATAACTTTATGACCTAATATTGAGTGGGTCCCCCTTTTGCCACCAAAACCGCCCCTTTTGCCTCGGAACCAATCCTGACCCATTGAAACATGAATGCCACTAGACCTCTAAAGGTAAGCTGTGGTATCTGGCACCAATGTATTACTTGGTCTTTTTTCTGCCATCAGTCTTCTATGTATCTATGTTAAACCGTCAATAGCAGATCTTTTAAGTTCTGTAAGTTGTGTGGTGGGGCCTCAATGGATCAGACTTGTTCTTTCAGCACATCCCATAGATGCTCGATGTATTGAGACCTGGAGAATTTGGAAGCCAAGTCAATACCTCAAACTTGTTGTTGTACAGAGGCAGCCAGTCAATAGGGGGCGCTTGGGCTGGGAGGGTAAAAAAAAAAAGGAGGCGCCAGTATATTGATTTTCTTTTTTTTTTCTGGCTCCTTGCTGTCTGCTGACAGCAAGTAGTGAGCCTATTGGTCAGTCCAGAAAAACATTGCCCAAAGAATCACGCTGCCTCCACCAGCTTGCCTTCTTCCCATACTGCATCCTGGTGTTATCCCTAGGTAAGCAATGCACATGCACCCAGCCATCAACATGATGTAAAAGAAATCATGATTCACCAGACCAGACTGCCTTCTTCCATTACTCCTTGGTCTAGTTCTGATGCTCATGCGCCCATTGTTTGCTCCTTTAGCGGTGGTAATGGGTCAGCATGGGTACCCTGACCAGTCGGTGGTCTCACAGCCACATGCGCAAGAAACTGTAATGCCCATTTTTATTGCCATCAATACATCAACCTCATGGACAAGCTGGACCAATAAATCTGTGTATAAAATGCCATTCCTGGTATTCTTCTTTAAGCCAATAAATGTTGTAAAATTTAAAAAAATCAATGAAACATTTAAAATATGTGCTATCAGATTACAGTGTTATTGACACTGTCTGTGAGATTTGTACTGCTCCAGTACACAATATAGAGCTTAAATACATCTCCAAAGCATGTCGGTAAAAGGATTGGTGTTTTTCCCATGTTACCCTCAAAGTTTCATAAAATGGAAGGGCCTTTTCCTGCTGTATAGAATTTTTTATGTTTTTTTGCTCAGCTCCCTATTCCCTTATTTGACAATTTGACAGTTTTTTGGACTTTACGATGGCTATAAACAAACAACCCATGAACTGAACCAATTCATCCATCCCTAATTAGCCCAGTTGCTTGTAATCCTGCACTGATGCCATAGCTTTGGTTCCCCCAGGATAGGTGCCTTTGGATACAAATTGCTGTTAGGATCATCGGGTATTATATCAATAAAAGTAGGCAATATAAAAAAGAATTAACTTTTCGGCATTACATGAAAAAGTGCTACAACATACTGCCCACAAAGCCACCAAGCTAACTGTCAAAATCTTCAGGCTTAGACATGAACAAGATTTGCCACCACAGACTTCAGTAAGGTCACAATTTTCAGACATTACAGCGAGTTCAAGGAGTGAATCTTGAACCTCACCCTGGCCGATTCACTCATTCCAATTGTAAAATGTTGATATTGTCAGTAACCAAGGAATGAGTCACATGTTCCTCATGCCTAGAAGTATTAGGCATTTTTCTTCATTCCTGGGGGCCAAATATACTGCTGGTTTCTGTACATGAGCAAAGCACAGGTAAGCTTGAAAGTCATTTTTTAGTCACTGTGGGGAATGTATGACCAATGTGCTTTATAAATAAGTAAATAGGAAAAATGTGTCTCTGATAAATGCAGTAAATGCATGGTGAATGTTTTGTTAAATGTGGTAGACATTTTGGGGTTGATTTACTAAATAAAAATTCACGGTGCACTTTGCTAAGTGCAGTTGCACCAGAGTTTAGTAAATAAGGTAAAGCTTCACTTAATCAATCACCTGCAAGAAAATTTAAAAAAACGTCATTTTTCCTTGCACATGATGGGAATATGGAAGTTAGCAGAACTTCTGCTGATTTACTAAGCTCTGGAGCAACTGCTCTTGCAGAGTGCAACTGCATTTTGCAAAGTGCACTATTTGCTTTTACTAGATCAACCCTCATCTTAACAATTGTCAGTAAGGGCAATTACTTTACTTTTACACAGAACCCAGCAAACAAAGTACAGTTATTAGCTTTGATATCTTGTAACATTGCTCTCATTAAGTTCCTTTAGCACCAGCGCCTGCCTTTTCTGGACATCCCACTTCCATATGTTCATTGTATCCAATAATTCAGTAAAATATGCACATTAGTGTGATTCAAAACTTGCTTTTGTTTTCAGATTATGTTTCATCCCTTAGCTATGCAAGTTCCATCCTTTAGCTAACCAATGCAAGTTTTGAGCCAATAGCATGCCTCCTCTATTAATTATTAGAGCCTTCAAATCTGTCTGTATTACAATAATGATAATATGGCATACAACAAGCATGTAAAAATGTAAATATACCTCCCAACTTTTTGAGATGAGAATGAGAGACACCTATTAGCAAAAGCATGTAGGCATAGGGCACACCCCTTGCCACGCCCCCTTAAAGGTAAACTGTACAAAAAAATAGTTAAACCCACAAGTGCTTTTTTTACCGCTACTATCCTTTATACTGGCATTTGAAACTTACAAATGCAGCAATTTAGAAATTAGATCAGGGTTTCTCAACCAGGGTTCCGTGGAAATCTTCGAGGGGGGGGTGGAACCGCTCCAGGTGTGGATGGGAAAAATTCAGAGAAGCAGGTGCAGGTCTGGTCCATCATCCAAACAACATGAGCAAGCAAAAGGGGTGTGACCGCACTCAGTTGCAATGAATAGATAAGGTTTATTTATCGATGTAAAATTACAATCCAATCATATGGTTCCTCCAGAGGTTGCTATGGGTTCCTTGAGCAATGGTCAATTTCTACCTCTCAGATAAATTCCCAATGACACCATTGATCTTTTTAGCTATCTGTAAGGGGGTCATTCTACTCAATGACCACAAGTGTAAAGGGCATTCTTCCCATTGACCATCACACTAATGTATCCTGAGTTGTAGATTTTACATTTTTAGCAGGGGTTCCCCGAGACCAGAGAACTATTTCAAGGGTTCTTCTGTGTTGAAAAGGTTGAGAAAGGCTGAATTAGATGAAAGGTTTAGCACTGGGAAACACTTTTTGAAAGATAAATAGTGCATTTTATATACAACTACTGTATATAGATCAGACCAAAATGAGGGACAAATAAGGAGGGAAGATGGGCTTTGTTTCATATCAGGGGCAGTCCCTCAAAATCAGGCACGGTTGGGAGCTGTCATGTAAATGTATTATAAAAATACATGATAAATATTTTATAGCTTCCATTTCATAGCTTCATAATCACACAAATAGATGCCAGATTGTTGGGTAATTTGCATAGTATATATGTGCCATATTAAAAGATAAAGTCTTAGGTGACACAACTCTGTAATTTGACTGTTTGCTTCAGTGAGTGACAAAGCCAGAACAGAACATGTTTTATCAGAAATAATTTGATGCTATCATTGGTAAACTCACTGGAGAGATGTATGGGACACGTCTTACTGTCAGTTGCTGTTATAGCAACAATCTTTTACAAATAAAACCACCTGTGTGTTCTTTAGTATTATCCTTTTTCCAGTTAATGATCTCCCCAGATATGCTTGTCTGGGTTTCTTTTCACAGTTCGCATAGTGCATAAATTGTGACATTATATTTATAGCATAGAGAACTAATTATGCACAGCTAGCTAATGTATAATTTCCCAGGTTTATCAAACTAGAGGAAAGCTTAGTATTTCCCTTGCAATCAAACAAATACTTACTGCATAATTAATTATATTAGTTATAAGGGAAAAACGACAGCTTGGATCTGATGTTGGGCAGTACAGACATTTTCCATTCCTGCGGTTTTTTTTTTTCAATCAGCCCCATTGTATTTTAGTAGCTAATAACTGGTTTAAAATGAGCCTGGCACTTGTTTATGGTTTGTTATCCAAATGCAGTCCTGACAAGCTCTATTGCATGACCCAAAAATGCATACGAAGAGAAAGCAGAATGACAACGTCATATGTATTCTGACTCCCCTTTATTATCCAGTCACAGACTGGGAGCAGGTTGGAGACATGAAGTATAACACAGCCAATTTTTTTTTTAGCTTTGGATAGAGTGGAGAGTAATTAGAACACCTATCTGTTTTTTATTGCTGTCTGTTCCCACCCTCTGTTTGCCTACCATTATCAGTGAAAGTAAAAAAAAATTGCAGATTTTGGGTTGTCCCTAGCACAGTAATAGAGGGGAAATCATCTAATGGGCACACTAGTTCTGGTGACAACCAGGGATCTCCTCACTTTGGCTGGATTTCCTTTCACCATTCATTTTGACTATGGGACAGGAAGCAAAAAGAAATCTCTAATGGGACACAGATGGCAAAAAAACATGACAGAGTTATAACCCTCCCTTAGTCTATCCAAAATTAAAAAAAAAAGGTTTTGCCTTTAGTTGTACTTTAACTGCAGTATAGAAAACTGAGGTCAGCAATCTAGCTGTCTTACCTGGTGGGGTGCAGGAAGAGGACATGCCTGACTGACAGTGCACTCTGTTCTAAATGGTATGGAAGGATGGGCTTGTACTACAATCACACGACCTAGGAAGTAAGTCATGTATAAGTAATACATGGCTTACTTTCTTAGCTAAATGGAGAGTATACGTCAGGGACGTGCGGTGAGGTGAGTGGCTGGTGAGGCACTGGCTAGTATCAGAGCCAGATACACACAGGTTACATAAGTTGCAAACTTTACAGCGAGAACAATAATTCTAGCACTAGACCTCCTCTGTAACTCTAAACATGTAATTTCTAAAAAATGTTAAAGCGTTGTCTATGGAGATACTTAAGTACTGAAGTTTGGGGTACAAAATTCTACCCATTCACCTAAAAAAAAAAACACACTACACAGTTTTTAAAAATATTTTATTAAATCAGCTCCAGCATCTTCTCCCTCTCCGACGTCTTCTTTCTTCTGCTCTTTTGCGTGGTCTTCTTTCTTCTGAGGGGTCTTCTTTCTTCTCCCTTTGTTCTTCTTCCCATGTTGACACAACACGACCTGCCGGACTAATGCTGCTTCCATGCTCTGCATTGACTTATATTGACAAGGGCCGGGCCAACGAGTGATGTCATCTGGAAGCCCTGCCTCCTTGTGAAATCACTGCCCATCATGCATCGGTACAGCTACAGCTCAAGTGGGAGCCACTGTAATAACAATCCTATGTTAGTATAGCGATCTCCCTTGCCGTGCTATTGTGTTCTGACAGGGGGGCACCTCCCTCTACCAGAAAACTCTGGTCAGCGCTCTCAACCATTGGCCTAGAGTGCTGATTGGGAGCTTGTTGGCAGACCATTTTATGGCTGGCTTCTGACGCACCAGCTGCCATAAACATGGGTTTTTATTGAACCGGCTGATGTCGCCCGACATTCGGCCCATGTGTACTAGGCTTTACACTTCTGTTATAGGGATAGATAGATAGATAGATAGATAGATAGATAGATAGATAGATAGATAGAAGATAGACAGACAGACAGGGACAGAATTAGGGTTGTCCCGATACCGATACTAGTATCGGTATCGGTGCCGATACCTAGCATTTGCACGAGTAATTGTACTCGTGCAAATGCTCCCGATGCCTCATCCGATACTTGGACACTAGGATGACCGGAGGAGGGGGGCTTAGCACAGAGGAGGACACAGCGGGGAGGATACAGGGACACTCAGGGATGATCGGTGCAGCAGTGGGGGAAATTACAATCAGCGATCTCCCCTCCGCTGCATTCAGCTGCTTTCTTGAAAGCTGCACAGGGAGAGTGTCCCTGTATCCTCCGCTGTGTCCTCCTCTGTGCTACTCCGCTCCCCCCTCCTCCTCCGGTTCCCGTGTCCACCTCTGAGTTCTCCTCCAGTCCCCCCCCTCTGGTCCCGATCTGTACTCCCCTGGTCTGTCCTCCTCCGGTCCCCCCCCTCCCCTCCGATCCCCTCTGTTCTCCCTTTGTCCTGGGATTGTTCAGGATGGAGAGCGGAGGTAAGAGCCGGTAAATCTGTCACTTACCAGCTCTTCCCTTTTCTGAATGAACAGAGTCAGTGACTCTGTCCATTCATAACTGAGCATTGTAAACTGTGTGTTACAATGTCTCAGTTTATGAATGGAGAGGAGCCGCTGTCTCCTCTTCATTCATCTTCAGTGCAGCTGAGAAAGGGACTGGGGAATCTCTATCCTCAGCCCCTTTCTCCCTGTCTCAAAGGGGAGATGTTGGGGGTCTGTTTAGACCCCTGACATCTCACCAAAGCCCCCCCCCCCCAACAGGGGTGATAAAAAAAAACCCCAAAAAAAATAATTTAAAAATAAAATAAAAAACAACGGCATTGTCCACTCCCAAAAAAAAGAAAGAATTGCAAAAAAACTATAAATTGTAGAAAATAATAAAAAAATGAATTGTAAAAAATAAAATAGTGAAAAAAAAATTTAATTAAAAACTACTGACAGTCCACGCCTCATCAGCGCCACCTATCATTGCCCATCAGTGATGCACATCAGTACCACTGTCACATGAAATTTAAAAAAAGTATCGGTAATCGGTATCGGCGAGTACTTGAAAAAAAGTATCGGTACTAGTACTCGGTCTTTAAAAAATGGTTTCGGGACAACCCTAGACAGAATAATGGAAATACTTAGAAGAGGTAGGAAAAACAGATCCTATACTTGGGGATGTTGTTTTACATGTCATAAGTGTCTGCAGTGCTTGGGTCCTGTAGCATCAAAGGTGAAAATGCCCAAATGCCTCTCTTGCCATGTTGATACTCATCAGGGAGTAATAATGATCGGACAGGTTGGAAATACTTGTCCAAAGACTAGTTCCTCCTTCACAAGCTAGAACCATTGGGCATGACATCCTAATAGGCATGAATAAACCAGTGTTATTTAGTCATAATGGGGAAAGTAAAACAAAGCCAGAGATTCATTAATGTTATGATAACCAAATTTATTTTCTGAGTCTTTGGAATTTTAAAAATGCATAACTACAAAAAAAAACAAAACAGTTTTTGTAGTTATACATTGCTTACATTTGCAAAAGGGCAAATTTTATTCAGCAATTTCCCCTTTGTATAAAGTTGATTCTATTACAAAAACTAACAAACAAAATAAATAAGAAAACTTTACATATGAACAGGAAAAAAAAAAGATAAATCGGGAAATAGAATGAGCTAAGGAAAAAAAAAAAACAGTAGGAAGAAGTCAATAAGAACTAATTAGGGTTCACAAAGGTTTAATAAGGAATTACATTGTATTTTCACAATTGCAGGTTTATTGGAACTGACATTATGTGCAGATCAAAGGCCAAATTTGATTTGCACATACGTGCTAACTAAAAAACAATCAATTAGGTTTAATTCATACAAATACATTGTTAAAGTGTATGTACTGTAACTGTTTGCAGTTAGAAGCTGCAGACAGCACTCATGGTATATAAAGTGGGACCCATAGCTGTCATCTCCTCAGGCTACAGCAGTAGAATAGGCATGGAAGGGTAAAGTGCAGTTTACAATGGTACTTTGTCTTCTGTATTTTAACAAGTTCCTTGCCCACATACAAACTGTCTCCCATAGCCCTTGCATCCTCAGCTTTTCTGCCAAGCTATTATGAAGAACAGTACAAAAAGCATTTGCAAAATCCAGCTATGGCATATTACTATCATCTGTAACATTCAGCGTTAAACTTTCCTAATCAAAAAATGCTTGTTAGAAAGAAATACACATCTTACCCTTGCTCATTATCTACTTTTAAATTATTCTCTTCCATATGTCTTTGTATATCATAACTGGAATCCTTTCAAATAATTTACAAAAAAAAGTCAGGCTTACAGATCAATACTTTCCTGTTGCTACGTTTTTACCCTTCCTAAATAATGGTACAACATGAGACAAGGCATGCCAGTCATGTGGAAGTGTCCTAGTTAAAGGATACTTTACGAAAATAAGATACAGTGGCTTATCAATTACTGAGATTAATTTCTTTGGCACGCAGGGATGGATGCCATCTAGGTCAAGTGCTTTATCTAGACTAAGTTTGTTAAGGAATAGCTGTACCTCTTCATGTGTTAAGTAAGAAATGTTAAATGAGAGCTTTGGGCTTTCTGTCATATCATCTGACAATGGAGACTCCTTTGTAAAGAGAGATGAAAAATTTATATTTAAGATTTCAGATTTTGCTTTGTCCCCCACAAATATATTTCTGAAAGTATCTTTTAGATGTCATATATTATCAGATTGTTTTCCCTTATGGTTTTGGGATTTTATTTAATAATAAGCAATATGGCTTCATTATTTATTATCTATAAGCAATCATGATTTTATTCAGTCAGGTTTCTATTATACTCACTAGGGGAATTCTATAATACTCAGTAGGGTAATCCTGCGAATTCCTTTCCTGCAACCTGCGGTTGCAGGAAAGAAATGTGCACTGTTTATGGCCTGCCTAAGCCTTTCTCAACCTGTTTACCATGGAACATCCCTGGAAACGTTTACATCTCAGGGAACCCCTGTTTAAAATAAGTATATTTACTGTTCACTATACATTCGTGTGATCAGTAAGTTGAACATAGAAAAATGATTAAGGAATATGGTATATCTAGAATATTTAGCATCCAAAGCAAATCACTTTTCAGCATCCCCTGAAATATAAAAAAATCCAGTAATAACCATTAAATACATAATAATAATAGCTAGAAATGAAACACGGACAGTAGAAATTGTAGTGCCCTTTACAAAGGAAAGATCTCTTTATATTGGTGGTCAGTGCAGTGACTCCTTATATCAATGATCAGTGGGAAGACTACCCCCTTACACTGGCGATCAGTAGGGAATCTGCCCCCTCACATTGGTCTTCAAGGGTAAGAATTTCCACTTTAAGATGCAACACTTTCTTACCATAGAACCTGTAACTAAGTAAAAAGTCAGTCTACTTCTCTACATACATGAAAATTCCTTTCTGTATCAACTTCTACTTATTTAGCACCTAAGATCCAATTGATTTAGCACCCTTTTGTCACTCCAGTGTAGTGCATGGCACTAGGAGTACTTCAGGAAATGCTACTAGTAGTGCTAATGTATACCACCATTTTTGATCTACCCAAACCCTACCAAAAACCAAATTGAACTATTTACAATATGTTGAACCCAAACAAATGGAAGATTGGAAATGTTTTGCCATTCATTATCTTGTCCACAATCTATCCTATTTGTTCTCCCCTACATGCATATGTCTGGCCTTTGCTGCATTCAGATTCTAGTTTTTACTGCAGCACTGACTCTCCAGGAGAACATATGCTGCTGCAGCGCTGCTTTTCACTCCCAATACCAGCCTAAGAGGCATATTGAAAGAAGAAAACAAAATAGAGTTGTAAAAACTGTAAAGTATAATGTTAATGTATTAACTGCCAAAATGGCACCTAACGTTTAGATCTTTAAGACCTGTAAGTTTTTAAAGCCACTTACTGTAAACCACCTAATTTAGAAAGCTACAGAACAAGCAAGCTTAGAATAAGTCCTGGAAAATATGTGCCTTTTAAAGCACTAATGGGGAACAAGAGGGCAGATCAATAACCCTTCACTTGATTTCACTAGCTGCATGCTTGTTACTGGCCTGTGAATCAGAAAGCATTGAACTCAGAGATTATCATGTGTGCCAATCAACTCGTATTTTCAGATGATAAATTGTATTATACTCAGTACATGTTCCCTTTAATCAATTTGGAAGCCCTTGGTCCCTTTTTTACTTAGGTGTATTAGGAATTGAGTAAAGAAAATAAAATAAAAAATACTTTTAAAGAAACAGAAAAGGAAGGGTTTAAAGAGAGAAAGGTAGACTTCCCTGAAGATAAGCATTACACTGAAACACTACTTACTAGTTTAGTACTTGGAAATAGTTTAATAGTTTAATGATTAGATAAGCTTTTTTTTTCTTTCTTAGAATCAATGTTTTAGTGGGTTTAGTTTAAACATTTTTGTTTTTGAATAGTTGCAAAAATTAAAAAGCAGCTCTTGCTGCAATACTCATCTCCTCTCCAGCACTTCCCCTGCAGATTTATGACTCCTAATATCATGCATCACTTATCTTCCACATTAAATGATGTCCTGCATCATACATTCTACTTCATGTAATCACAAGCTGTCAATTGTTTGCCCCCCATGACTGTACAGTACACCATGCTTTACAGTATACCAAGGCCATGAAAGAGGAGGTACGTGATGTTACCAACTTCCTGAAGACTTCAGGAAAAAAAGGTGTATAGAAGGCTTAAAAAACAAAAAAAATGAGTGAGGCTTCAAGGGGGAGGGAGGGAAGGATTAGGGGGTTGATGCAGAAAAATAGAGTGCTCCTTTAAATGTAAGCAGTAGTTTTAGGGGAAGAGGGTAATATTTAGGTTAGCTGTTAAGAGGTAGATTTAGTTCTAAAGTTTTATAGAGTCAGGTTATCAACAACAACACTAATAATGACGCCTGTTTCTCCTAATTGCACTCCTCTGGAGCAATTGTTTTAAATTTTTTGCACGCATGTTAAAATCAGAATTTTTGGCTACAAAATTACTTGAAACCCCCAGATTATTATATAATTTCTAGAATAAAAAATGGTAGCTGCAGTGTTTTTTGTGTTACACAATATTTGTGCAACTGTTTATAGAATCTATATTTTCTGGAAACATACATTAAAATGAACCTAGTGCACCCAAACACAATTTAATTCCTATTTTTTTTGTACAAAATAAAAGATGAGGTACTGTTGAGTAAATAGATGCTAAATATGTAAAGCCTCAAAGCTGGGGGAAATCATTAAAAATTGTGAAAAATGAGGGTTCCTAAAATTATTAGGAGATGCTTTGCATGCCTTTACAGCTCAGTTTAAGCTACAGTTTATAGATAATCATAAATAAGGGAGCTAACCATAGTTTAGTGTGCTTTGCAGAATTGTAGGATTACAGTGCAGGTTCCTCAAGGTTCATGCACGCATGGTTATTTTATTTTATTTTTTTTCACATTATAACTTTATTAATGCCCAATGCAGGCAAGGATGGTTCGACATTGGTAGTTTACAGGTCACATGGGGTAGTAAGCATACATCTCGAAATGTCCACATACAGATGCAGGCTGTTCAGACCACATACAATATACATAACTTCGATACAAAAGACAAACCCAGTCAATTGTCAGTGTTAGCCCACTATCGTAACATTTGTTGAGCGGTCGTACCCGCTACGGTATAGCCGCTCAGAGGACAGGCCCGAACCATCCATTAACATTTTCCAGCTCCGTGAAAACAACAACCTAAAAGGAGTGTAGAAAAAAAAAAGGGGGAGAAAGAAAAGAGAAACACAGTATACCTAGGAAAGAAAAGAAGGGGAAGGGGGAGGAAAAAAAAGAGGGGAGAGAGGGATGAAGGGGGGGAGGGGGAAAGAGAAGAAAGTCCCTCCATGTTGGGCCCGGGCATCCCCGGCATTCAGGCACGACCGTGCGGAGAGCCCCCATGTTTTGAAGTATTTCTCTCTTTGAAGGCGTGCAGTGAGAACCAGGTCTTCCATCTTGTTGACATCTTCCACCTTACGCAGCCACTTTGCAACCGCCGGTAGGGTCTGTTTCTTCCAGTAAAGAGGGATGCAGGCCTTCACGGCAATCAATAGGTGGCGCATGACTGATTTTTTGTAGACCCTAGCAGGGACATCATTTACATGTAGCAAGAAGAAGGCTTGATCATCGGGAAAGGTGTATTCTGTAACCACCAAAAGTGGGTTAATCATGGGCATGTCCAGAACACATGGAGTAGTGTTCCTCTGTCTTCATGCAAAAGCGCAGATGTATCTGGATAGTATTTATGTAGAATATGAGGAGTCAGGTACCATCTAAATAGAAGTTTATAATTTGTTTCCTGGAGTTTCGTACAGATGGAAGATTTTAAGGAAAATGTGTAGATGTTTTGGATTTGGGAGGGGCTAAATGTGCGGTTCAAGTCCCGTTCCCAGTTAGTTAAGGCTGGTGAGTGGGGTGTTTGCGTTGGGGTGTTTAAGAGGCTGTATGTCAAAGACATCACCTGTTTAAGTGTCCCTTCATCTAGGCAGTAGCTCTCGAAAGGCGTAAGGGGGCGGTTGTAACCTTGTGAGTTAGACAGGGAGAAGAGAAAATGTCATAGTTGAATCACGGCCCAGAACAGAAGTTTAAGGGAGCAGGTTTCGCTCCTTCGTCTCTCAAGAGAGAACCAATTTCCGTTGTCCAGGAAATGAAGAGCTTGGGTTTGTTGTCTCCTTTGTAGAGTAGAGCCCAGTGGAGAGTCTACACCCGGGCGAAATTGTGGGTTCCCAATGATGGGGAGCAAAGGTGAATCTGCAGTGGATAGTGAACACTGTGTGAAAGCCTGAACCTCCACTCGTAGCGTTGTACCTATGAGCGGGTGCGATCTCAGGGATGACGGTAAATGTTTGTGTATCTTGATTTCAGCAAGGCATTTGATACAGTTCCACATAATGATCTAATACAAAAGTTGTACAAGCTAGGACTTAACCCTTGGGTGGTTCAGTGGATATGCATTTGGCTAAAGGATAGATCCCAGAGTGTGGTTGTAAACGGGGTTCACTCAGAACAGAGACCAGTCACTAGTGGGGTACCACAAGGCTCTGTACTGGGTCCTGTTCTATTTAACCTATATGTAAGTGATATAACTAAAGGTTTGTTGGGCAATGTATGTCTCTTTGCTGATGATACAAAGGTGTGTAATAGGGTTGATATCCCTGGAGGTGTCTGTAACATGGAACATGATTTGGCATTGCTGGAAGATTGGTCAAAGCAGTGGAGACTGCAGTTCAATATTTCTAAATGTAAAATAATGCATCTAGGGAAAAAGAATCCCCTTAGAGAATACAGCATTGGGGGGTACAGTGTTAGCCAGCACTACAGAAGAAAAAGATTTGGGGTGCTTATTTCAGATGATTGCAAAATGAGCAAACAGTGTGACCAGGCACTGGGAAGAGCAAATATAATTCTGGGATGTATCAGTAGAGGGATCACCAGCAGGAGGACGGAGGTTCTGCTTCCTGTATATAGATCTTTAGTGGGAACTAATTTAGGATACTGTGTCCAGTTCTGGAGACCTCACTTACAAAAAGATATTGATAAGATAGAACGAGTCCAGAGACGGGTAACAAAAATGGTGAAAGGTCTGGGGGATAAAACATATCAAGAGCGACTTCAAGAACTTAATATGTACAGTCTGGAGGAAAGAAGGGAGAGGGGAGACATGATTGAAACCTTTACATATATCAAAGGGGTGAATAAGGTTCAGGAGGGCAGTCTTTGCTATATGAAACCAAAATCAAGAACACAGGGACATGACCTCAAACTAACTGGAGGGAAGTTCAAAACTAATCTTAGAAAGTATTATTTTACTGAAAGGGTGGTTGATGAATGGAATAAACTACCAACAGAGGTTGTGAGACAGTCAACAGTAAATGGCTTCAAACATGCTTGGGATAAACATAAATCTATAGTCAGACAACAAGGTTAATGTGAAAACAAAAAGCAAAAAAATCAAAAAAAAAAAAAAATAAATAAATAAAAAGGGGCAGACTCGATGCACTACTCAGTCTTTTTCTGCCATCACTTTTCTATGTTTCTATGTTTCAATAAAAACTTGTGGGAGGTTCCACCTCTTACCTATGCTGTTGAAAATTAACAAAAAAAAAAAGTTTTGGCTGGAGCTGGGCTTTAATTTACTTGCAAAACTTGTCTTATTACCAGGGCTGGCCCAAGACATTGTGCTGCCTGGGTCCAAGAATGAAATGCTGCCCCCCCAACCCCTCCAAAATAATCCCGCCCAGCAAAAGGCCCCCACATCCATTATTTTATATCATGATAATAAAAAGGAAAATTAAATTTATCAGGAAGTCATTTTTACATGCAACAGCACCATATAGGGGCAGGCTAGGGTAGTATAGGGGCAGGTTAGGGAAGTATAGGGGCAGGCTAGGGTAATATATAGACAGCCTAGGGTACTATATGGACAGGCTAGGGTAGTATATGGACAAGCCGGGGTAGTATATAGACAGGCTAGGGTAGTATATGGACAGGCTAGGGAAGTATATGGACTGGACAGGCTAGAGTAGTATATGGACAGGCTAGGGTAGTATATAGACAGTCTAGGGTAGTATATAGACAGGCTAGGGCAGTATAGGGGCAGGCTGGGGCAGTATATAGACAGGCTAGGGTAATATACAGACAGGCTAGGGTAGTATATGGACAGGCTAGGGCAGTATAGGGGCAGGCTAAGTTAGTATATAGACAGGCTAGGGTAGTATATAGACAGGCAAGGGTAGTATATAGACAGGCTAGGGCAGTATAGGGGGGTTAGGATAGTAGAGTGGCAGGCAGAGTGGCCTGGGGGGGGCAGTTGTCATGACACACAAAACTGCTGGAAAAAAAATCTTAGTCGTCAATTTGCTGGGTAAATAGAGGAGAAGAAGAGGCGGCCGTGGTTCAATTTGCTGCCCCTCTCAAAGTGCCACCTGGGTCCATTGGACCCACTGAGACCCATGGTAGTGCCGGCCCTGCCTATTACTCATTACAGTACCAAACACCTCACTGCACATACGTATAATGTATAATGGAATGTGCAAATTTATTTAGAGAATGCATCTATCTATAAATGAGTCAAGCCTCTTTCAGGAGGTTTACAGTTGCCTCTTATTCCCTTTCGACATAGTTCACCTTTCTTTATAAGCATGTGAAGAAAAAGCTACAATTTATTAGCATGTCTTTACATGCAAAGTACTTCTTAAATACAGGATGTTTGAAGGATGCTGCTTTAGAGATCTGTGGTCATAGAGGATGGCACTAAATAAAATAACCATTGTGAACAGATGACTAAAATCCAGCCCGAGATAACATGTGAGCAATGAATTGTTTTCAGCATTCTATTCATTCTAAGTCACTTAAAGTACATTTAAAATTTCCTTAAAGTACACATACTGTTAACATTTTACTGTGGCTTCATATTAAAGTTTTAATATTATAATAAATGCAGGCTGAAGCCTTTTGAAAGAATATTTCTGACTACTAGTTTACATTTACAAGACTATTTCACTACACTTGACAGGATTCTGAGAGTTTGCTTGCATGCTTCACCATGCATAAATAATATTGGCCTTTAGTTAAGCTCTGAGCCAGTGTGGGCACATGTTAAAATATAGAACAGAAATGCAAAAATAATTTATAAGCAGACTTAGAAATATTGCTCTTTGTACTACACACTCGTATATTGTCATGTGCTGATGTATGAAGACGTAGAGAAAAGCTAACGCTTATAAAGGCCCATAGTAATCATGGTTCAGGGCTTCATTACTGACACTGACATGAATCAAGTGTCAAAATAGACCGACAATTCTGCTGTCCATGCAGTTCCTATTTGTCATACCTACAGACACAATTTTAGGCGGCACAGTGGTGTAGTGGATAGCACTTTTGCCTGGCAGCAAAAGGGTCGCTGGATAGAATCCCAACCACAACACTACCTGCCTGGAGTTTGCATGTTCTCCCTATGCCTGCATGGGTTTCCTCCGGGTTCTCTGGTTTCCTTCCACACTCTAAAGACATGCTGTAGGTATATAAGATCCTGTCTAAGTTGGCCCTAGTCTATGTATGAATGTTAATTAGGGACCTTAGATTGTAAGCTCCTTGAGGGTAGGGACTGATATATATGTAAAGTGCTGTGTAAATTGACAGCGCTATATAAGAAACCAATCAGCTTCCATTTTTTTTTTTTGTCAAAGTGTAATCGAACAAGCTGATGTTAGAATGGTGGAGGAAAACTCCAGAAATTTCTGGATCTCAAGAGGAAACACTGCTAACATCAGAATATTTGCTCAAATTGCCTCAAACTGAGATTTTTCATGCAATCTTTTGCATCCGGAATCCATCTGATAGCACCAGTCCCTTTTATAAGTTAAAGCGGAGCTCCAGCAGCCCCACCAAAAAATTAAAAGTCAGCAGCTACAAATACTGTAGCTGCTGGACTTTTAATATTAGGGCACTCACCTGTCCAGGGATCCCGCAATGTCAATTTTTCAATCAGCTCTCGGGAGTTGCCACCGCCATTCTTTGTAAGAGAAACCGGCAGTGAAGCCTTGCGGTGGGGGAAGGAGGAGGGGGGCCGAACTACCAGGGGACCTTGCCGCGGCGAGGTCACTCGTAAGTGGGGACGGGTACCTGTCAAAAACAGGTACCTGCTGCCCCTCCCCCCTCAAAAGGTGCCAAATGTGGGGGATAAGGAAGCAAACAGGTAGAACTTCCCCTTTTGGGTGGATCTCCACAATACCTCTGTGACCCAGAAGGAAAGCAAATTTGTTGCTTGTTTCTATGGGTACTATCCTTTGGGTACTAGGTTTTTTTTGTATAGTTGTTTAACTATCCAATACAGCAAACCGAAAATCACTACCTCCTACTTTTACAGCAAAAATGAAAACTGCACACACATCTTCCTATAGAACCAGGTCTATGGTACTGTCTTGAAGAAATGGCATTATTTAACAATGTCACTAGTCCTTATAGTTGCAACCCAATCACTACTTAAATAAAGCATAGTTATTTTTGTAAAGTTTGCTCTGCAATATGGATCACATTTGTAAATCCTGTAGAGACTCCCAAGTAGGGATGAGCAAAGTTCGCTGACAGTTCTCCAAACAAATAACAAAAAATACGCAAACACGGATCATAGTGCCAAACCCCAGCGAAGGCTATTGAAGACGTATCTTGTTATTTTTTTTATCTTATCTTTTCTCAAGGCCAATGTGCAAGCTTCTGCTAAAATAGGGCATGGGTAGCTGGGCACTGCCATGGAAGACATGTACCAATGCAAAAAAAAGTTAAAAAAAAAAAATACCATTAAGGTGGGGGCATGTCTTTTGAAAAGGCTTAAAGAGCAACATTAAAAAAAAATACATAATTCCTTTAAAAAAATGCTTGGAGGATGCCTTAAAATGATTGTAAAAGAACATTTAAAAACATAAAAAAAAAAAAAAATCAAACAAACATGTCTATACTTACCTGCTCTGTGAGAAGAACCTCCTCTTCTCAGGTCTCCCCCCGACACTCCTGGCTCGTCCTCTCTGTCAGTGCCCCACGGGCACTGTATCGATTGACACAGACAGGGGGACTCGGCCCCGCCCCTCGTTCCTTCATCACTGGCTTTGATTGACAGCACTGGGCACCAATGTCTCCTGGTGCTCCAGCAATGCCAGTGAGACCCGGAAGTGAGGTGAGAGAAGAGCTACAGATGTGCATGGCGCTGGATAGAATGAAGGCTCAGGTAAGTAAAAGGGGGGGGGTGAGGAGGGATGCTGTTGCCTAAACATTTTTTACCTTAATGCAAGGAATGCATTAAGGTAAAAATGTTTAGGCTTTAGAACCACTTTAGATTACTAAGAAAAAGAGGGTGCTACTGGGAGACCAAAATCAATTCTGCCTTCCCCTTTAAATTTACAGATAAATCTAGGAGCATATCCCCCAATAGGGTTTTTCGGCAGAAAAGAAGAAGAAGTAATTATCCAAACAACTGAGTTTGTAAAAATATATCACAATTTATTTATATAATCAATTGACGTGAAAAATTTGATAATATTTTTCTAGTGACAAAAACCAAAAAGTGACAAAATAAAGAATGAACTCCGGTTACACAGCAATGGGACATGTGTTTACATAAAATCAACTGTAGAAAGGAACAGAAAGAGGGAAATTGCCATACTGTGCAGCCATAGGCCGCATGAGGTCCCCTACGCGTTTCAACCTTTTATGACGTATGTCTAGGTCTTCCTCAGGGGGATCATAGGCATAACCCTTTCTAAAAAGATATTAAATGTCATTAAATCAAAATCAAAAAAATGCATATATTGATGAATTAGCAGTAAAATAATACATTTTCAAACACTTACATTGCTGCAATTGA
>BLSH010534967.1:1621620-1638773 GCA_018402905.1 Glandirana rugosa
TTTTTTTTTTACGGTATTTCAATAGCGCAGATGTTTGATACCGTTAACTAAATACCGTAAAAAAAAAAAAATTGATCATTACCTCCGCTAGACGCTAAAAATAGTCCTGACGTTGTAACGTCGCTTGTACAGCCTGTAAAAAAAAATGTGAAAAAACCCTGGTGACTGTAAATATGTCTTTAAATTTATCGGTGACTAATGACATATTTACAGTGACCGTCCCTTCCCCAACTGTGATTCCCCCGTAAGTTCCCCAATTTACACAAGGGACATACACAAGCTTGACATGTCCCCGACCCGACCGACCCTGTATTGTCTAGAGTGACTAGGACTAGTGTCCCTAGTCATCTATACAATACAGGGGGGAGTGTCTTACCCCTTGACGGCACAAATGTAACCGCCAAGGGGCAAGACGGCGAGATAATCCACTAGTGTCCAGAAATGTCAGTGGTCCCAAAAAAGTGTAAAAAAAAATGTCCGACATGTTCGCTGCAATGTTGCAGTCCTGATAAAAATCGCAGATCGCCTCCATTACTAGTTAAAAAAAAAAAAATGCCATAAATCAATTGCCATAGTTTGTAGACGCGATAACTTTTGCACAAACCAATCAATATATGCGATTGCGATTCTTTTTACCAAATATGTAGAAGAATATATATCGGCCAAATCTGATTAATCATTTTTTTTTATATATATTTTTTTTTTGGATATTTATTATAGCAAAAAGTAAAAAATATTGTTCTTTTTTCAAAATCGTCACTCTTTGTTTATAGTGCAAAAAATAAAAAACGCAGAGGTGATCAAATACCACCAAAAGAAAGCTCTATTTGTGATAACAATTTTGTTTGGGTACAACATAGCAGGACCGCACAATTTTAATTCAAATGCGACAGCGACGAAAGCCGAAAATTGGTCTGGGCAGGAGGGGGGTTTAAGTGCCCAGTAAGCAAGTGCTTAAAAATGGAAAAAAAACTATAATAATAATTTATTTGTAAATTTGAAAGAAGCTGATGGTGTGCCATGAAGACTTTCTGCACAAAGTGGCAGAATTTCAGCTCCGGTCAGTGAAATTATTATTGCATATTTGATTTGCTTTTTAGTAACGCTCTGTATAATAAGTATTTACAACACTTGTAACCTCCCATGGTCGATAAGTGGAGATATTACGTTCTTTTGTGAGTTGGCGGATGTTTGTTGCCACTCCAACTAGAAAAGCCAAAAAATCCAATAAGGTTGTAAAAGGGTGAAATGGAAAAACAACATGGAAGAACACCAGAAATCCAAATATTATACACTGTAACCTGCTTATTAGACTGAGGTCAGAGAGTTCATCCAGACGGGAAATGAAAAGGCATAATTTGCTTAAAATAAGCATTTATGGTTGGGATTTTAGTCTGCAATTGAAACGTGAATAATCCTCTAGCCCAGCTTGTTGTAGAAAGATCTTATAACTGTGGACCACCAAAGTTTTTCAGTTAGTTCTTATTCTTGTCTATGGGGTGTGTAGGCTGGCTGGTGGGGAAAGCAGCTGCCAGTGCATATGTCTATCTCTACATCACCCGATTTTCACCACTGTGTTCAGCTGCTGCTGTGTGAAAGTTGAAAAAGTCTTCCAACAGCTGTTACACTTGCCCACATCGCTATTTGACATTAGTCACATCCTGTTTTCACAGTCAATTCAAGTGTCTTTAACTCTTTGTACAATCAGATACCAGTGCGGCTTTGCGGCCTGTCAGGCGTGTTGTTGTACTTCAACAGATGCCAGGCAAAAACAAAACAGTGCTGATTGCTATATAGAACATCCTTGTACTTACAGATTTCCACGAAACAGCTTGACTTCAGTCATATATTCAGGAAATAAAATATCATACCTCAATATAAGGTACAGTGGAACCTCGGATTACGAGCATAATCCGTTCCAGGAGAATGCGTGTAATCCAAATCACTCGTATATCAAAGCAAGTTAGGAAACAATGGAAACTCAGATAATTCGTTCCACAATGATTGCTTGTCTATGCAGTACTGGATGTGGCCAGGGGTCCAGGGGCTCTGGTGTGCAATACCGTATGTGGCCAGAGGTGTGGTGGCGCTGCTGAGGCTCGGAAACGCTCGGAAACTGTTTACACTTTCGGTACTTCAGAGTATTTCCGAATGCTTCCAATAGTCTCCGAGCCCCACAAGTGGTATTGCATGCACAGAGGCTTAATCCTGCTCGTTTTGCGAAACAGCGCTTGCAAACCGAGTCAGGATTTAAAAAAAAAAACTGCTTGTATTGCGAAACGCTCGTTAACCACGTTACTCACAATCCGAGGTACCACTGTATATGTAAAGAAAACCACAACAAAATGCAGAGAAGTACATACAGGTGGTCCCCTAGTTACAAACATCCGACTTACAAACGACTCCTACTTACAAACAGACGGAAACAGGAAGTGAGAGGAAATCTCCCCCTAGGAAGGGAAATTCACTCCTGTAAGAGTTATTATGGGAAAAAGTTGTCTCCATTGATGCTTCATCACCAATCTTTGTTTCCACAACAACCCAAAATTTTCAAAATCCAATTATCATTGGGACAGGAAATGAGGCAACATCTTCTGAACAGAAACATAGACAGAAAAACAAACATTACAGGGGTGTTACCCCTTCCCTATGCTATCCAAAAAGCTTAAAAATTGTTTTTTTGGCTGGAGCTACACTTAAAAAATGTACCTGTTCCAACCTACAAACAAATTCAACTTTTGAACAAACCTACAGACCCCATCTTGTTTGTAATCCGGGGGCCGTCTGTACTTTTTCTGCCTAATTAGCAACTCTAACGCCTCGTACAGACGGGATGACGATCGTATACAACAGGTCGTACTAACGACCGTTGTATACGATATAGATCGTTCGTATGCGCGATTAGAACAGCCGAACATATGACGGTTGTACAAGGGAGTTGTATGAGCAAACTAGAAAACTTGGTCGTACCAAACTTGGTCATACAACCAGGTTGTATCGTGTGTACAGAGCAGTTGGTACAACAAGTTGTATTGTGCAAAACACGCATGCTATGAAGTCAGGAACGGCCGGATGCTAATTACATGCACCTGAACCTTCTTTCTGTGGTCGTACGATCGTGTAGTGCAGTCAGTATGCAAGTTACATTATGCAACATACGATTTGCGACGATCGTACGTACGATCGTCGTCCCGTGTGTACGCGGCTTTAGGCTCCATTCACACTAGTGCGTTTTTTTATGCATTTTGCAGTTTGCAGAGATGCAGGGAATTTTTTTAACATGGCTTCCTATGGAACATGTTCACATCAATGCTTTTTTGTGCTTCTGCGTTTTTGGAAAGGGTCAGGGACTTTTTTCATGCAAAAAGCAGCATTTTGCATGTCATAGACTTCAATGGGCATGCAAGAAAAATGCAAGTGCTGCATTTTTACAGCGATTTTGCAGTGATTTGCATTTTGCATTTTAAATCTGTCTAGCAACAACATTTTCCCAAAAAAAAAAATTTATAAAAAAAATTGTATAGAAAAAAACGCAAAATGCAAATCGCAGCAAAATGGCAGCAAAATCACGGTAAAATGGCAGCAATATCGCGGTAAAAAAACATGGAAAGCACAGCAAAAAGCAGTGAAAAAACGCTGAAAAGCAAAATGCATTGATGCGACTCGAGCCTTAACCTAAATGTTATTTCAACAATTGGAATGCTAATTTCCCTATGTCTAAATGTGAATATGATCTTAATGCAGTATTAAACTCAAAACAAACATCATATTTCAGTTTACCAATTCTTAGATGTGATGGCTGCATTTATTTTCTTTTTTAGGCTTCCTTTCCTTTATTTTCACCTAGCGATCCAGCCAATCTGTTACTTTTCAGCAGAACAAGCTTTTCTGCAGATGTAGCAATTAGATGGTTCAGACAAGCCATTTACTACTGACAGGGGTGTGTGCCATGGTCAGCTTTTTTTTTACTTATGTAAAACCTTTATCCCCAAAATACTGTTTCTGTAACTGATTATAAAGTATTAGCTGGAGTTTGGCTAAATCTGCTAGTACATCCAACTCTCCCCTCCCTCCAGATTGATAATGCTGCTGTTCAAAGGTGCCCCCTGCGCTCCATCATCCAGCGTAGAGGCACTCTAATACAGGAGGTATGTTGCTGGCTAGATCACCAGGTAAAAGCCAAAAAAGAAAAAAGGAGTGCAGCCACCACATCTAATGATTGGTAAGCTGCAATATATTACATTCTTGGTTTCGGGTTTAATACCACTTTAACTGCTTTAAGCGGAGGTCCGCCACCGCTCCTTTAAAAATTAAAAGTCAGCAGCTACACATACTGTCCTGGAGTCCAGCGATGTCGGCACCGCCGCCGATCTTCGTATCGACTGGCCAAGTGCTGCCGCCGCCATTGAGGGTAAGGGAACCTAAAAGTGTAGCCGTTCGGCTTCACGGCTGGGCCCCTACTGCGCATGTGCGAGCCGCCGCTGCGCTTTCTCACTGTCCTGGCGGCAGAGGAGGAGGAAGGAGCCGGGCTGCTGACATCAGCGGCCACGGCCCGGGCTCCCGAAAGCCAAATGTGACACCTGGGGGGGGGGGATCCGATGAGTTGAAGTTCCACTTTTAGGTGGAACAGTTTAAAAACTGCCTCAGGTACATATACTACAGCAGGGCGGCCATTAAGCACAAAATCGTGTACCTGTATGTAATTTCCTTCTTCGGCTCTGGAGCCCCGCTCCCACTGTGACTGGACACAGCAGGAGCCAATTTGTGGGTCCAGCGGACACAATGTCCGCCGGGAACCCAACCATCATTCGGAGAGAGGCAGAACAGCGGTCTATCTATGTAGACAAGGCAGACCGCCATTCTGCCAGAGAGGAAAAGGGAGATCTTGTGTTTCTGCTAAGCAGAAACACGGATCTCTGTTTTCCTTTAGTCAAAGCACATCCCTCACAGTTAGAAATCACTCATAGGGAACACATTTAACCCTTTGATTGCCCCTGATGTTAACCCCTTCCCTGCCAGTGTCATTTATACAGTGACTACATTTTTTTTAGCACTGATCACTGTATTGGTGTCACTGGTCCCAAAAAAGTGTCACTTAGTATCAGATTTGTCCACCGCAATGTTGCAGTCCCCACTAAAAATCATTGATCGCCGCCATTACTAGTAAAAAATATATTAAAAAGTCCCTAAATCTATCCCATAGTATGTAGACGTTATAACTTTTGCGCAAACCAGTCAATATACGCTTATTGGGATTTTTCTTACCAAAAGTATGTAGCAGAATGCATATTGGCCTAAATTTATGAAGAAATTAGATTTTTTTAAAGTTTTTTAATTGGATGTGTTTTATAGCATAAAGTAAAAAATATTGTTTTTTTTTCAAAATGGTTGGCCTTTTTTTGTTTATAGCGCAAAAAATAAAAACTACAGAGGTGATTAAATACCACCAAAAGAAAGCTCTATTTGTGGGGAAAAAGGACATCAATTTTATTTGGGTACAGCATCGCACAACTGCGCAATGGTCAGTTAAAGTGACGCAGTGCCTTATTGCAAAAAAATGGTCTGGTCAGGAAGGGGGTAAAATCTTCTGGAGCTGAAGTGGTTAAAGGAAAATTATAATTTTTTCATTAAACATATATCTTGATTTGCTATCACAGTGTCTACCTTGAAGTATTTTTTGCCTTGCACATTTTTACATGCTTTATTTACCATAATTTGTTTGTTGTACTAAATTTAGAGATTAGTAGGTTAGCCACTAGAGGGAGTTCTGTATTTCACTACAGTCACTTAGCATCCTTGCTTAGGACTAGGGATGAGCTTGGGTGTGTTGGAATCCTAGTCCGTACCCACCTGAGAGAGCCTGGCAGGAAGTTGTTACCTGTACAGGGCCATTATAAGTTGATAAGTCAATCCCTGCCCTGCAGCCATGCATATACACCCTCTTTATGTAAATGTGGCTGTAGAGCAGGGAAGGCCCCAGCTACAAAGGTTTGGCCCAACAGTGACAGCTTCCTGGTGAACTAACCCAGGTGGGTTCGGAGTAGGATCCGAGCACACCCAACTTCATTCCTAATTAGAAATTTAATATATCAGTCACCAGGCTTGGCAGACAAGTTAAATTGCATTGTGACCACTCAGTAACCCACAACCACTGTATGGCACTGCTATGTAATGGCTTCTCCCAAGTACACCATAATAACAAGCTGTGCCCCAAAACTAAGGCTCCATGCACACTGGCTTTAAAATCGCTGATACTACAGGAGTTTTGTGTTCTGCCTGTAGAAGCAGATCTGTTCTTCTATGTGTCCATGCACATTAGGATGATTACAGCCATATTTTGAGCTCAACGTTGGTTTGCGTTTCTGATTGGAGTGTACTGGCGAAAACCCCCACAAAACTCTCCTAAACATGCCTAAACTATATAGAAAAAAATGCTCTATATGAGAGTTTTTTCTACCAAGGGAACTGGTGTTTTTTTAAGCCCAGTGTGCATGGAGCCTACGTTTTTAAAATGACAGGACCATACATTTTTGTAAAAAAAAAAATTGTAAAAAAAAAAAAGATTTTTAAAAACTTGCTTACTGGGCACTTAAACCCAATTCCTTATGATTAAGCAGACTACAGAGCCGTGAAACGCGTTGACGCTTTTTGTGCTGTGTTGTCACCTCTGCCTGCCACTTTGTCCATTGTGGTATGATTCACAATACATTTTCTCTTGGGACTTTGTTTGTGCGGTCTATCTCTTCTCACTCAAGAAACCCCCTTCCTGCACAGACCAATATTCATCTGTCAGCGCTGTCGCACTTTGAATTGCAATTGCGCGGTCGGTTACACTGTACCCATATGACATTTTTATCATTTTTTTCCCCACAAATAGAGCTTTCTTTTGGTGGTATTTAATCAATGCTGAATTTTTTATTTTTTGCTAAAAAAAACGTAAAAAGACTGAAAATTTTGAAAAAAAACCCCAAACAGTTTCATAGTTTGTTATAAAATTTTGAAAACAGGTAATTTTTCTCCTTCATTGGTGTGCGCTGATGAGGCTGCACTGATGGGCACTGATAGGCTGCACTGATGGGCATTGATAAGGTGGCACTGATGGGCACTGATAGGTGGCACTGATGAGACGGCACTGATGGGCACTGAGAGGTGGCACTGATGGGTGGTACTGATTGGCGACACTGATAGGTGGAACTGATGGGCACTGGTAGGTGACACTGATAGGCACTGATCGGTGGCACTGCTGATGAGGCACTGATGGGCATTGATTGACAGCACTGGTGGGCAAAGGTAGGTGGCACTGTGGGCATTGTTAGGTGGCACTGGTGGGTCATTATAGGTGGCACTGGCAGGTGGCACTGGTGGGCACAGATGAAGCAGCCGTGGCTCTTTGTGTGAGGGACCGATGTCCCTCAAACAGAAGCCAGTGATCTGCTTTTTTTTCCCCTCTCGCAAACAGCACATGCTCGGGAGGACGTCTATTGATGGCTTCCCGGCAATTAAGGCCCACGCTGTAGCCGTCATTTGGCTATAGCACGGGCGGGAGGTAATTAAAATTACCTCAAATTAAAAAAGTTTGATGTATTTATTTATTACAGGCAGCGCTGATAATTTACACAGCACTTTATATACTGTAGCTTCACAACAGTCCCTGTCCTCAAGAAGCTTAGAATCTAAGGTCCCTAAGTCACATGCATACGTACACGCAAACACAGACATACTAGGGCCAATTAACTTACAGGCATATCCTGGGAGTGTGAAAGGAAACCAGAGTACCCAGAGGAAACCCATGGAAGTACAGGGAGAACATGCAAACTCCATGCAGATAGCGTCCTGCCTGGGTTTTGAACCAAGGAACAGGTGCTGAAATTATATGGCATTACATAGGGCAGAGGTGTTTTGTATTTTAAAGATAGTTGGGAAAGGCAATAACATTGTTTGAGATTTCAATTTAGTACACAGGATGTTACAATGACTCTGGTAAGATCAATATGCAGCCACCACATCTAAAGATTGGTAAGCTGCAAAATACATCATTTTTGGTCTTGTATCTCCTTTAATCACACCACCAACTGGATCACAAAAGTCTCCTAACTTGCTATTGTCCACGCCCATTTTTAGCCAACTTGCGGTTAAAGACCACATGGTCACCACGTTGACCCATGCATTGAAAATCTGCTGCTCTCTGGCTGTTGCAAGTATTTAATTGTCAGATAAATTGATTACATACTCCCCCACCAGCTGTTATAGTTTTTCCACCAGCTTGTACATACTGTTGCAATGTACAAATAACCACAACAGCCATAGGGGGAGCAATTATTTTATACACATGTGTAGGAATCTGCTGCCCTACATTGTCTGTATTTGTAAATGCATTTAAATGTTTGTAAATATATTATGTATGCACTTTTTGTCCCTGGGTTGTTGGGTAAAAAAACACAGGAGGAAGTGGGGAGAGAGAGAGAGAGTTTCAGCCACGTGTCCTGTCCATGCTGCTAACTCCAGGCCAGAAGTGACCATTATGCAAATATTCCTATGCTATGATAGTTTAACTGCAGCTGCCTATAGCTTATTAAGTGTGTATCTGAATCCTTACAACAGACAGAGTATCTCTGACCTATTGGCAGGTCTTTTTTTCTCAGAGATTAGGTGCAGGAACTCCCCCCTTCTGAGTCACTCCTTGTCTCTGCCCTCTACCCACCTCCAAGCACCATCCCTTACCCCATCCCAATGCCACCCCCTTTAGAAAATACAGAACCAAGTATCATTCTGTGCTGCTAAGTAATTTGTGTGGAACCTGTTAATCATAACAAGAAAAAGAGCAAAATAGATCCAGTGCAGCCTGCAACAATATATCCCCCACACAACAATGCCCCCCCGCCCCCGCAACAAAATACCACCCCAGCAACAATAACAGATCTCTCAGCTGCCAGCATCAATAGACCCTCCAGCAGCCAGCAACAATAGACCTCTCTCACAACAGTAGATCCCTCCCAGCAACAACTGACCCTCTGGGAACAAAAATCCCCTCCTAGCAACAATAGATCCCCACACAAAAATAGATCCCCACCAGCAACAATAGATCCCCCCGGCGGCCATCATCAGTAGACCCTCCAGCACACCCCAGCACCCTTTACTATTACACACATTCAGTGCTGGAGGTACCGTAACTGCATTCCCCCTTTCCCCCTAGCTAGGTCTGTGCTATGTATATTAGTAGATGAATCTGTTTATTGCAATTGCAACACCCCTAAAAAAAGGAGGCTACGCCTTAAAGTTTAGAATACTTACAGCTGCTTGGGACCAGAAATGCAGCAGTTTTAAATACATGGGCCACCAGATAGGTAAAGTGTTTTTTTTTCACAGGTGACTTATTTTGTCAAAGTGACTCTTTGGTGATAGGGTCACTTGAAAGCATATCATAGATAACCTAATGTGATGCTCCTACTTTATGGGTGTGCAAGCATAGAACAACGCACCTTCGGTTAAAAAATTCCAACCTAGCCTATAAACCTTTTGTGCATCAGGGTCATTGAGGATATACTGTATGCCGCAGCTGGCGGAACCCTATAAGCAATTATCCAAAGCCACAAAATTCAGATGTTCTACCATAAGCATGTCATAACATTCAGAGTAGAAAGTATTATAATTGTTTATTCGTCTGGACAAAGCACGACAAGCTTTTTTCAAGAGATTTTTATTGGGTCAAGCAGCACTTGAACAAATAGAACCATAATGTCTTTCCTACTATGGTACTTTTAGTCTGGCTTTTATGAAAATTGTCTATGTAAATACACCCCAATGACTGCAGCATTAATTATGTTAACAAAGTTGAACTGTTTGGTAAAAGGTATTTATATACTGTAAATGCATGTTATTATAGATAAAAAAAAGTATAAGGTTATGGAGGTTATGAAAGGTTTTAGCTGTAGTACTTGCTTTTAGATTAAACCTAGACAGTCCCCAGAATCCATTAATAGTTGCAGAAAGGATATTATATCCAAAGAAAAGGCATTGTGTAGTTGTAATGCCACTCTTTCTTTCAGCCCTCACTAACATGCCCAATTGCATGGTGAATAGAAGGAATTGTTTCTTTGCTTCTGGTACTCTCTAAAACATTCTCAAGTACAAGAGCCATTTTCATCTAACAAAGGGATACGGTAATTTCACATTTATATAAGTTTTTTTCTATCCCAGGATGAAAATGAAATGTCTAAAGAGTTCAGCTTAAATAGATGAGTGGGAATTAGATGAAAATGTACTTATTTTTGCGTGGTGAAGTCATTATTTCTGAAACTCAGAATTACTAACTAGGCTCCTAGGAATTTAAGTTGCTTTGTTTCCTTGGCCTTTAGTAAAATGTGCAGATCTTTTTTTAACTGCTTCATTGGAGACCCTATATAGATTTCTGCTTAAAAGTTTTGAAAATCAATAATGTCTTAGTGCCCATTCATACAGGGGCGACTTGCGCTCCGACTTAAGTCACCCCAAGTCGCCCCTTGACATTTGAAATCCCTTCGGAATGAATGGGAGCGGTCTTAATATACCCTACTGAAGTCGGAGCGGCTTCAGAAAAGGTTCCTGTACTACTTCTAGACGACTTCTATCCGACTTGCGCCCATAGAATTCAATAGAAGTCGCCTCCAAGTCAGATCCCCCATCTAAATGGAAGAGACTTTACAGTTAAAAGGAAAGAATTTATCCAGGGCAACCCCCTCCCTCCCTGCTCTGATTGGCCACAGGCAAAGTCGCCTGGCATGAAGTCGAGTTGTAAGTCGCCTGAAGTCGCGCTGAAAGTCGCGATGAAATCGCCTAGCAAAATTGCGCTAAGCGGTGAATGCAGCCTTAAGCGTTGTTTTGAAATTTTATCAAGTTAATGTTAACATCCTCTGTACATTTTTGGCAGGGCCAGCCCTACCATACGTCCTGGTGGGTCCATGGGACCCAGGTGGCACTTTAAGAGGGGCGGCACCAGGGGGGCACTGCCCAAGGACCCGGGGCTCCCTCCCTCTATCGTGCAGTGTCATCCTTCCATCATGCTTCGCTGAGCAGGGCGGGGCCGGGGAGAAGAGCGGGGGGTGGAGCAGCTCTCCCAGAACAGTACAGGCTTCAATAGCAGGAGCACCCGCCACATTTGCAGCACTGCTGTTGCCGCATGTTGCATCACTGAGCCTGAATCGGAGCGTAGTTGGTCAGTTGCGTTGAAGAGGAGGGGGGGGGGCTTTCGTGGTGCTGCACAATTCATATACCTGTGAGTTGAGCTGATGTTTTTGGGCATGTTTCTTTGCTGGAGGGGGCATGTCTCTTTGCTGAATATATGGGGATGTCTCTTTGCTGGATCGGGCTGTCTCTTTACTACATGGGGATGTGTCTTTGCTTTATGGAAATTTCTCTTTGCTGAATTTATGGAAATGTGTCTCTGCTGAATATATGGGGATGTCTCTTCTGGATTGGGCTGTCTCTTTACTATTTGGGGATGTCTCTTTGCTTTATGGAAATGTCTCTATGCTGGATGACCGTGATTTTTTTTTGGGGGGGGGGGCAGCATTTCATTCTTGGACCCAGGCAGCACAATGTCTTGGGCCAGCCCTGATTTTTGGGCTTTTGGGCTCTTACACAAGGGCCAGCTCATTCAGCTTATGTATGTTCAATAGCAGCACTGTATACACTAGTACAGCAGCACACAGTTGTTCATGTCAATGCCAGGCTGTACTTTGCACTTGGGCTGCCCTGGTGAAGGAAACACACATTACACTGAACAGGCTCAGCCAGCAATGTGTGCAAGAGTGCAAAAATGTACATGGGATGTTATCAAAAATTTGATAAAATTTCAAAACGATAGACATTATTCAGCTCCCAGTGCCTGAAAACATGTAAGACTGATATCCATGGCTAACATTTTACCACTGGAGCCTGTAGGAGCAGAAAGTTTGGCACCCTAAGTAATAACCTTCTGTTAAGTACACTTTATACAAAACATTTACTAATCTGGTTTAAAATATGGTGAAGGTGTGCATTAACGTTCTATGTGATGGTAAAAAAGTGTGTGGTAAATAAATATATAGAGAAATACTGCCTCTTTGCCTCTGCTACCTATAGTCTCATTTCTACTATGCCTAATGGCAATTTCAATGCTGTTGTCACCCTATTGCAATGAAATAGACCCCATTGGCTTATAGCACAACATTTCCCATTAACTTAATTTCTGCTGTGCAGGGTTATGAAGGAAGATAATATACACATACTGTTTATCAGCAGATAATAAGCAGATCTATAAGCAGATATGCAGCTTAATATCAAAATGAATTGATTTTTTTATTGATGATTGATATAATACGTCAGGAGCGGCTAGCGCTTCTGCTCATTATTCCAGGATCCTGATTTTGGCTGTGACATTGTCCTTTTTTGTTTGTCCACCTAGTGATTAATGTGGGCAGTCTCTGCATGGAGACCAAACCTGATTTAAGTTAGCCAAGCCTGCAGTCTCATGCTTGTGATAGCATGTGTATACATGTTCAAGCTCTCTGTCTATCTGCCCTGCTCTGCTGTTTGGATTCCCCTGTTTGTGACCTCGGATCGGATATTGACTATTCTCTGAACTCTGCCTGTCTTATACCTGGACTGTCATTGAACCTCTCTACCTGTCTGCCAACCGCAAGTACCTTTTTGCTTTGCTCAGTTTGCACTTGCCCCAGCGTGGTGGTCAGGCACTATAGCATTGTGTATAAGACCTGGGGGCAACCTAGTACCGGTAGTCCTGATTGCCTTATGGGAAAGGGGGCTGCTATAGATGAAGAACACAGAAGCTAGCTATAGTGTCTGACCACCTGTGTTAGTGGTAAGCGTGACAATACATAACTAAATTACACAGTGTTTTGTAAATGTGTACACTTTTGCTCCTTTCATATTGTGAAAGCCTAAAAGAGAAGTATGCACTTTTTTTTTTTGCAGAATAATACTTACCTAGCTGAATGCAGCATCTGTCCGATGCTACATCTGTCCCCTGCGGGCTCTAACACTGAGAACCGAGTGATCAAACACCACCGATCACAAGTTTCTCCCAGCTCCCTGAGCAGAGAACTGGTGACTGTCAGTCACCGCTGTCTATTCTGCCTCCTCCTTGCTCACTGAAGCACTGGGCTGTGGAGGAGTGGGAGCGGCAGGCTCAGGCTCTCAGTGGCCTCCTGATAGACCGAGCCGGGTGCCAGTCCAGGCATGCGGGCGGCATCCGACTTCATTTTGCGACCTTGCCCCGAGCCTGGACCGGCTCTGCGACGTCAGCTGACAGCGGGCTTCAACCCAATGTCAGCTGGAAACAGGTCACAGGAGTGCAGTTCCTTCTTCGTTAGGAAGCTTTGGCTGTACTTCTCCTTTAATTAGTTTTTTCTCTATATATTTTGTAAAAAGAGGTTCTTCAACATGTTAGAAAATCTCAGTAAAATAGCATTTACTCCTGATGATCAGAAGAACTCGTTACCACACCTCTTCATGACTCAGTTGTTAAAACCATTGTTCAAATCAGTGGCATTACTCCCTTTTAGTGGACTATGTACGTTGTACAGCAGATTGGGCAGTGTAGATTCAATATTCAGCCAAATCTTTCATAACAGGATTGGCTGTTCAACAAAATCTAAAGCACAGCTGGCAGTTTTTTAATGAATCAATACCCACCATTGATTCATCAGAAGGGATTAAAGTGTACTTTATATCAAATAGGCTATTGAGTTTTTCCAGTAATCTGTTTAGAAATAACGGTTCTGCTGCTTGTGTATTATTCCTTGTTTAAAACAGCAAAACAGAAGTTATAATGGTAACTGCTAATATGACTTTCTTGTTGTTAGGACTAGATAGAGTTGTGCTCATAAGTTTACATACCCTGGCAGAATTTATGATTTCTTGGCCAGTTTCAGAGAATATGAATGAGAACACAAAAACTTTTCTTTCATGGTTAGTGTCTGGCTGAAGACATTTATTATCAATCAACTGTGTTTACTCTTTTTAAATCATAATTACAACACAAACTACCCAAATTACCCTGATCAAAAGTTTACATACCCTGCTGATTTTGGCCTGATAACCGTGACAGTGTTTTGGTTTCAACAGAACCCCTCATTTTCCACTTCTTGATTAGAGTTTGAAAACTGCTGATTGGCATTCTGAATTTCTTGGTTATCTTTTTAAATCCCTTTCCTGTTTTATATAGTTCAACTACCTTTTCCCGCAGATCCTTTGACAAATCTTTTGCTTTCCCTATGACTCAGAATCCAGAAACGTCAGTGCAGCACTAGATGAAAGATGCAAGGTCTGTCAGGAGTCCAGAAACTCATTGACCTTTTATACACACACACACTAATTACAAGCAAACAGATCACAGGTGAGGATGGTTACCTTTAATAGCCATTCAAACCCCTTTGTGTTAACTTGTGTGCATGTTATCAGGCCAAAATCACCAGGGTATGTAAACTTTTGATCAGGGTCATTTGGGTAGTTTCTGATGTCATTATGATTTAAAAAGAGTAAACACAGTTGATTGATATTAAATGTCTTCAGCCAAACACTAACCATGAGTGAAAGAAATGTTTTTGTGTTCTCATTCATATTCTCTGAAAAATGGCCAATAAATCATAAATTCTGCCAGAGTATGTAAACTTATGAGCACAACTGTATATCCCTCACTCTTAAAATAAGTGTTTGCTGCATCTCCAGCTTTTAAAATAACATGGCCTAACAGTGAAAACAAATTTTATGGTGCTGAGTTATACTGTATACTTGATAAATAGTACCAATTTCTTCACGACAGTTAAATAACACTTTAAAAAAAGTAGCGAATAGTGAGATCTACATTTCAGACTGAAAACTGGTTGTAAAACCAGCTTCTTTTGCAACACACTAGTGCCACATAATCCTAAAGATTTAATTCTGACTCCGTTCGAGAGTAAGTACTATTTCTGGAAGTGGTCCAGTTCAATTTGAGCTTATGTAGCACATCTGCTGTGTTTATACAAATTGATGTTATATTTGAACGGAGCATTTTCAACTGTGTCATCGTTTGCAGCTTCTGTATTTAATCAATGTCCGCACGAGGAAGGGACGGCTGATATACCATATACCTCATCACTTACTCTGGCCAAAGCCAAGACAGTTTGGAGTAGTAACCTACAGGAGACATGATAGATGAGATTTTTTTTCAACCACTTTAGGTTTAGGCATTCCCAAGTAATATTGCAAGCAATATAACAGAAAAAAAGTTTAAGTGCATTTATCACGGACATGATTGATTGGCCTTTTGTGGTCAAGCCTCAAATCTCCCTTGTTAAGATAAGTTAAGGAAAATACTTTTAGTTTGCCCTTGCCTATTCAGGTCTAGCCTTAGATTTAAAAGGGCTGTAAAATGGTTATATTTGGATTACCATATGTGTGCTGTTGCTTCTTTATTTCCTTGCCCTCCTTAGCTACAAACTGAAAGTTGGTCCTTTTAAAGTGATTGTAAAGCTACGTTTAAAAAAACAAAAAAAAAAAACAAACATGTTATACTTACCTCCTCTGTGCAAGGGTTTTGCACAGAGTGGTCCTGATCCTCCTCTTCTGGGGTTCCTCGGCGGCGCTCCTGGCTCCTCCTCTTCTCGAGAGACCCGTCAGGGAAGCATTCTCCCTGGGGGCACTCATGCGGGCGCGCTCCTGTGTCCTGTTGCTGCGTCCGTTGACACAGACAACAGGACTCGGCCCCGCCCTCCCGCATCACTGGACTTGAGTGACAGCAGCAGGAGCCAATGGCTGCGCTGCTATCAATCTAGCCAATCAGGACACCGGCTGGAGCGGGTATGCTTGTCCCTGGGCTCAGGTTAGTAAAAGGGGGCTTGGGGGGGGGAGGGGCAGCTGCAACAAAAAAAGGTTTTTCACACAGGCTGATAGAATTCAACTTTTAGCTCCGGATAGATGAAGTTATCTACTGCAGCTATACTCTGACAATGCTTTCCTATGGCCCCATTCACACACCGCATTTAGCAACGGTTTTGTTACAGGCGATTTTGTGCGATTATAAAAAATGGATCCAGGAATGTGTCCAGGAACGATGTAGTGCAGTTATCTGCACATAACTGCAGGTAAAAGCAGTGCACTGTGTCACCTGCGGATAGCAGCGGCAACAAGCAAAGAGAATCAACAGAAAGTACATCAGAAATGACAAGAATGTTCCACTGCAGCTAAACGCAGCTGCATGGAAACGCACGTAAACGCAGCTAAACGCAATGTACAACTGCAAGTGATCGTTGTGCCTGGAGTCTTGGAATTTCAAAATAACAAAACATGCTTTTAACAGCGGCAGAACAGCCTCCCCTGTGAAAGGGGCCTAATGCATAGAATGCATTAAAGCGAAGTTCCACCGAGTTAAAAGTCAGCAGCTACAAAAAGTGTAGCTGCTGAACTTTAACAAATTCACCTGTCCCATGGTCCAGCTATGTGGCTGCCCGAAGGCTCGCTCTTCTCCCCGGCATCACAGCCCCGGCATCACAAGTGTGGGCACTCGGCTATGGCTTCAAAGCTGGGCGCGCACTGCGCATGCGCGCGTCGCGATGCGAATGACCTGTGTATCTTCTGGGACCCGTGGCGTGTCCCAGAAGATCGCCAGGAGGGAGGGGAGGAAGATGAACTTCCTTCCGGTTCCGCGGCACCAGAGGAGGAATTGGGACCAGAGACCATGTGAAAACAGGGTCTCCGCCCACCCCCAAAAAATAGCATGCCAATTGTGGCATGTCAGGGGGTCACCTTCCCTTAAAGCGGAAGTTCCATTTTTGGGTGGAACTCCGCTTTAAGGTGAAAAACCGAGAGGGTTTACAACCCCTTTAAACATAAGCCCAACATAGTATTATATTAGATAAGGCATCTATCTGCTAAATGGATACTCTTGTCTTAGTATGAATCAAAATTGTGGCCAGAAAGCCTCATAAATAGAAGAGGCTAGCTGATACTTTAACCCTAAAATATATATGATTGGCTGTATTATTGGAATGCTTATACTCAGGTCCGGGACAAGGTCATCTACAGCCCAGGGCAAACATGCCAAATTGCACTTAGTCAGCAAAAATCACCCCCCCCCCCCCAAAGAGACCTACATGCTTACCCCCGAAGCATAACTTCCCACCCAATAAAAATTC
>BLSH010534967.1:1655020-1669733 GCA_018402905.1 Glandirana rugosa
GAGAGTAGGGGTTAGGGGGGAGAGTGGAGGTTAGGGTGGAGAGAGAGTAGGGGTTGGGGGGAGAGAGAGAGTAGGGGTTAGGGGGAGAGAAAGAGTAAGGGGGAGAGAGAGAGAGAGAGTAGGGGTTAGGGGGGAGAGAGTAGGGGTTATGGGGGAGGGGGACAGTGTTGGGGATGAGAGAGAGGTGGGATTGGAGGTGAGAGGGGGGATTGGGGATGAGAGGGAGGGATTGCGGATGAGAGAGAGAGGGGGTATTGGGGACGAGAGAGGGGCCCCTGCATGCACCTCCGGCCAGTCCTCGAGGGGCCAGATCCACCTGTCCTACGGGCCACTCAGGAGAGCATGGTAGCAGTCCCTTCATACACCTCCTGCCATTCCTCGGGGGGCCCGATTTGCTGTGCTCCGGCCCGGGCTGCAGTTGGAGGCGAGCTTGGAGAAAAGACCATGATAGCAGTCCCTGGGTGCATGTGCCTCCCACCGGTGTTCTGTCCTCAGGGGCCTCATCCGACTGTTCCGGGGCCGCTGTGGGAGCTTGGAAGAATCCAGCCTCTGGGTGGCACCACCGAATTGGGGTTGTGCCTGCTGCTCCAGTCCTCACCTCTCTGGTGGTCAGGGAGCTCTTCTCCCTCCCATTTCTCCTTGCTCCCGCCGCCACCGGTCCCATGACAAGGGGCTTAAGGGGCAGCTGCTTTGGGCCCCTCAACAATGACAGGGCCCTGGGCAGCTGCCCCTTTCGCCCTGCCTTAGAGACGGCCCTGCAACCATGTAGTGCAAAGGCCTGCCTGATTGCATACAAATTGAAAGTGTTTAGATCTGACCTCATAATCAGTGGTGGCTGTTGCTCAAAATTTTTTGGAGGACGCAAACAAACTGAAAAATTAAACCTCACACAGCCTCACTTTGCCCATCACATGCAGCCTCACTGTGCCCATAAAATGCAGCCTCACTGTCAGGGATCGGCAAGGTGTCTGCTCCCGGACTTTTTTTTTATCCTATCTCTCCTCTTTAGAGTAATGTCACTGTAGAGTTTCTGTGTAGGTCCGGTTGGGGCACGCGACACCGCCCACTAGTTCTCCTGAGTCTCCTGCAGTGCAGTGCACACTGCAGAGTGATCTCTGAGGGAGGGGCTGGCCTGGGAGAGAGGAGATGTCACTTCACTGTGCAGTGGCACTGCCAGGCAGCGCCCTGAGCGCGGGACTTGCATCGGTGGGAGCAGAACAGGAGGACCGGATGTGAGACTGACTGTCTCCCTGTGTGTCTGGTGGTCGGTGGATTGATTTCTCCTGAGTCGTGGAGCAGCTCGTCTGACACCTGCATGCCTCAAGCTAAGTAGAGGCGACTGGACTGATTGTGAGTCTTGAGTGTCACTGTGTCTGCACTCTGCAGAAGACTGCTGCTGAGCAGAGTAAAGTTAACCAAAGAGCAATGATCTGCAAATGCCGCACTTAATAACCCATTAGATTACTATGATCTGGTAAAAGACCATTTATGGTTTGTTATCACCATAACACTTTTTTTCATTATCACAGCTTTACTGAATCATGTTATGCTATACTGGCATTACCACAGATCATATACATGTTTAGTATGACATGGGCTGGAGGGATATTTGTTTGCAGAAAATTCTATATATATGAAACCAGTTGCAAAGCATAAGCCAAATGCTTTAGTGATAAGGGGAACTGGAATGGGACTGATAACTGATTAAAGTTGTGCACTAGTGGGGCAAAGTGGGTGCTGAGGATGCCTGCCAAATGAAAAGAAAGATTAAGCAAGTTAACTTTATACTGACAGAGTAGAGTCGACTAGTCTAGCTCTAGCAACTCAGTGACGGGACAGTCACAGAAGGGAGGGATGACTGGGTGGTCTGGCTTGCCTGGGACTGGGCTGGGGCAGTGGGGCCTATCTACATTCTGCACTGCATTCATCATCAGGCCAGTCCATGCCCTGCTAGAACTGGATGATTCTGAATTCATTCAGGAAAACACAGGCTGCTGGCCTGCTGCATCACTAGTGCAGAGTTGCAGAAGCTGCTGGTCTCTTTGATGCAGTGCCAAGCAAAGCAAATGCATTGCTAAAAAGTTTTCAGGGAAGAATAGCATTTGCTTTGCTTGACACTGCATCAAACGGACCTGCAGCTTCTGCAAATCTGCACTAGTGATGCAGCAGGCCAGCAGCCTGTGTTTTCCTGAATTAGCTCATCACCAGTTATATATAAAAATATATAACATTATATAAATGTTATTTTAAACATATTTTGTACTTGTAGAACTAGGCCAGAGAGAAGACAGTGTTTTTTGGTGAAGGTTTTAATTTGAAACGCACCTTGGTGTCCTTCACTAAGGTCAGTACTTTGGAAAATGTCCGCCACAGCCTTGGTCCATGCCTATCCCTGCTCTCTGTGCCCATAAAATGCAGCCTCACTGTGCCCATAAATTGCAGCCTCATTGTGCCCATCATATGCAGCCTCACTGTGCTCATCAAATGCAGCCTCACCAGTGTCCATCAAATGCAACCTCACTGTGCCAATCAAATGCGTCCTCACTGCGCTCATCAAATGCAATCTCACTGTGCCAATCAAATGCGGCCTGTACAGTATGGAGGGTGTACAGTATGTGTATATAGAGGAGGTGGGTGGTATTAGTATATACAGGAAGGAAGGTGGGTGTATACAGATATAAATACACCCACCTTCCTTGCTGTATATGGAGACCTTCCTCCATCATCACTGTCTGCAGATATACATCATCTGACCTGTATACAGCTATATATACACACCCACCTTCCTTCCTGTATATGGATACCTTCCTCCATCATCACTGACTGCAGATATACATCATCTGTCCTGTATACAGCTATATATACAGTTACAGGACAGATGATGTATAATTCTGAAGTCAGGGATAATGGAGGAAGATCTCTATATACAGAAAAGAAGAAGGTGGGTGTATATAGCTGTATACACTACACAGACCAGATGTAATCACAATGTGTGAGTACATCTGTCCTGTGCAGTGTATGTACAGCTATATACACCCACCTTCTTCCTTTCTGCATATAGAGACCTTCCTCCATCATCACTGACTGCAGATATACATCATCTGTCCTGTATACAGCTATATATACACCCACCTTCTTCCTTTCTGCATATAGAGACCTTCCTCCATCATCACTGACTGCAGATATACATAATCTGTCCTGTATACAGCTATATATACAGTAACAGGACCGATGATGTATAATTCTGCAGTCAGGGATACTGGAGCAAGGTCTCTAAATACAGCAAGGAAGAAGGTGGGTGTATATAGCTGTATACAATACATACACAGGACAGATGTACTCACAAAAATTCTTTGCAGACACATTTATATAAAAACATCCAGGCCAGGAAGACACCTGATTGACCGTCAGTGCATTCACATTGAAGAAATCCCCATAATTGATCCAGTAAGCATGCATTGCAGCCATAATATGTGGCACACTCACTGACACACCATTATGCTCCAGCCATGTGATTAGATATATCCGCCCTGGGCCCAGTCTGCACTGCCAGTCTGCCACTGACTCAGGTGGAGTGAAGACTGTCACTGGTCACTGAAAAGAGAAGGGGGGGAAGTGGAGGGGCGGCGCAGCTGTCAGTGAATAAAATTTGAGAGGCTTCTGCTTAGCTAGCTAGCTTACCAGAGGAGCTGAGGAGGAGGAATCACAGTGGGGGCAGAGGCACCACTCAAGCCTTGCTCATTCCACCACAGTCCGACTTCATAGCACAGTGAGTGGTGGGAAACCGGAAGTGACGCCGCGGTGCCGCAAAAAGCATTGCCCACCGTCCTCCAGACTGCGCCAATGAAAAAGAGAAGAGAAGCCCAAGGGACAAATGATTGTAGAGTGGGAGTGGTCGGGGCGCATAGCTTGCTCCCTGAACACTCCATAAACACAGACCACTGAAGCCTCTTAGCCGCAATCAGCTTTCCATAGACAGCCGCATGCCTGGTGCCTGGACACACTTAAAAGACCACTTTTTTTTTTCATGACTAGCTTGGGGGGGTGGGGGGGGTGCCACTGCTCATAATATATGGTTTTGGTAAATCTAATGGAAAATTGTACAAGAAAGTTTTATATTGCATGGCCAGCCCTAGTTGTAGAAAATAGGCTGGGGAGGGTTTGAGTAGTTTAGCAAAAGACATGGTCTTTGTAAGGATAAAACATAGGGAAATGTGCATGCTGTGACGTTATGCGAAGCGCAATAATGGATTCAATCACCTCGCATGCAATCATGTTGAGGCGACTGGTGAGAGTCCGACCCGGGTTTTACCAGCCACTGTGGCAAAGCTGGTTCTGGCCCAGACTTTCTGATCCACTCCAACCCCTCTCCACCTGCATTTCATGACCAGGAAGAGAGCAGAGGAGAGCTCTATCCTGGATCTCAGAGGGAGAAAACTGAATAAGCTCTGTATGCTAAGTTGGACTCAATGAACAAGGTTTGCACTGTGCTTATGTTTTGTGGGTGTTGGGGACAGCCCCACACTGTACAGAGAGGAACCCGATTGTTTCGTTTTTTTTTCAGTTTTTTGAGCTTGCAAACCTGCAATAATAAACCTGGCAAGCAGTCAGATTTGAAAGAAACTGACCTTCATGCTGAATCTGTTCCTCTGAAAAGTTATCCCCACGAGCTAATCTCCCACAATGCATTGCAGAGATATATTGCATTTTTTTTTTAAAAATGTTGTTTTAACTTACACTTTTAGGCTCCATTCACGCTTGTGTGACTTGTCATGCAACTTTGGACATCAAAGTTGCATGCCACGTTATTCCCCATGTTTTCCAAAGATAACCATTCACATATGTGCGACATAAAGATGCAACTTGAGGGCCGTAGACTTCAATGTCAATGCTCAAAGGTTCCATTAAAGTCATACCTGAGTGTTATACAATGCAACAGTTGTCCATTATCACTGGTCAAAGCCAAAGTCGTATCCAAGTTACCCCCATCCAAAGTTGCGTCAAAGTTGCACTCCAAAGTTGATACCACTTTGGAGTCATACAAGTGTCAGTTTAGGTTATTGGTCAGTTTGCACACTTAGCAATTTACGGGGCATAAGAAGTGCTTTTGGGATCATGTGGCAATTGCATGCTCTGGTCATCTTTTCTAGATAGAAAATGGTCAAATTATCAAAGGTTTGAACATTAAAGCAACACAATCTGGGTCACATACTGACTGTACAGATCATCTTGTTTTTCTTTAAATGTAAGTCTAATGGATCTGTACATTCTGGCAAGATGCCCAGTTTTCTAAGTTACATTGATTTATTAAATCATTAATAGGAGCATAATGCATAAGGCATGTTCGTTTTATTAATCTTTAATAATGTATTGAGAAGTTACATTTAAATGTAGTTTAATTTAGCTAAAACATAAGTTACAAAATATGGTGCACCTCTGTACATTTCACTAGATGAATGTTTAGCTCCAAACTCTGAATTGTGATGTTTAGTGTAAGGTAAGGTAATAAAGTAATATACTGTGTGTGTATATATATTTATATATATATATATATATATATATATATATATACAAACACCATGGGTACATGGATAGCCAATTGTGAATCCACACATTCTAATAAACAAAATTTTTCAACGCAGCCAGATTATTCATTGTCCTCTAAAATCTCTTTTTGACGTATAAATGGCCATTACTTTGCCTATATTTAAAAAAATAGATTTTTCGTGGCATATGTATTTCTACACTCATCTGCATAAAGATCAAGGGAGATCTTTCTTAAAAATTGGCCTAAGTATGTCCAACTCTTGCCATAGACTTCTGAGGGTGGTTGGATATGCAGGCACATTCTAGCAACCCTCAGGGTAAAAAAATCACAGCATACAAAGCTTTCAAATGAAATGTGCACTGCACTGAACACTATTATCAATTTTACTTTAACACTCTATGAAAGCAAAGAGCATCAGCGGCACCATCAGCTCCATCTGAGCTCATCAAGGCCACGTCCACCAGCTTGTACAAACTGCCGCAGGATTTTAAACCCTGAAGAAGAGGGTGTTTTTTTAAACGCCTAAAATGCATTGGCTTCTTTTATTTTTTGATATCATGAAAGAAATGGAAACTTTGTGAAGTTTTGCTTCATAAGTCCTCAGCAGACATCACAACCAGCAAAAACTAATTTCAGGGAGGTGACAAACTCATTTCAGTTAGGTGATGCTTCACGCTGGCGCCAACCCCCCCCCCCCCCCTTAATTAAATGCAGTCTTACCGGTGCCAACTAAATGCAGCCTTATCAGTGCCAATTAATTACAGCTATGCCAGTGCCAATTAAATACAACTAGATCAGTGCCAATTACATGCAGCCTTACCAGTGCCAATTAAACACAGCTATACCAGTGCCAATTAAATACAGCTATACCAGTGCCCATGAAATACAGCCTTACCAGTGCCCATGAAGTGCAGCCTGTTCACACAGATTCATGATGATGAGTAATTAGTGATGAGTGAGCTGAGAGATGTGGTGAGAGAGTGGCACACTGTGATGCTTGGCTTCACTGTGTCACTCTATCCACACCCTGCAGAACTCACACACTCTGGAGGACCAGCCTGTGCGCACCAGAGTCAGTGTGACTCCTCCCTCCTCACACAGACTGGTCTTCCTGGCAAGGGGAGGACGTCTGTCATCATCACTGACAGATACTATCATCAGCGGGGTTGGTTCGCACTGCTGGCAGTTGCAGACTGTTGCAGTCTGTCTGCCAGCTTACACATGTCTCAGTGAAATCTCTGGACACCTGGGCCAGTTGGCGACAGCCGCGACACCCCACCCACAATCGCTCGCATCATGGGATGTCTGATCACTCTGATCTGCTGCCCTCCCAGTCACTTGGTCAGCCGCTCGGGCTACTGTGGCTGAGTGACACTGCAGGCACCACTCAGCCAGGAGATCGTGGCATCCTCGCGGGTGTCCGGGAGCCCGCAATCAAATGCGGGAGACTCCCCCGACTTGCGGGAGACTTGAGATGTCTGACTCTTTTTGTGGCGCTCCTTGTCCACTTTCTCCTAAGGTGCAACTGTTCATAACAATGTGAATTAAACTACAGGCGGTCCCCGGGTTACAAACATCCGGCTTACAAACGACTCCCACTTGCAAATGGAGGGAGACAACAGGAAGTGAGAGTTAATCTATCCCATGGAAGGGAATTTCACTCCTGAAAGAGTTATCATGGGAAAAAGGTGTCTCCACTGAAGCTTTATAACCAAGGTTTGTTTCCACAACAACCCAAAATTTTCAAAATCCAATTGTCATAGGGACAGGAAGTGAGGTGACATCTTCTGAATAGGAGCACAGACAGTAAAACAAACATTACAAGGTTGTCAACCCTTCCCTATGTTATCCAAAAAAGTAAAAATGATCCTTTTGGCTGGTACCTGTTCCAACTTACAAACAAATATGACTTAAAGCGGAGTTCCATGCTTTTTTTGTTTATTAAAAGTCAGCAGCTACAAAAAGTTTAGCTGCTGACTTTTAATAAACAGTAGCTTACCTGTCTCCCGGTCCAGCGACGGCTGCTCCCGAGGCCTCGCTCGTCTCCCCCCTCCTCCCTGCGGCGCCGGCATTGCAGGTGTGGGCACCGGCCGTGGCTTCACGGCCGGGCACGCTCTGCGCATGCGCGAGTCGCGCTGCACGTTGCCAGTGGCCAGGCAATCTTCTGGGACCTGTGACGTGTCCCAGAAGATTGCCAGGAGGGAGGGGCCGCCTAGGAGGAGAGGAGGAGTCGCCTAGGTGGCCCCCAGGCGGAAGGTGGAAGAGGGACAGGAAGTCCCTCTGAAACCTGGGGACATACTCCCCCCCCAAAAAAATGACATGCCAAATGTGGCATGTAAGGGGGTGAGGAGTGCTTAAAGCGGAAGTTCCATTTTTGGGTGGAACTCCGCTTTAAGAACAAACCTACAGACCCTATCTTGTTTGTAACCCGGGGACAGCCTGTATTTAGATAATCTTAACAAGCAGTAGAAGAGCATTAAAACAAGACATCCCCAAACCTCTCAGGCTACATGTACTGTGAAGTCATTTATCCTCAATGATCCTCAAACACAACAGCAAAGACTTTAAGGCTGAGTGTTTGTTTACAACGGAAAGCTGACAGGTTGCCAAGATTTTGCTCTCCATAGAAAATGAGGCCCTTTTCAGATGGGTTTTCCGATCAGGTGCATCTGTCACTTTTTCCAGTGGAACTGATCGGACGGTTCAGGCATTCCTATCGGTCCAATCTGGTCTGCTAAAAAAAAGGAAGAGGATGGAGCCCCCTTTCACATCGGTGCGATTTGACATGCAATTTGACATGTCAAATCGCATGCCAAATCGCAGCCTATTGCTGCCAACGGCATTGACCCATCTGTAAAATGCTGACTTTGCGGCACCGCACCGATTTCCAAACAGGGTACACACAAAGAAGGAGCCTCTAAGTGCAGTATAAACAATTTTATTACAGCCAAAGGGTTAAAAACACTTACTAGAAAGTGGTAATTGACAGGCACATCAATAGCTCCTGTGAGAGATGCAGTCCAGCGCTGAATGGGATCCTGGGCATGAGCCCTGTCTGCAGATGTAATTACAGCCCATACGACCAGCAGGGAGTGTAGGCAGAGAGGGTCCTCAGTATGCACAGAGCACCAGACCAGTTTGTAACGACACAGGGCCGACGTGGAACGCACGGAACCGGAAATGACGTCAGGGGGCGGAACGCATTTCATAGCGAATCGGTGGCTCCTTCCTCAGCCGATGGGCTGGATAGCTGGGATTACTTCCTTTTTATTTTAGCTGTGGGCATGACCCTGGGCAGGGCCAGCCTCACCCATTTCCAAAAGTAGTTCCTACACTACTTTTGGCAACTTGGGGGCGACATAAACCCACACAGATGTCCTCCGAACTCACACTGAAATGCGGGTTTGAGATCGTGCGAGTTCAGCTGAACTCGCATGATTTCAAACCCGTGTTCAGTGTGAACGAGGGCAGACTCCTCTTTCGTCTGAGCAGGCTGGATTGGAGGCAGCTGGTTGTAGGCAGACAGCGGAGTCTGTTTACTTCCAGTCACCCACAAAGCAGAGCGGGTCTGTCTGTGTTCATTCTGCATTACAAGAGCAGACACAGATGTGTCAGCTCACTGATCCCCTGCTGACTGGAGCAGAATCTGCCCACATGAAAGGGGTTTAAGGGAAGAGGAGCTGTGATTTCAGTTGTGAACTTTGAAGATTCATTTCTCCGCAATGCCTGTGGCTACAGGGGTGAATAAAGGCTTCAGTAATGCACTTTTATTTGTTCCAGATGTATTAATATTTTAAAGTTGATTAATCACTTTAATGTGAACTACTTGAACACAAATGCTGTCTCCCAGTTAGTGTATAGCAGAATCAAGTAACAGAGCTTCAGAGTAGTTTAGATGAATGCTAACTTTGTGGCCATGCTCCATAACAGTGTGCAAGCTCAAGCACTTCGACAAGAAAACAGTTTAAGGCAGGGGTCTCAAACTGGTGGCCCTCCAGCTGTTGAAAAGCTACAAGTCCCATGATGCATTGCAAGGCTGACAGTTAGATGCATGACTCCCACAGGTAGAGGCATGATGGGACTTATAGTTTTGCTATGTAAACAAGGCAGATTGCTGTTCTGACAGGGGAGAACATAGAGATGTGTTCCTGCTGTGTTCTCCCTGTCAGAGTAATCCCCACACAGTTAGTAAGCACTCCTAGGGACACATTTAACCCTTTGATCGCTCCTGCTGTTAACCCGTTCCCTGCCAGTGCCATTAATACAGTAACAGTGCATATTTTTAGCACTGATCACTGTATTAGTGTCAGTGGTCCTCAAAAAAGTGTCAAAAGTGTCAATTACTGGTGTAGACTATAATAGTTTGCAGCTGATATTGAGTTTCTGCGGTCTCCATGCTTGATCAGTCTATTTGTCCATATATCTGTCTATCTGTCTATCTTATCTATCTATCTATCTATCTATCTATCTATCTATCTATCTATCTATCTATCTATCTATCTATCTATCTATCTATCTATCAATCTATCTGTCTGTCTGTCTACCCGTCTGTCTATCTACCTGTCTGTCTGTCTATCTACCTGTCTGTCTGTCTGTCTATCTACCTGTCTGTCTGTCTGTCTATCTGTCTGTCTGTCTATCTACCTGTCTGTCTGTCTACCTGTCTGTCTGCCTGTCTGTCTGTCTGTCTATCTACCTGTCTGTCTGTCTGTATATCTACCTGTCTGTCTGTTTATCTGTCTGTCTATCTACCTGTCTGTCTGTCTATCTGTCTGTCTGTCTGTCTATCTACCTGTCTGTCTGTCTATCTACCTGTCTGTCTATCTACCTGTCTGTCTATATACCTGTCTGTCTATCTGTCTGTCTATCTACCTGTCTGTCTGTCTGTCTATCTACCTGTCTGTCTACCTGTCTGTCTGTCTGCCTGTCTGTCTGTCTGTCTGTCTATCTACCTGTCTGTCTGTCTGCCTGTCTGTCTGTCTACCTGTCTGTCTGTCTACCTGTCTGTCTGCCTGTCTATCTACCTGTCTGTCTGTCTGTCTATCTACCTGTCTGTCTGTCTGTCTGTCTGTCTATCTACCTGTCTGTCTGTCTACCTGTCTGTCTGTCTGCCTGTCTGTCTATCTGTCTATCTACCTGTCTGTCTGTCTGTCTATCTACCTGTCTGTCTGTCTATCTATCTGTCTGTCTGTCTGTCTATCTACCTGTCTGTCTGTCTACCTGTCTGTCTGTCTGTCTATCTGCCTGTCTGTCTGTCTGTCTATCTACCTGTCTGTCTATCTACCTGTCTGTCTGTCTGTCTATCTACCTGTCTGTCTATCTGTCTGTCTATCTACCTGTCTGTCTGTCTGTCTATCTACCTGTCTGTCTGTCTACCAGTCTGTCTGTCTATCTACCTGTCTTTCTGTCTATCTACCTGTCTGTCTATCTATCTGTCTGTTTATCTACCTGTCTGTCTGTCTACCTGTCTGTCTGTCTGTCTGTCTGTCTACCTGTCTGTCTGTCTGTCTATCTGCCTGTCTGTCTGTCTGTCTATCTACCTGTCTGTCTATCTACCTGTCTGTCTGTCTGTCTGTCTATCTGTCTGTCTGTCTATCTACCTGTCTGTCTATCTACCTGTCTGTCTGTCTATCTACCTGTCTGTCTGTCTATCTATCTGTCTGTCTGTCTGTCTATCTACCTGTCTGTCTGTTTACCTGTCTGTCTGTCTGTCTACCTGTCTGTCTGTCTGTCTATCTGTCTGTCTGTCTGTCTGTCTACCTGTCTGTCTATCTACCTGTCTGTCTGTCTGTCTATCTGTCTGTCTGCCTATCTACCTGTCTGTCTATCTACCTGTCTGTCTGTCTATCTACCTGTCTGTCTGTCTGTCTATCTACCTGTCTGTCTGTCTACCTGTCTGTCTGTCTGTCTATCTACCTGTCTGTCTGTCTGTCTATCTACCTGTCTGTCTGTCTGTCTATCTACCTGTCTGTCTATCTATCTTTCTATTTGTCTATCTATCTAATCTATCTACAGTATTTATGTGTGATGGTGACCCTATGTAAGGACTGGTTCTGTTTAGCCAGCTTTAGCTCACAATGTTTTATGAAACCTACATGTTGTTATCCTAGGATTCATGCTCTTATACTGGCTCTTTCCTTTTTCCAAGACATTGTAACACAATGTATTTATTAACTAGATTACTTGATTTTTCAGACATCTGTTAAGGATTTACCAGTGATGTCAACATTTAAGGAAGCATTGACCCAAATAGCATGAATTGTCCAATCGGTCTTTATTTCGATACCGGGATGTGAAAAAAATGTTCAAACAGCTATTTGGCATAACTTTTATCAGAAAAAGGCATTGATTACACATTTTATTTTAATACATAGTACTTGTATTGTACCGTCATATAAAATAAAAATAACATCATGGTTTGTCGTGTAGAAGTTTTGCTGCTGTTTGCAAAATTGATCTCTTGCTTCTTTGTTTTTTTTTTTTTTCTTTTGTTTTCACAAAATTATTTATAGTCGACCCCCGCAAAGTCACGGTTCAGAGTTTGTGGCCTCAGTCATTCGCGGATTTTTCCTCCCTGGCAGATGCAGCCCAGCATTCCCGGATCATAACAGTTTACCGCATGAAGCTTTCTCGAGTATTTAGCTGAGTGTTCTTGTGTTCTTCGTTTTGTTCTTCTAAAAGCCCTAAGATGCTCCCCAAACACCCTGCACCTCCTAAGGCTTCTGGAAATGAACCCAAGAGCCAGCAGAAGTTTAACCACTTCCCGCCCGGCATATAGACAAATGACGTCCGGGCGGGTGGTTCATTATCCTGAGTGGACGTCTATTGACGTCCTCAGGATAATCCGCGATCGCACGCCCCTGGGGGCGCGTATCACAGCGATCGGTGGTGCCGTGGGTCAGTCTGACCCACCGCATTACCGACCGAGGTAAAAGGCTTCCATCTGAAGCCTTTAACCATGTGATCAGCCGTGACAAATCACGGCTGATCACAGTGTAAATAGGAAGAGCCGTTTATCGGCTTTTCCTCTGCTCAAGTCTGCAGACCTGAGCAGCGGAGAGCCGATCGGCTGCTCGCCTGACTGGGGGGTGCTGTGCTGAACGTTTATCAGCGCAGCCACCCTCAGGATCACCCCACTGGACCACCAGGGAGCCTGCCCAGGACCACCAGGGAGCCCCCCCCGGACATTGCAAGGAGGCCACCCAGGACCACCAGGGAAGGAACACAGAGGCCGCCCAGGACCACCAGGGAGCCCCCACTAGACCACCAGGTAAGGGCAATATAGTGCACTGTAGGGATGGCACTGTGCCCATGTATGATGCCTGCCAGTGCCATCCCTAACAGTGCTTGTTGCACCAGTGCTCACCACTGGCACCTATCAGTGCCCACCTGTGCCACCTATCAGTGCCCACCTGTGCCACCTATCAGTGCCCACCTGTGCCACCTAAGAGTGCCACCTATCAGTGCCCAGTGCCACTTATCAGTGCCGCCTATGAGTGTCCATCAGTGCTGCATATCAGTGCCACGTATCAGTGCCCGTCAGTGTTGCTTGTCAATGCTGTCCATCAGTGCTGCACATGTGCCCCATCATCAGTGCAACCTTATCAGTGCGACCTCATAAGTGCCAATCTGTACTGGCTCCTCAGTGCCCATCAGTCTAGCCTCATCAGTGCCCATTAGTGTAGCCACATCAGTGCCCGTCAGTGAAGGAGAAAATGTACTTTATACAAACTTTTGTGACAGAAACAAAGAAAAATGTTGTTTTTTTTCAAAATTTTCGGTCTTTTTTTTTTTTTATAGCGCAAAAAATAAAAACGCAGGGGTGATCAAATACCACCAAAAGAAAGCTCTATTTGTGGGAACAAAATGATAAAAAGTTTGTTTGGGTACAACGTCGCACGACTGTGCAACTCTCATTCAAATTGCAACAGCACTGAAAGCTGAAAATTGGTCTAGGCAGGAAGTGTTCTAAGTGCCTGGTATTGAAGTGGTTAAAAATAGGCATTTTTTTTTGCCCACATCCAAAATTTGCAGTTTTTCACAACTCGCGGGTGCTCCACGAACATAGCCCCCCGCAAATTTCGGGGGTCAACTGTATTGCTGCATTTCACAAAGCAGTAAGGCTACAATCACACTGGCTATTTAGGCTGTTATGAATTGGAACAGCAGGAATCATCTTTTGAGTGGCTAAGTGTGGCCGCTGGCCCCGTTTACTATAATGAAAGGCCACAAGCGGCCACAGCTATTCACTACTGTCTGCACAGCCAATGATAACATACGCTGATTGCTGCGGGACACATGCAAAGTGCATCCGGCAGCTATCAACCCAAGTAATCGCTGGCTATGCGGAGAGCCACTAAGAGCTGCAGCTGGCAGCACCCTGACATAAAGCTATCCTTTCACAGCAGCAGCAGGAATCAGAAGATTACTGCCGCTGCAATTCACACCAGGCTTAATTGGCAGTGTGAATGTAGCATTAGTAGCCTTAGTGCTTATTCTATCATCAGATCATAACAATCTTGTATCTTCAGTTTGATAAAAAGCATCAGGCTTGCCCCCCCAGAATGTACTTGCTGGAGGATGAAGAATAAAAAGATATAAATAAATGAGAAGATTTATCTTGTCCTGGAGGAAAAATATATACTGTATGTATGATGAAGGATATTGGCAGGGCTGGCCCAACACGTTGTGCTGCCTGGGTCCAATGATGAAATGCTGCCCCCCCCCTCCCCCGACCGCCCCAATAAAAAAAAAAACAAATCACGCCCACCAAAAGGCCCCACATCCATTATTTTATATAATGACAGTTACAACTAAAATTTAAAGAGGTAGTAAACCCCCAAGTACTGTTTTTACCTACAGGTAAGCCTATAATAAGGCTTACCTGTAGGTAAAATGAATATCTCCTAAACCTACATGGTTTAGGAGATATTCGTCCTGCATGCAGCCGCTGACATTAGCGGCGCATGCGCTCTGATGATCCAGCGGAGGCGGCCGGAAAATCAGAGCTGGCTGCCGGAACGAAGAGCTCCCGCGCGCATACTCGGGAGTGACGTCACGCGGCTCCGGCCACTCACAGCGCCGGAGCCGCGTACCAGGAAGAAAGAAGAGGACCATCCTGTCAGCCCCCTCAGTGCTGACCGACTCAGGCATCGGGGGCCTTGT
>BLSH010534967.1:1688002-1699101 GCA_018402905.1 Glandirana rugosa
GACATAGTATTACCCACCGGGTTATACGGTCTGTGTGGATATAATACTGAATGTTAACAAAGTATCAAAATACAATAGTAATTAATGAACCGATTTATTTTTAAGTCAAATATTGTCTGCACAAAAATCCCGTTCCTCTCTGTGGTTGTTTTCATATAAAACTAGACAGTGTCCTATAACAGTTCGTCGAACTTTAACCATTTTCTACCAAAATAACGGTTCCGGAAGAGATCTTTTTTTTTTATTACCAGAGTCAGTTTTGTTCAGAAATTTTATATATAATTTTAAGTAGTAATTGTGAAATTAAATTGTTAGATTGTCAGCATTTTGCTTTTGTAAAAATAAACACATTTAAACATTATGTTTTTTTTATATATATTTTAAAGACTTGTTTTGACTGAGACCATTATTTTTTTTTTCTAGAGAAGGCCTTGGCAATAAAACCATCTTTTACCAATTTCAAGCTGCTTGACAATATCCTGTGACAGATCAAAATATACTTTTGTTGGTGTCTCTCCTTGCCCTAAAAACACGTCTGTTATAAACTGAATTTTTATTTAGCCAAGTAATTAATGATAACATAAAACTATGAAACAATTGTAAGTCATAATATAGGTGTGTCTGGCATATTGGGCCACCCATTATGATACAGGCTTGAATCATATGGAGACATCTACAAGACATCATAGAGGCGTGTAGGTTTGGTACATTGTCGGAACATGAAAAGCAACTCTGTGATATGCAAGAGTTCTATACAATCAGTGTTCATTTAGAGTGATAACCAAAACTATGTAGCAAAATAATCTTTCATGGTCAGTGCACATTCCATCTACTTTCTGCGGCTTACTGTATAATTAGGAAAACCTATAAAATAGTAAGACATTGCTTAGCAAATCATGCAGGAAAAAATAATAATCATTTCAATGCACTAAGCCAAAAGTGCCCCTATTATCAGGGCCGTATTTAATATTGATTGGACCCTAGGCAAATATTTTCTTGCCCCCATGCAATTTCACTCTCCACCTGCTCTGAGACATACAATAGCAACTAGACTCAAAATCAATTTACTGAATCAGATCAGCAGTGATTTCGATTGGTTGCCAGAGGCTACAGCATATCATTGCCTCTTGCCGTCTGGTTGCTAGAGGTTACAGCACACATTACTGCTCACTGATTAGTTGCTAGAGGTTACAGCACATGCTTTCTGCTTGTTTGGTTGATAGAGATTACTGTACATCAATACTGCTCACTCATTGGTTGCTAGAGGTTACTGCACATCATTACTGCCCACAGATTGGTTGCTAGAGGTTACAGCACATCATCTCTTCACTGCCTGGACACCATGAACTGGGGAGCACAAAGTCGCTTTCTTGACACCACAGAAATGTGCTGCCCTTTAGCAGATACACAGCAGTGCCATCAATTATCAATGACACCCTCATGCATCTGCTGATATGTGCTGTGGACTTTCAAGCATGCCTTTGTCTCCCCAGTGGGCAGCATCCAGTATAGGTGATGGTGAATATGACCTCAGGGGGGCATGATATACATATCAATGCCACCTTTGTTTGCATATCAGTGCAACTGGCCGCCACTATTTACATATGAATGTTGCCACTATTTACATATCAATGTCGGTTATTTACATGTAAACATAGGGTCTGCAGGTGAATCATCTGTACACAACAATAGGACAGAGTTGGGCAGCTTTAGTAGCAGCACTTAGATATCAGGACACAGCACATGTCTAAAACTTCAAGGGACAAGGGAATTTAAACCAGGATAGTTGGCAAGTATGAGGCAGCTGCTTTGGGTCCCACAACAATGACAGGGCCTAGGGCAGCTGCCCCTTTTGCCATGCCTATTATGTTTTCAAATTATCTAAACAAATAAAGATCCACAGATAAAATAAATCTACTCTTTCAGTCGGATGAGGAAAATTGCCTGATGATCGACATTTTTGTGTATTCTACTGCAAATAAAGGAGTTAGGCGAATAGGCTGTTTATGTTGCAAAGGAAATTGCACTTTGTAAGGGAATTTTCCCCAGAGCTTGATGAATGTGGTGAAATTTCACTTTGTAGAGAATACTCAAACACGTGCAAGAAAAATAAAAAAAGTAAACTAAAACTATAATTTTGCTTGCACATAGTTACATAGTAGGTAAGGTTGAATAAAGACAGTAGTCCATCCAGTTCAACCTGTGTAGGTGTATGTGTGTCAGTGTCTATAATTATTTCCCATATCCCTGTATGTTGTGTTCTTTAAGATGCACATCCAAGAGTCTTTTAAAAATATCCATACTCCCCACTGCCACCTCCAATTGTGGAAGAGAGTTCTACATCATTTTGACCTGAAACCCCCTCCTTCAATCTCATTGTGTGGCCCGTGTCTTCTTGCACTCCCTGAGACTGAATAGTTTTTTTCCTATGCTGGGATCACCATTGAAGTGATTGCTATAACCCTTCTCAAGCGTTGCTTTTCCAGTGAGAATACATTTAGTGCTTGTAGTCGTTCCTCATAATTGAGGTCCTCCAGTCCCCTTATTAATTTTGTTGCTTTGCGTTGGACTCTCTCCAGCTCCAGGACATCCCTTCTGAGACTGGTCACAAGTTTGGTGATGGAGTTCAGCGGAACTTTAGCTCATTTACTTTAGCTCTGGGGAAAATTCCCTTGCAAAGTGCAACTACCCTTTTGCAGCAAATACCAAATATTTGCCTACAATGGCACCATACACAGAGTAATAGACTACACAGAAAAGTTATATCAGTGTCAAATACCTCATTTTCTGTACATGTTTATAGATTTTTACACATAGGGGTTCATTTACTAAAGGCAAATAGACTGTGCACTTTGCAAGTGCAGTTGCACTAATTTTCCCCAGAGATTAATGAATGTGGTGAAATTCCTGATACCCTGATTAGGTATTCGTTACAAAGTGAAGCTTCACCACATTCACTAAGCTCTGGGTAAAATGAGTGCAAGTGCACTTGCAAAGCGCACAATCTATTTTCCTTTAGTAAACCAACCCCATACTGTACAGCTGCATGTTTTTTTTTCTATTGTTAAAAAGTATATATTTTTTATTTTGGGCATAGTGATCCTTTAAAGCAGAACACTGGGAGGTTTTTCCCCTATGCAATGGGACTGTGCACACACTACATGGATTGATTGCTAATTTTTGTCCAGGGGCACACAGAAAGGCTATGCTTACCCGATCCTCCGGAAAACAGTGCTCCCCCATGTCCAGCGATGGACTGTTCCTGCTGTCCTCATGTCTCACATCCAGTCTATAGTCATAATATACAGGGATATGGGAAATTATTTTTCTACACACACACCTACACAGGTTGAACTGAATGGACTGCTGTCTTTATTCAACCTTACCAACTATGTAACTATGACACCAGAAACAGCCCACCGCACAAGACTGCAAACCACGGGGGGCAGCAGTGTCAGGGATGGGTCTTGCACTCAGTGGATCAGGTAAGTATATCTCTGCTCTCCTCACCCCTAGACAAACACAAGCAGTTAACCCATGAAGTGAGGGCTCAGCCCTACTGCATGGAAAAAGACATTCCGGAAATTCTTATTTAAGTTTCTTTCACAATTTGTAAAACCAGCCATAGACAGATAAAATCTCAGCTGGTCCCTGCTGAACCGGCCAAAATTTGATCCATCTATGGGCAGGCTGATTGTACCTAAGTCGATCCATTGGTCGACTGGGGTACAACCAGCATGTTGGATTTTTAGCATGCAATTATTGGGAGTGGCTATGGTCACTAGCAGCTATCACCTTTTTCCCAGCAGGGAGGGATTCCCTGATCAACACTGACTGTTTTGATTGGGAAATCAACTGATTTTCGGTTGCAGGAAAGACAATTGCATAAACAATGGCCTGCTTTAACGTTTCTGTTAAAATACAGAACATACTCTGGAAAACAACAGCTGGCAGGTTTTACATTCATAAGCTGCAAGATGAAAAGAGAAAAAAATATTTTAAAATTTCTTCTTCCTGTTGTTCTGAGCATGTGTGTTTTTATGAATGATTATGCATTGTGGGTAGTCATCTCCATACACCCTCCTTGTCTTGAAAAAAAGTTCTAGATAGTCTGATCGACTGTAATAAATTATAGTGCTTTAATTTAATTGTTGCACTCACATGTAGAGCCATTCAAATTGGTAGGAATTTCCCTTAAAGTGTATGTCAAGGAAAAATAAAAATAAAAAAGCACATCTCTGCAATTCTTGTACATTTCCCTGTTTTTTTTAATGTAAAGATCTTGCAAATACAAAAAGAAATATCTGTTAATCCACAAGAAACTCACTCTGTTCTTAGCACGCAGCTATTAAAGTGGATCCCCCCCACACCCAATTTTCTTACGCCCCTGCTGTGTTCTGCACAATTAATATACTCACCCTCCCTGCGGATCCAGCATTGTCCTGAAGAGATCGTCTTTTCTTCTGGCAGAACTTACTCCTGTGCTGCCATAATGTCATCCAGAGGCTGCTGGGTTCAGCCAGTGGACCTTCTAAAGATGAGCCGCTGGGCCTGCCCCCCTCCTCCTTTGTGATTGAAAGACTGGTGCCTCCTGGGATATGTGATGTTGATATCCCAGGAAACATAGGGGGCACAGTGCACATCATTTACCTAGGTGAACCCTAGGGGGGAACCCAAAGAGTTTTCTTTAAAAAAAATAAACAAAAATAAAGAAGAGCACTATCTGTGTAGCGGACTGGAGAAGGGGTGGAGAGGAGGGATGATGGTTTTGAGGTTGAAGATTCACTTTAATTTCCTATTGTGGGCTGGCCATATACAGTGTTTTATTGGACTAACTGGTGTCAGTCCTGGCCACTTGTCTTTTGCTAGACTACTCAACCCATCCCGCCAGTGGCGGCTGGTGCTGTATATTTTGGGGGGGAGTGGGGATCGGCAAACAAGACATCCTGCCACCACGAATATTAATTTGCTATTGTCACACAACTGGGTGGGCTCAGAGCGCAGTGCCCTGCCCCCGAACCCACCCTTTTTTGAAGCCAATTAGAGTTTTTTTTTGCATTTATAAAATAGATACTACAAAATACTTTTAATAGTATATTTAACAAACCGATAAGAGAAGTTCATTGCTAGGGTTTAGTTATACTTTAACATATTTAAAGCAAACAGCATTAAACAGCACCATCATTTGTCTATAGGCCGGGTGGGAGGGCTGCCATCCTGGGTGGTTGTCATATGATGTCCTCCCAGGATCGCACCTCACGTGCGCTCCACAGGCCACACTGTGGCGCGATCTGTCACCTGCTTTGTCCACCGGACACAGCAGATGACCAACCAGACACAGTGGATCACATGGCAATTGTACACAACAAATGGCTTCCATTCATACCATTCATTGTGTACTATTGTGCTGATCTCTGTGATTGGTCACAGTGATCACATGGTACAGACAAGGCCAATCACAGGTCATCTGTACCATGTGGTCAGGGCCGGCTCTACCACTAGGCGGAGTAGGCGGCCGCCTAGGGCGCCATTACCACCAGGGGCGCCCATCCGCTGTTGCTCCATCACTGCTCTGCATCAATCACTCATGTCACTGGAGAGCCGTGGCTGGCAGCACCCAGGGCGGTAAAATGAGGTGGATCCAGGGGCACAGGTGCGGTCCTGTGGACCAGACCTAAAGAAATGGGTAGAGAGGCTCTGCAAAAAATCTCTACCTCCGCCACCTCCATCGTATAAATTGACAGGGCAAAGGGGGTGGAGTCAGGGGCAGAGCCAAAGGTGGGGGGCGGCAAAATGAGGTTTCGCCTAGGGTGTCAAAAATCTTTGCACCAGCCCTGCATGTGGTTAGCTGTGGCCAATCACAGCTAATCACAATAGTATACACTGAATGAATGGATTTCATTTAACCACTTCAGCCCCGGAAGGATTTCCAGCTTTAGGACCGGAGCCCTTTTTGCGATTCGGCGCTGCGTCGCTTTAACTGACAATTGCGCGGTCGTGCGGTGTTGTACCCAAACGAAATTTGCGTCCTTTTTTTCCCACAAATAGAGCTTTCTTTTGGTGGTATTTGATCACCGCTGCATCATTTCTGATCGCCGCTATAAACAAAAGAAGAGCGACAATTTTGCAAAAAAACCCAAATTTCTTTCTTTTTGCTAAAATACAAATCCAAAAAAAATATAAAAAAACATTTTTTTTCACCGTTTTTGGCCGATTTATATTCTTCCTCATATTTGTGATAAAAAAAAGGCAATCGGCGTTTATTGATTGGTTTGCGCAAAAATGCTCACGTTTACGGATGATGAGAATTAATTTTTGGGGTTTTTATTTTTTACTAGTAATGGCGGCGATCTGCGATTTTTAGCGGTACTGCGATATTTCAGCGGACATGTTGGAACATTTTGACACTTTTTTGGGACCATTGGCATTTATACAGCGATCAGTGCTATAAAAATGCACTGATTACTGTGTAAATGCCATTGGCAGTGAAGGGGTTAACCTGCAGGGGGCGCTCTAAGGGTTAACTATGTTCCCTGGGCGTGTTCTAACTGTATAGGGACTGCCCTAGCTGGGGAAGGGAAGTGGTCACAGCCTCCGTATACAGGAAGGCTGTGATCACAGCCCTTCCCCCTTCACAGAACGGAGGTTTACATACACGGACCCCGCCGTTCCTTCGCTCCGGCGGGGGGGGATCGCGGGTAGCCGGCGGCAATCGAAGCCACTGCACCCGCTCCCTGGCCCTCCCCGAACACAGTGAGCATGCGGGCGCGCCTCCGGCAGCGCGCGCGCTCACTAGGCTCGATCCTGCAGCCTCCGTCGTATGATGGCGTTTTGCGGGAAAGAGCCACCTTGTCGCCGTCAATTGCCGACCAGCGGTCGGCAAGCGGTTAAAAAAATTGGTTGCTTATAACTGTGATTATCACTGTTATAAGCAATCATAGTGTGTTAAAAAAATCCTGATCAGCTCCCAGAGCAGTACAGTATTACTATGGTAACACTGTATTGCTCTGTAGAGAGTGAAAATTTAAGGACCAAAGTCCTTCTAGGAATATGCTTTTATTGATTTAACTGTATTGCTATGGTAACAGTATGTAAAAAGACATTGTAAAAAAAAAAGAAAAAACTTGTAATAAAAAGAAAAAAAATCTTTAAAAATGTTTTTTTTTTTTAACATACTGTCACCAGTCAATGCCCTTGATCACAACACACAATTACATGATGACGCTATACTGACCTTACAGTATGCACATACAATAGTGAAAAAAACTATTTTTTATGATTTCTTCATTTTCCAAAATTATCGTGACAAAAAATTAAAACTTTAAAAAACTTGCCATGCCTCTTACTAAATACCTTGGACTGTCTACCATCCAAAAAGGGGTCATTTGGGGTGTATTTGTACTGTCCTGACATTTTTTGGCCTTGAGAAACGAGATCAGTCCATCAGGAGTGATCGATTTTCAGATATATACCATAGTTTGTGGACTCTATAACTTTCCTACAGACTAAATAATATATATTGATTTGGGTTATTTTTTACCGAAGAAGTGTAGCAGTATACATTTTGGCCAAAATTTATGAAGAAAGATTATTTATTTGCAACATTTTATAACAGAAATAAAGAAAAACACATTTTTTTTTCAAAATGTGTGGCCTTTTTTTCATTTATTTAGCAAAAAAGAAAAAACCCAGTGGTGATTAAATACCACCAAAAGAAAGCTCTATTCATGTGGGAAAAACATATAAAAAATGTATATGGGTACAGCATTTAATGACTGCATAATTGTCATTCAAAGTGTGACAGCACTGAACTCTAAAAATTGGCCTGGACAGGAAGGGGGGTGAAAGTGTCTGGTATTGAAGTGGTTAAACACTGTGTGCTCTTAAACTGTGGTGGCCATGTTCTCTGAATGTTGGTAGTCATTTCATGCTTTCAATACAAGTAAACAAGAGTCACTTGAACGTCTGATTATTTAATTTCAAGTTAACAGACCATTTTTATAACAACAGATACTTTAGTAAGAATGCAAGCTTTTTCTGGAGTAGTATTAAAAACAAGAACCTATTGCAGCCTCTCTCAACCTTTTCAACACCGAGGAACCCTTGAAATAATTCCCTCATTGGTGTGATGGTCAATGGGAAGAATGCTCCTTACAGAGAGCTAAAAAGATCAATGATGTCATTGGGAATTTATCTGAGAGGTAGAAATAGACCATTGCTCAAGGAACCCCTAGCAACCTCTGGAGGAACCCTAGGGTTCCACGGAACCCTGGTTGAGAAACCCTGACCTATTGCATTGAATAAATGGAAAATGTGTATACACTAGCGTTGCCACCTCATCCCTTTAACCACTTGCCGACCGCCTCGTTATCGCGAAACGCCGTCACAGGACGACGGCCGCGATTACTAGTACTGTGAGCGCGCGCCGCCTGAGGCACGCTTGCGCGCTCACTGTGTGAGGGGGTGCCAGGGAGCGGGTATGGCGGACTTGATCGCCGCCTGCTACCCGCGATGCCCCCCGCAGTGAAAGAACGTAAGTAAACACGGATCTCCATTTTGTTAGGCGGGGAAGGTCTGTGATCACAGGCTTCCTGTATATGGAAGCCGTGATCACTCCCTTTCCTCAGCCAGGGCAGCCCTCATACAGTTAGAACATGTCCAGGGAACACAGTTAACCCTTAGAGCGCCCCCCTCCAGGTTAACCCCTTCACTGCCAATGGCATTTACACAGTAATCAGTGCATTTTTATAGCACTAATCGCTGTATAAATGCCAATGGTCCCAAAAAAGTGTCAAAATGGTCCAACATGTCCGCCCCAATATCGCAGTACCGCTAAAAATCGAAGATCGCCGCCATTACTAGCAAAAAAAAAATTAACTCTCATCATCCGTAAACGTAGCAACTTTTGCGCAAACCAATCAATATACGCCAATTGCAATTTTTTTTTTACCAAAAATATGAGGAAGAATATAAATTGGCCAAAACTGATGAAAAAAAATGTTTTTTTATATTTTTTTTTTTTGGATTTGTATTTTAGCAAAAGGTAAGAAATTTGTGTTTTTTTTGCAAAATTGTTGCTCTTCTTTTGTTTATAGCGGCGATCAGAAATGACGCAGCGGTGATCAAATACCACCAAAAGAAAGCTCTATTTGTGGGAAAAAGGGGACGCAAATTTTGTTTGGGTACAACATCGCACGATCGCGCAATTGTCAGTTAAAACAACGCAGTGCCAAATCGCAAAAAGTGCTCTGATCCTGAAGTGGTTAAACCCAAACACATATTAATAATACAGGTTCTGTGGCTGATTAAGGTGGTAACCAACCCACTTGGTGCCTTATCTGCATTAAATTAGCCTCAGAACCTGTGTAATTCATATGTGTTCGGGTTTAAAAGGATGAGGTGGCAACCCTAGTATACACAGTGATGTAAAGTGAGTATATATCCTGATGACCTTGTGTTTGAAATAGTGTATGCGGCATACTGTGTGTTGTAATTTTGTCTCCTAAACAATGGCCTTGTCAGACATTTTTTAAAGGATGACTAATGAACAGCTCTCAATTTTTTAGACAATTATTTTGACACCAACCTGAATCATGGAGAAATGTCTCCGACACCCTAGAGGTGTGTAGGTTTGGTTTGTTTAATGCCAGAACAAGAAAAACTGCTCTGTGACTTACATGAATGCAGTACAACCATCCATCAACTGTACTGCTAAACTAATATTTTGCATTACAATTTTTCCAGTGGTAACACTAGTAGCACTGACGTTAAATTGTAATTACACCTCTTACATTGTCTTCTGCCCCAATCCCCTCCTGCAAGCTGTAAAACCTAGTACACACTATTTGTTTTCTGTTTTGTTGAACCCAGCAGACTGAACCAAAAAACTGAAGGGCTCAGGAGGAGCCATTGTAGTCATCGGATGGAACAGTCCCCCCCGCCAAAACACACCGGTCAGTCACTGGCTGAGAGCGTTGATCGGATGCCCATCAGCAGACCTTTTTTGGTCATGCTCTTTCGACAGAACGGCCGGCTTCTTTTGCACCGACTGCTGTACACGCAGGCCGAATGTCGGCCAGTTTCTATTGGATCAGCCAATGCCGGCCCATGTACATCCCTTAAGGCTCCCATAGCCAGCTTGAATTTCATCTGACTCATACTGGAAGGCCCTGCAATCACCACCCAGTTTGACAAATGTCTATTTAAATTCAACTGAGCCACGTGGAAAATTAAAGGCTGAACAGTTAGCTTCCTACCAGATGCAGTCACTGTTCAGCAGCGCCATTGTATTCAAGCAACTGAGGGTGCTGTGGCTGCCTGAAAATATAGCCACCAACGGACATTCCACCATCCATGCCTTTTGGTGTTCATAAGGGATTTGGTTGATTTTCTCTTGTTCAGCCTTCGGTCTAAACAAGAGGAAACCAAGCCCTCTAACCCAGCTTTATAATCAAATGCCTCCAGTACAGCAAGATATCGCCCACAAAGCTGCTGAGCCTATTGTCCAAGTCTTCTGAGCAAGACCTTTGCATGTACAGTAACTCTGTATACAGTCTTATAGAGATGTTTTGTATGCTGCTGGGGTATGGAATGTGCATTCACCACCTAACTGAATAGTGAGTTACTGTGTATGCCCAAGCCTGAAGCTTTTGACAATCACCTTGGTGGCTTGGTAGTCATTTTCATTGGTCATTGGTAGTACTGTATGTTGTTGCACATTTTCTTTTTTTTTTTTTTTTGTTCAAATATTTTATTGAAGAAACACAGGAAACAGTAATATTACAGAGGTTGCTTCTAGGTACCAGGGACATCCAAAGTTATACATGTATTTCCATGGTTGTCAAAAAAAAAAAAAAAACAACAACAAACAAAAAAGAAATTGGAAGGTTCTAGGAAATCACCGACAAAACAGACAGTTGTAAGAGGCAGCTTAGGTGTGGTGAGAACCTGTCTAGGGATTAGCGGTGTCCTGGTGTTGAGAGATTAACATCATCATTGTTTCCATAGGAAAGAAGGGAAAAAGGAGAGAATAGGGGCCCCGCGAGATGGGGGAAAGAAGAAGTGGGGGGTAGCGGGAAGAACAGAGGGGAGGGAGAAGA
>BLSH010534967.1:1714159-1731561 GCA_018402905.1 Glandirana rugosa
AAATGTAGGTTGCTTATCACGTATATTATCTAGGAGGACAATCTTTACCACAAATTTACCGTCAAATTTACAGGACCTCGCCGACGATCCCCCGCGTTATACCACTTTAAGGTAGACAGGACGTTCTCAGTCCTGTCTCTCCGTATCCCCCGGTCACGAAAAAAATTTTTAGAATGTACAGATATAAACATGAAAAGAAAAATCAAAGATAGATAAATCCGTCTCACTGACAGTGTTTTACATTAAAATGAACATTACATTAATGAACCTCTTTTTTTTCTTAAGTCGACTGACATTTTATATTGTACAAATATAGACATGTAAGATTTTTAAAAAAAGCACTGGCCCCCTATGCCTCTCTGTCCTGACTCTTGCAGGACAGATGGAATTTCACCATATTGCGCCCCCTAGCAGCCGCTCCAGGACATTTAAACTGCCATTTAAACACCATTTCTAACAGGAGGATCTATTATATGCACTATTCGTTGGATGTAAAATTGGAAGATTTTCAAGAAATCTTCCTGAAAAGCAAACTAATGCTTTAAAGTTTAATCCAGGCCAATAATAAGCACAAATTAGGACAGATAAATACATCATTATGTGTATCCTTTTAAATGCACACAGTGTAAGTAATGAATTTGACCTAGTATCAGGCCTTTGCAGTCTCTGTACTGTCTGTACAGCAGAGCAAAGAGAGGGGAATGAGTAAGCAAGTAACTAGCCAGGTAAACTGTAGTGCAAGAAACCATGCTGAAAGGAGGAGAAAGCAGAGAGTGACAGAGAGATGAGCTCATCAGCCTACTGCTTCTCCTTTCACTGTGCAGTCTCATGGTTGGGGTGGGGAGGAGAAATGTGAAAGTTAAACAGCAGGGGAGAAAGATCAAGTCCGCTCCCCTGCTAGACATGGCTGTGCTGTGGGGCACAGCTGTGTATATTTTGAGCTACCCTCAAATGTGTAGTACAAGGGCCTGCCTGCTTGGATACAGAGTGAATATATGTTTAGCTAAAGTATGTCCTTATATTACATGGTTTTGGTAAGTCTAAGGGCTCGTTTACACTTGCTTTGGCTTCAACGCACATCAAAGCCCCTACTGCTTCAACAAGCTTTTATGATGTGTTTTTGAGGCTTCAAACGGTGATGCTTCAATGAGGCTTCGGTGGTGCTTCAATGAGGCTTCGGTGGTGCTTCGATGAGGCATGGTCGATGTGGGGAAGGCTGCAGATGTGCTGAATCCTCCCTATACTCTTCTCCAGAATGATGAAGGGGAGAGGGATCAAGACTGTTCCATCAATCCCTGTCCTGGAAGATCCCAACAGGTCAACACAGGCTGGGAGACATCCTGGAATATCCAAGAGAGAGGGTCGGTCACAGGGTATTATTCACGGTAGGCAGAGGAGAGCCCGTGTAATATGGCAGCACATCCCTGGGCCAGGCATCCTTCTCCTATGGGGGACACATCCCAGGTCACCCAGATAGGAACCCCCTGAGATCCATGTCAGTGGTGTCAATAACAGATGAGGAGGACTGATGGAGGGGGTCCCAGGTAGGGAGCAGTGAGGATCATCCACTGTGTACACAGCACAGCCCTTCCTTCTCTGCCATCCTTGGATCTCAGCATAACATTAAAATGTAAGTTCACTGGACACCCTACCCATTCCCCCCCCCCCAGTCCCCCTGTTCCAGTGTCCTGCGATCCCCCACTGTCAGGACGCCGCTTCACAAGTCTGGGGATTTGAAAACCCAGTGGCATCACCTACATCTGTAACTCTCAGCAGAAGAGGCATTCTAGTTGGTCAGCACCGTCACATGCTGGCCGGGAGGAGGCTGGTTTTTTCATGCCATGGGTGGCTTTTTTTTGCTGCCCCCCTGCAAAGTGCCGTCCTAGGCCTGGACCTTGTCAGCCTAGGCCAAGATACAGCGTTGGATGCGCCCCATGATGAAATTGAGTTTGACACCCCTGCTCTACAGCAACAACACATACATACTTCTAAGGGAGTGAATACATTTTTTAAAAGGTACTGTACAGTATGTATGGTCAAAGATGTCTAAGGTTAATCCAAGTTCAAGACCAAAAACAAGCAGTGATTAGGCAGCTGACACTGAAAATATTAGGCCTCACAACTTTTCTTGCTGCTCCATAAACACAATCATATTTGTACTAAATACAATTCCCTACAGATACATAACTGTACAGAAATAATTTGCATTGTGAGACAAATTCATTTTTGTTACATGCCATGATGTCTTGTGAAAAATTTGGGGAAATGTTAATGAAAAGGGTGCAGAAAACCACCATACTCTTTTTCAATTGGTTAGGAGAACCCAATACTTGGTGAATTAATGCTAATGTCACAGAGGCTGTCTGGTGACTGCTACTGTTCATATCATAGTAATTAAACACAACACTGTCCAATCACCTCAAACAATGTTCAGGTTATTTGGATCCCTATCAAATATGAGGAACGCGTATGGCTAGCCTAAAAACAATTGGTCTCAATAATCAACCTGCAAAATTTATAAAGAAGCTCTCAAGAGCCCTGTAGTAACAGTTTATGGGCTGCATTGTGATTGAACAAATGATAGAACTTTGTCTAATCACTAGCATTGAGATACCAGAGCTGTCAGTACCTCTTCTCTCCATTGGTGAGACACTGTCACCTTCATCAGAACCAAAAGCCTCAGTGTTGGCTGGGGTTGGTGGTGATGTCTCTCCCTTTGCCATGTGACAGTGCTCAGGCCTAGCAGTTGGCTGCTAGACTAAAGCACTGTCACGTGGAAGGAGGTCACATGCTCCCCCTACCTAGTAGCATTAGGTATTGTTACTGGCAGAGATGGAGGAAGGAGTGGCAGGAATTTGCTGGCGAGGTGAGTATCAGGGCCCCAGTGCAAAAACACTGTCACTTTGCCCTGTATTGGCAAGGTGGTAGTTTCTCTTTGAGTTACCATTGCACCTTTCAAAAATCATTTTTGTTGTAACTTTCACATTTTTACATGCTTCCATTGACATGTTGTGCATACACACTTCAATTCCTTGTTACAATGCATCACAGTTTAATTTTTTCTCGTATTTAACTTTAAAGTTACAAAACACCACTTCATGTAAAGTTTTTTTAAACCCTTACATATACCCAGTGAAGCGACTGGCCTTAGGTGATACACAGAAATTAAACATATCCTGGTACATAAGTTGTACTTGTTTATCTGAAGTCTTCTCTTCTCTACATCAGTACAAAGAACAGGTTGAGCTGTGAGAAAAAAGGGGTCGGAGAGCTGAAGTTACACTCTGTAGAGCTCAGGGATGAGAGCTCTGAGAACTGATTGGAGGGAAGGGACACACACCCCTCCACACAGCTCACAGGAACAAAGCTGAGGCTGTCAATTAGCTTGAGAACCCTCCCCTGTCACCTTTTTCCTGTTGGTGTCAGAAAAACTTGTCTGGAGTGACTCATGCTGATAGACAGAAATGATTCTTAGGGGTTGATGTACTAAAACTGGAGAGTGCAAAATCTGGTGCAGTTCTGAATATAAACCAATCAGCTTCTAGGTTTTTTTGGTCAAAGCGTAATTGAACAAGCTTAAAGTGGTTGTAAAAGCAGAAGTTTTTTTTTTTATCTTAATGCATTCTATGCATTAAGATAAAAAACCTTCTGTGTGTAGCAGCTCTCCTAAGCCCCCCTAATACTTACCTGAGCCCCATCTCTGCCCAGCGATGTGTACAAGTGCCTCGGCCACCCAGGACTCTCCCTCCTGATTGGCTGAGACACAGCAGCATTGGCTTCCGCTGCTGTCAATCAAAGTCAGTTAGCCAATCAGGAGAGAGAGGGGTGGGGCCGAACTGAAGCTCCTTGTCTGAATGGACAAACAGAGCTGTGGCTCGGGTGCCCTCATAGCAAGCTGCTTGCTGTGGGGGCACTCGACAGGAGGGAGGGACCAGGAGTACCGAAGAGGGACCTAAGAAAAGGAGGATCCAGGCTGCTCTGTGCAAAACCATTTCACAGAGCAGGTAAGTATAATATGTTTATTATTTTTAAAGAAAAAAAAAACAGACTTTAGTATCACTTTAAGTTAAAAGCTGATTGGGTACACACAACACAACAACATCGTTTTGGATAAAGTAGGGATGAGCTAACACCCCTCCCAGGTTATTTTTTTGCCATCTGTGTACCAATGGGAAATTATCCTTTACTTCCAACTATAGAGATACAATAGGAAGTTAGATGAATCTCCCATTTAGACAGTTGACCCTGGAAAAGATGTCGCCTTTGAAAGAGTTCTCCTAACCTCTTGTTCTGGGGACAACTCTAAAATGTTGTCTTTCCCCTCCTTATCTGTCGTGCTGACAATGGTTAGCAATACAATTAACCTCCTTGACGGTATTCCCTAGTGTGGCTTGGGGTATGTTTTCACTGTAACACTCGGGATCGGATTGCTGGATCCAAGGCTGGGTTACTTACCTTGTCCCCTGGATCATCCAGTGATGTCCCCCCACCGTGTCTGCGGGCTGTGTCCTCTGCCCAATGCCTGTGTGATGCCGGGCTCCGTTCCCTGTGAGCGTCGCGTGGCACGGGGGCAGAATCGGGTGGAAATTTGAAAAGTGAAACACACAGCAAACATACAGTACACTGCAATCTGTAAGATTACATTACTGTATCAAATCATTTCACATCCCCTTTGTCCCTAGAGATTTGCCCAGTGCCCTGCCTGCCCTTTTATATTATATATGCCATTCTTTCTGCTTGGAAACTTGAGAACGTCCATGGCAGAAAAAAGTGTCCCTTTACGTCAAAAGCGTTTTTTGACCAGCTAGAAAACAGCGATAGTAAATAAGAATCATTTGCAGAATTGAGTGATACTGATTTTTGGGTAAATTTATCATCAGAAACTGAAAGTGACGACAGCGACAATTCTGCAACTGAGCAAATTTCAGTGTTTTTGACTAGATTACATTATTGAATACATTTTATTACTATTATATTATTATTTTTGATTATTTATAGTTATTATATTATATATATATATTTTTCATATATATTATAATTTATGATTTAGTTATTTCAAACTTTATCATACCTGAGATGTTTACTAGACATTGTCTTAAGTGAGTTATTCCTAAGGATTAAGCCTCATACACACTGACATTTTTTGACGCTGGCGTTTTCTGGCGTTTTTTGCAGCTCTCCATGTTATTCAATGGCCCCATAAAAACGCTGATGTTTTTGAGCTGTAGATGGCGTCGGCGTTAGTGAGCTGAAACTAGAACCCACAGCCAGCGCGTTCTGAGGCTGTAACGTTTTGGCATTTTTTGACGCCGACGCCGCAAAACGCTCACTAATGCCAACTAACGCCGTACCGGCGTTAACCGGCGTTTTTTGACGCCAACGTTTTTAGGTTGAAAAATAGCAGAGGGATGATTTTTTTAAAAAAAACACCTATTGACGCCGACGCTCACTAACGCTCACTAACGCCGATGCATAACGCTGAAAAGCGCTGTTTTTTTTTCCTTGACGTTGGGCCCGACGTTTTGTTTATTTTTTAAGAAACGTCCGTGTGTATGAGGCCTTACAGGCCTACAATATAAAACGCCAAATTTCTATGTGGAAAAAATTTACCGCTTTGAGACGCAAAGATCTGACATAATCATACCGCCAGGGTGGTTAAAAGATGAATTTCCCCAGTGGGGACAACTTGACGGAGGATCTAACCCTTCCCTACTCCCATGGAACTGATATACAGATACCATTTTAGGGTGGCAATAGATGTGAGATGACATTCAGATGTTTACATAAAAATGTGTGACCATTTCAGCTAAATGGGCATGTATATGCTGTGAGCCAACATGCTCCTTTGGCAAAAAATGTACAGTGGTGAAGTAAACATGTAAGGGCAATTGTTTGGATAAGAGGCTTAGAGTTTCAGCTGAATACATTTTCCCCATTATTTGAAAAATGTTGATAAAAATCATTAAAAAGGATTCAATTGAATCACTTAATAAAAATACTGTTATTTATATAGACGTTTCTACCAAACATGTTTTTAACCAATAACGTCAATGCCTGTATTTAATAATGCAACAATACTAGTAATAAATACTACAATATAATTCAAGTCTTCAATCGGGTGATAGCAATTTTAAACAGACAGAAAGGTTTAAAAAGAATGTGGGGATGAAGGAGTTACATAAAATGTATACAAAAGAAACAACGTGAGCTGATGTGAAAACATTGCTCATCAGGGAAATACCAGCTGTTATGTGTATACAGTTACATGTTTCATCACGTCAGTAAAAAAAACACCTAAACTTGCAGTTAGGCATTTTGCATACAATGCAGTAACAACAAACTAAAGCAAACATGTCTGCTCATGACCCTATCTCTTTTCTTCTTAGTGAATTTAAGAATTTTATTAATATGTGCCTGATGTAGTGTAAATTTTTGCTTATGAAAAATATTACAAACATATAACATAATAAAAACATATTTACATATATACAGAATAAAATTACAGTATATATAAACAAACAAAACATACTTCAGCATAAAATACAAACTGGCTTTTTTGCCAGAAAAAAAATATATAAACAGAACGAAATATTTAAACCGTAACATATGTTATTATTATTATACACAACAAAGCCATAACCTCCACCTAAACACGCCATCAGGCTAAGCAACGATTACACATTTAACCCATGCATGCAACCTTTCTCCAAAAATCGAATCTTATAAAAATCTAGGAGGCGTTGCCCTGACCCGCTAATAACAGTTTTCCAGTTTTCGAATAGACCTCATGTTATAAATCTTTTTGCCAATGATGTCATACTTTTTTTGACCAATCCACTTACCTCTCTACCCCAAGCACACACAATCCATTCACAGTTCGGTAATGTCTCATATTACAAAGTGAACTTCGCAAAATCGCAAATCCTAGACCTAGGAGTCCCTCCCGAGACCCAAACCAACCTAAAAAACTCCTTACCCTTCACATGGAGTGCCAAAGGGATTCCCTACCTAGGTATCACCCTAACAGCCCCGACGTCCAAGCTCCTCTCGACCAACCTCACCCCCCTCACCCAGAAAATCAAGACCCAATTTCAGGAAATGTCCAAAGGAGATATCAGCTGGGTATTTAGACTTGCAGCTTTTAAAATGGTGATGCTACCACAAATACTGTACCTATTCAGTGTCCTCCCTGTCCCTTTTTTCACCTCCCTCATTAAACCCCTCACTGCAATGCTAACAAATTTCATAGGGGGGGGGGGGTAAAAAATCACAATGCACCTGAACAAACCTATTGAAACATAGACTAGCTGGTGGAATGGGACTTGTAGACATCCAAGACTATCACCATGCAGCACTAACAGACCAATTGAAGTTTTGGTTCACAAAAGATGAATACCCTCTGTGGGTTGACATAGAAAGAGCAATGTCCAAGAAACTTGACCTCACATCCCTGCTGATCTTTGACACTTGTAGACCCTGGGACACGTCTGAACTATTACCCCCCATGGCAGCGTCACTGAAAGTGTGGCGCACCCTCCTCAAGCAAACATACACCAGGACTCATTGCAGCCCCCGGACCTCCCTATCCATTCCCTCTCAGCAGTCATCCCCTTCTTATACACTAAAACCCTCTCTGACTGTGGGATAACGAACATACAACATCTAATTTCAGTTGCCCAACCTAAAACATTGGATCAGTTGAAAGAAGCGTTCCACCTTCCAAACGACACGCAGTTCACCTGTCTCCATATCTTACATTTTCTGCTCAAAAACCCTCTTTCCACTCTTAAAATACATGCAGACATCTGGAGCTTCCTGGCTTCTATCTCCCCTCATAGTAAAGGTATCTCCCTAGTATACAACACCCTTCAAGACAAAACCATACTACAAAAAAACCCCTTTATACAGAAATGGGAAAAAGACCTCAATAAATCCTACCCCTTCAAAGCATTTTTCTCAACACTTAAATCCTCGAAATGCATAGATGGCATTACACACCATATAGACCATCCTTTCTCAACCTTTTCAACACCGAGGAACCCTTGAAATAATTCTCCGGCCTCAGGGAACCCCTGCTAAAAATGTAATTAATTAATTAAATCTACAACTCATGATACATTAGTGTGATGGTCAATGGGAAGAATGCTTCTTACACTTGTGGTCATTAGGAACAATTACCCCCCTTACAGATAGCTAAAAAGATTAATGGTATCATTGGGAATTTATCTGAGAGGTAGAAATTGACCATTGCTCAAGGAACCCCTGGCATCCTCTGGAGGAACCCTAGGGTTCCACGGAACCCTGGTTGAGAAACCCTGATATAGACTATCCAAATTTTTTCCCACTTCACTCCCCTATGTGCTGGCGAGAATGCAGGAAAGTTGGCACCCTAATACATGTTCTATGGGAATGCCCGAGTCTCTCAAGCTTCTGGGACGAATTTCTTACCTAATATCCTCTACTGGAATTATCACATCCCCCAATCCAGGACTAGCATTACTCAACCTAGGTATCTATTCATACCCAACACCCTATAGACCGATGATCACCCATATTCTCTTGGCAGCCCACAACACCATCCTCAGGAATTGGCAATTCCTGGAAACCTCAAACTTATCCAAAACCATCCAACAGGTTAACCTAAACTAATCATATGAAAGACTAATATCCATCAACTCATTAACAAGAGTCAAGTTGGACCACAACTGGTCATCTTGGGTTTCCAAGTATGGATCTGTTAAATGACTTTATGTAAATGCACTACGTCAATGTCCGCATTTTTAGGCTCCATAAGCTCTGTACCTCCCTTTAGACTGTTATAACCTTTCTAGTATCGTGTACCCTAACCGTATCAAGGCAACAACTTCAGAGACAAATGTAAATCACCTGTCTATCCTTGATGATGTACTCTCTTGATTATGTATATGGTACTATGTTTTATTCCTTTGTTGTAATTTCTGCTTAAACTAATACAAAAACTACTGAGAAAAAAAAAATCTAGGGGGTGTGAAAGGACAGAAAGAAAAGCCGCACACCCAGGGACTGATAGACAGCAGCTACGGGGACCTGACATTCCTCCACACCTTTGTCCAGCCCCCCGGTCACCACCTGTCCTTCTCAAGACCACCAAATCTTCTCAACCTCACCCAGAACGTTGTGCACCACCACCATGACAGGAAGGACTTTTTTCGAATGGAAACCTGACACTGTGCATTCCATGTGGAGTAACAGACTACTAAGCTAACTAGAGAAAGTGTCTCAAAATCCCGATGCATCTCAAAAGACCCGTGTGACCACTCCACATAACTTAAGTGGGAAAGGAAAGGGACACATAATGTAACCCCTCACAAGGACCACATCTTGTCATATATTGAAATAAAGATAACACTGAAAAACAGTCAAGTTTTCTATATTATACTATATTTTTTGTTATAAATAGCTGAAAATGTTGCATTACCACATGTAATTCACAAAGGTGTTGAGAAGAAAAATGCCTCTGAAACATCCATATCATTAGTTCACGTTAAAGAAGTAAGCGTTAGTCATGGATGTAATTTTTAAAGGTCTTTGAGCACCTGTTTTATTTATTTTTATGAAGATGGAAGGTAAACAAAGCAAGCAAAATCCTTGTTGTATTTAAAGAAGTATGGACAGCCCCTGTACAAATCATTACTAAGACCTCAGCTGGGATATGCAGTTCAGTTTTGGACACCAGTTCACAAAAAGGATATCAGGGAACTGGAGAAAGTGCAGAGAAGGGCAACCAAACTAATAAGAGGCATGGAGGAGCACAGCTCACAGAGGAAAGATTAGAGGAACTGAATTTATTCTCTCTTGAGAAGAGGAGATTAAGAGGGGATATGATCAACATGTACAAATATATAAGTGGTCCATATAGTGAACTTGGTGTTGAGTTATTCTCTTTACGCCTGGAGGAAAAGAGATTTGGTCTCCAAATACGGAAAGGCTCCTTCACAGTAAGAGCTCTGAAAATTTTGAGTCTCCAAATACGGAAAGGCTCCTTCACAGTAAGAGCTCTGAAAATTTTGAGTCTCCAAATACGGAAAGGCTACTTCACAGTAAGAGCTGTGAAAATTTGAAATAGACTCCCTTAAGAGTTGATTTTGGCCAACTCAGTAGATTGTTTTTAAAAAAGCCTGGACTCTTTCCTAAATGCACATCATATAACTGGATACTAATATTTATAGGTAAAATTGATCCAGGAAATATCCGATTGCCTTTGGGGATCAGGAAGGAATTTTTTTCCCCTGCTGGAGCAAATTGGATCATGCTTTGTTGGGGGTTTTTTGCCTTCCTCTGGATCAACTGCTGGTTATTGGGTAGTGTATATAGAGGTTTTTTATTTGAGTGTGTTGGTTTTCTTTTTTTTTCTGTGTTGGTTGAACTGGATGGACTTTTGTCTTTTTTCAGCCAGATTAACTATGTACTGTAGCTATGTAACAGGGAAAACCATTGCCGTGGTGCTCCGCAAAAGCATGCAGTGCACCTTCATTGACTTGAATTAAAGTGATTGCCAAGTCTTGTTTTTTTAAATTAAAAATAACAAACATGTTATACTTACCTGCCCTGTGCAGTGGTTTTGCACAGAGCATCCCGGATCCTCCTCCTTCTCGGGTCCCTCTTCGGCTCTCCTGGCCCCTTCCTCCTGTTGGGTGTCTCCACAGCAAGCAGCTTGCTATGGGGGCACGCAAGCCGAGTCACAGCTCCCTGTGCCTATTCAGACACGGAGCTTGATTGACAGCAGTGGGAGCCAATGGCGCTGGGCTGCTGTCTCAGCCAATTGGGAGGGAAGTCCCAGATGGCCAAGACATTCCTGCAACATCGCTGGAACTAGAGGAACCTCAGGTAAGTATTAGGGGGGCTGAGGGGGGCTGCTGCACACAGAAGGCTTTTTATCTTACTGCATGCTTCAGAATTCTGAATGATTCATATCATCCAGAATTCATTGACCTCCTTCTGACCTGCATTTGACCTGCTGCTTTTGCAGTCATATATAATTGTATGGGAATACAAAATCCATTTGAAGCAGACAAAAGTCTATGGACACAGGCCCTAAGTTCAGATCTTTCAGAAACAGAGTTCCACTTCATAGCCAAGGGTTGCTGTCTACCAGTTGTGCCAGACATCTAAACCTTTTTGCTCTTTTGTAAAAAAGTCAGTCTTTAAACATAAAAAATTACAGTAAACATGCAATTATATGGATTTCTTATAAGTAAGACGTATAATAAAGTATTATTCCTTTTTTTGCCGAGCTATGTGTTTCATAATGTTACTGTTGTTCACAATCTGTAAAATTACACATTCAGTTTGACATAAATATGGTATCTTTGTTTTCACCGCAGTGTTTGATGATTATTTTAAGGTGCATTCTTTGTTTGGAAGGGAGCCAAGCTGAAGTATAGGCATAGCTTTATAGCATTAGTTTGCTAGTATATGTTTAATAATTAAACCATTGGATTTCATTTCTCATTTTTAAGGTTATTTTATATCATAACAAACACCATAAAGATACAGTATATATGTCAGAAGATACTAAATCTCTCTAGTGTGAAAGACTATTGGACATTTTAACATTTTGGGACGTATATTCCCCCAAGATAAGAGTGTTGATGGGTTTCTACAGAGGTCATAAAAATGAACACACAAAAAATACCCAAGTACAAGCGTCTGCCTTGCTGGGAAAAGTTTTTCACCCATGCAGTATTTTTGCCTGAATTCCCCATGGTGGATTAATGTGACTACGTCACGGCCGGAAGTGACCTCACCGGAAGTACACTGCAAGCGATTGCTTAGCAAACTCCTTAAATAGGACCAAATTCAGGGGTGGCACTTCACCCTGATGAAACCTACAGTTTAGGAGGTGAAATGTGTCAGTGTTCATGCCTGTGGATGCACATCGATTCATGCCAGTGTGGGCTTTATCTACATCTTTAGCCCCCACATACTAGCCGCGAACCGGAAGTACATCCGAAAACTGGAAGTAGATGACCGGAGGGTCCCCATCCAGTATTCTGTGAAGGTTCCCAGTTTGGAAACTCCTAAATGCCATGTCTTGATGATGCCAATTATCATCACTGATCCCTGCGCTTAAACAGCTCCACTCATTCAGCCCCCACTGCCGATTCTACTCTCCAAAACCACGAGTTTATATACTGCCGTATTGAGGCATTCCTAGTGTGATGTGTAGTTGGAGGAGCTTGCCTTGCTTTTAGCTGCATATGTGCGTTGGCAGAGCTGGTTAAGTCTACATGGATACCTTTATCCCTGAACTGGAATACCTACTGTCAGCACACTGCGACTAGGGATCTACTTGGTGCTGGACTCTCCCAAATAGAGTGGTATATACCATTAGGGAGGTTTCACTTGAGTAGGCATCTCTTTCCATCACTCTGCTGCCAGTAATGATTACCTCTCCATATTCATCAATTACTCACATGGAGGCTTACATCATATGAGACTATATTCCCCTTTACTAATGCAGGCCGTCTGTAGCCTGCAGGAACATATGTGAAGATTTATGTAATTGTGCTGCTGTGATTTGTTTATCTGAATTTGACTATTAGCTCTAACGATTCAAGAGGACATATAAGTAGCCTGGAGGTTCTGAGTTGGTCATTACACTGAATGCAAGTGTGGAATACCCAGGTTTCCCAAGACTACTTCAGTCCCATGTTCATTCACATACCACAGAATGTAACAATATTCTCACTCATCTTCAGGTCACATATTGTGGCAGTATCTACATTAAGGACACTCTGGTAGCCTGGATGTCCTGGGTATAGGCACTTAACTATTTAGTGGTGTACATTACCTGGGTTTCCCGGGTCTTCCCTGGTCCAGAAGATACATTACCTGGGAAGAGAGCCATGAGCTACTCTTATGTGATGACATTAGTCCTCAGCAGCTGTAGTCTACAGAAAGGACCTATAGGAAGCCTGGATGTTCTGAGTTTTTTGGTACAATCATACAGGAATATCTGATACTTGGATTTTCCAGGCTTTCCTCGGTCCTACTAGCACATTACTGGTCTATCACAGACAGTGTTACCTCCATGCACAGGACAAATAGAGATTGGAAGTCCTTTGGCTTGTATACCATGCATGGGGCTATGCCACTAAGTTTTCCATGACTCCCTTCATCCGGATTTTCTATATCCTACTAAGGTATCATACAATTGTGCTCATAAGTTTACATACCCTGGCAAAATGTATGATTTCTTGGCGATTTTTCAGAGAATATGAATGATAACAGAAAAACATTTCTTTCACTCATGGTTAGTGTTTGGCTAAAGCCATTTATTATCAATTAACTGTGTTTACTCTTTTTAAATCATAATGACAACAGAAACTACCCAAATGACCCTGATCAAAAGTTTATACACCCTGGTGATTTTAGCCTGATAACATGCACACAAGTTGACACAAAGAGTTTGAATGGCTATAAAAGGTAACCATCCTCGCCTGTGATCTGTTTTCTTGTAATTAGTGTGTGTACATAAAAGGTCAATGAGTTTCTGGACTCCTGACAGACCCTTGGATCTTTCAATCAGTGCTGCACTGATGTTTCTGGATTCTGAATCATGGGGAAAGCAAAAGAATTGTCAAAGGATCTGCGGAAAAGGTAGTTGAACTGTATAAAACAGGAAAGGGATATCAAAAGATATTCAAGGAATTGAGAATGCCAATCAGCAGTGTTCAAACTCTAATCAAGAAATGGAAAATGAGGGGTTATGTTGAAACCAAACCACAGTCAGGTAGACCAACTAAAGTTTCAGCCACAACTGCCAGAAAAATAGATTGGGATGCAAAGAAAAACCCACAAATAAATTCAGGACTCTCTGAAAACATGTGGTGTGGCTGTTTCAAGATGCACAATAAGGAGGCACTTGAAGAAAGATGAGCTGCATGGTCGAGTTGCCAGAAGAAAGCCATTACTATGCAAAAGTATCCCGCTTACAATACGCCAAACAGCACAGAGACAAGCCTCAAACCTTCTGGCACAAAGTCATTTGGAGTGATGAGACCAAAATTGAGCTTTTTGGCCACAACCATAAACGCTTCATTTGGAGAGGAGTCAACAAGGCCTGTGAAACACAGAGGTGGGTCGCTGATGTTTTGGGGATGTGTGAGCTACAAAGGCACAGGAAATTTGGTCAAAATTGATGGCAAGATAAATGCAGTATGTTATCACAAAATAAAGGAGGAACATTTGCATTCATCAGCCTAGGAAGCTTTGCATGGGATGTACTTGGACATTCCAACATGACACTGATCCAAAACACAAGGCCAAGTCGACCTCTCATTGGCTACAGCAGAATAAAGTGAAGGTTCTGGAGTGGCCATCTCAGTCTCCTGACCTCAATATCATTGAGCCACTCTGGGGAGATTTCAAACGTGCAGTTCATGCAAGACAGCTCAAGAATTTCCAGGAACTGGAGGCTTTTTGCCAAGAGGAATGGGCAGCTTTACCATCTGAGAAGATAAAGAGCCTTACCCACAAATATCACAAAAGACATCAAGCTGTCATTGATGTTAAAGGGGGCAATACACGGTATTAAGAACTGGGGTATGTAAATGTTTGATCAGCGTCATTTGGGTAGTTTCTGTTGTCATTATGATTTAAAAAGAGTAAACACAGTTGATTGATAATAAATGGCTTCAGCCAAACACTAACCATGAGTGAAAGAAAAGTTTTTGTGTAATCATTCATATTCTCTGCAAAATGGTCAAGAAATCATAAATTCTGCCACGGTATGTAAACTTATGAGCACAACTGTATATAAGGCACAACATGATAAATTGTTGGCATGATTGATTGTGGCTGGTTGATGAGCTCATGAGCATTACATTTTAATCTGACATTATAATTTTTAATTGCTTGTTGTATTTATTTCTATTGCATTGTTTCCCCTCATTTTTTGACCTCTACATAATTATCTCTTTTTGACTAATAAAGTTTTTATCAGATCTAACCGCAGCCAGTTCCCTCTCCACTGGAGGTTTGGACAATCTTCTGGGTTTTATTCCCCAGGTTTTGTTTTTGTACGGTATTTTCTGTTCTAGTGGGAACTCCACCCCCTATTGGGTGAGTCGGTATTTCTGCCCTATGTGTTGACCTATATGCATTTTTGGTCACCAGATTTCTGCCTTGTTTTATTCTTTTCAGACCATAAAAAATTACAGTAAACATGCAATTATATGGATTTCTTATAAGTAAAGTATTATTCCCTTTTTGCTGAGCTATGTGTTTCATCGTGTTACTGTTGTTCGCAATCTGTAAAATTTCACAACATTCAGTTTGGCAATACATAAAATGGCATCTTTGTTTTCACTGCAGTGTTTGAGAACGATCATTTTAAGGTGCATTCGTTGTTTGGAAGGGAGCCAAGCTGAAGTATTGCTAAAGCATATAACCCAGGAATAGCTTTATAGCATTAGTCTTCTAGTATATGTTTAATAATTAAACCATTGGATTTCATTTCTCATTTTTAAGGTTATTTTATATCATAACAAACACCATAAAGATACAGTATATACGTCAGCAGATAGTCACTAAATCTCTTTAGTGTGAAAGGCTATGGAACATTTTAACATTTTGGGACGTATATTCCCCCAAGATAAGAGTGTTGATGGGTTTCTACATAGGGCATAAAATTGAGCACACAAAGAATACACAAGTACAAGCTGGTCTGCCTTGCTGGGGAAAGAAGATACCTTAGCAGCTGGAACATTTTCTAACATCTGAGATTTATCAGTATAGTTAATGATCTGTTACTGGTACTGTCTTTCTTAAAAAAATGAGTTTGATAATTATAAAAGCATGGGTAAATGCTCCTGTGGCCCTCAGATTTTGCTAGGGTGCGGAGAAGGACAAGGGAAAGATTTTTGCTTGGGGAAGGGAGGAGGATTTTTTTGTCTGTATATTGTCACATCTGCCCATTTGCTGTCTATATATTGTCATGATTGTTTGTTAGTTGTCTGCATATGTTTATGACTGCCCATATATTTTCACAATTGTTGCCCCTTTATATTCACAAATTGCCTGTTTGCTATCCACACATACTGTACTAACAATTGCTTGTTTGTTGCCCACATAGTGTCACATCTGTGCATGTGTTGCCTGCACATTGTCACAGCAGGTAGCTGTTAGCCTGTGTATGGTAAATATTGCCCATTTGCTGCCTGCATATGTACCAGTAGACTGAGTTTTGCCTTTGTAATGAATACAATTGCCCATTGTTTTCGGGGCCTATGTATGGTCATTGTTTATATTTTTTTGCCTAGGTATTGTGCAGTCACTCCTGTTTAGAAGATCATATTACTATAATTTAGTCCCCTTTGGGCCTGTTACTAATAAAGCTATAATCCTCATATTTCACTACAGTAAACGACATGCTCTACTATTAAAACCTTGAATTTCTAACATTATTTAGCCTTCAGTTATTATCCCTATACTATGTGCCCCACTATTACAAGTCTTACATTTCATATATATTTTGCAAACATGATTATATATTTGAGGCCCCTGAAGATGCACGTTGGTGGGAGTCGTGAAGGGCAATACATGTGAGTGGCGGCAACACATGTGAGTTTTTGCGGCCCGTTTTTTTACATGATTTTATACGCTTAGCATGCCTGTTTTTAACCTTATTGGCTGATTTGTTATTGGTATAAAATCTTTTTGACATTTACAATAAATACTACACTATGAGCCACTTTTTTGTTGTGTGTTGCTTTTTGGTTATTGGTGGCATGTAAGCGGAACAATATATCTGAGAGGAATCCTGAGGAGGAGTTTTCACCGATGCCTGCTATTATGATCCATACCCTGCTATGTATTCCTCTATTGCAGTTAGTGTGCATTGCATGCGGGCAATGGTGGTGGATCGGTGTCGGTGACATTTGTTTTTTGGCACAGATTGATACACTATGCACTGTGGTGTGATTGGCACTTCTTAAACAATATTACAGTATGTGAGTTTTCCTCATGGAAGCGCCTGTGAGCTCCAGATTCTGAAAACCTGGAATTGGTGGGTCGAGATATCAGCCTCACTGAGCCATACTGGGATTCAAGATAATCTATGCGTGTTTGCTGCACTTAGTTGCGCAGCCAGGACCTCTGGCGAGTTTTCTATCCAGCTGACTGGAGCATTTAAGGATTGCTTTAAGACCTTCACACTGGCGGACGGGGACTTTTTTATTGTGGACTTTTTCTATTTTGTCCCTGCAGGAACACTATTCTTATCTGTTATATAGATAAACACTAAATACTAACATTTTATTTATTTATTAACATACGGGGTGGGCCATGTATATGGATACACCTTAATAAAATGGGAATGGTTGGTGATATTAACTTCCTGTTTGTGGCACATTAGTATA
>BLSH010534967.1:1744330-1779594 GCA_018402905.1 Glandirana rugosa
AGCGGACTGATATGTCGAGGATGCACCGGATGATTGTAGGCATGGAGTTCGAGATCAGGTAGATCGGGTTTAAAAAAGTATGAAAAACCCCGTAACGGACGAAAGCATACACTCAAATATATTACCGTCTTGGCTGTGTTGGCTGGAGGAGGTTCGGAGCGTTCACCCCCGGACGAGGCTGAAGGTAAAGTTATTATAGAGGGAAGACCGCATTTTCTCCCTTTTTCACTACGTGTTGAATCACATAGATAGGGGGAGGTGGAGGAGGTTTATCGATTCATTTTCTTGGTACCCTAGGTGGCCATAGACACATAGCGTTTAGTTGCGAGGCTTGGAGGAGGTCGGTTGTGTCGGTTCTGCCATTATATAAACTCACATACGAAAGCAGGCAATGCCCCAAAAAGTATGAAAAAATTTGGGCTAGATGGACTAGAGCTTGAGGTACGGATGTTAGTAGGCCACGTAGGAGCTGTATAGTCAGGCGACATGCCCTGATCCTCTCCTATCCAAGTTCGGGCTCCCCTCCCTATCTATACATTCTCCTTGTCAGGGGCCCTGCCCCGTAGTCTAGGCAAAAAGTGGGAGTAGGGAGGGATGAAGGACTGCTCCACACTTTTAGTAGATGTATTATGGCACTTTGACACATCATGCAAATTTGTGTAATACAAAGAGAGTATGTAACTCTGAAATGTACCATCTGTTTACTTGGCATGTGATACTCTGTAATGCTGATTTGTTAATAAACTCTTCTGTTAAAAAAAAAAAGGAGAAGTTTATGATGGGGATCCAGCCAGGTGACTGGCTCGTTTTCATAGACCTAAATGTTTACTTGCTTCGTTACTTGAATCTGGGCCAGTCTTCTTCTCACCTGCGCCCCTTTCAGTATTTAAAATTATTGGCACTATGGTGTCTATGTGTCCAATATTCAAGTGGATGCTCTGGAGAATACGGCCCTTCCAGAAGGGGTTTCCCCAGCAGTGGGAGCCAGGAAGTAGAATGCAGGTCACCTACATAGCCTCAGTCATGAGAGAGCCCTAGGTGGCTGCAACGGAGAAAGGTATTTATTGGCCATTCCATTGCCTCATCTCCTGCTTCACAATCACGTCCAATACCAGCGATACAAAACGGGGGGCTTACTGCCTATCAGAGATAACGCAGGACAGGTGGGGCTGTCAGTTTCACAAGAGTGTGCAAACATTCTGAATTTACTGCCAGCCTTTTGTACCCTACAAGCCAGTTATGCCTTGGACTCAGAAGAATCTAACCGACATCTCAGCGGCTTATGTCCCTGGAATCCTGAATATTCTAACAGGCTTTCTTTCCAGAGTCCAACTGAAAAGCAATGAATGGTCTCTCCATGTGGTAGTTTCCCGGCAGATCCCTGGGGGCCAGTCCAAAAATCAATCTGTTTGCCTCCATGTGCACCAAGAAGTTGGAGAAGTTTTATGCTGTTGGAAGTACAACAGTAAAGTTGCTTGGTACTGTAAACTATATATATACATTATAACTCTCTATGCCAGTAGGTGGCACTACAGTGTTAGTGTGTATTCTGTGTTATAATATTATCACAGGATGTTCCTTCTGTATCTAAGTGTGCATTTGTATAGTTCATATTCCTGTCTCCATGCTATAAGACATGTTCTGCTATTTCTCCATGAAAGTAAAGTATTCTCTAAAGTATATCACTCAAGAAGCTTCCAACGCATGATATCATGATATGTGCTAACATATACGTGGGGGCGGTATTTCCAAGGCTTCAGGACAGGGACCCTGACGGATTATTGGATATGCAGCGGGACCTGTGCAATTCTTCCAGTTCTGGTCATCCTCTGTTTTTTAGGAAGACTCAGAACAGAAGTCGTGGAGGTAGAGGCAGAGATGCCATATTGACCATGGCTCCCTGTGCTAGCGCAGATCAGCTACCAGAAACCAGAGCTCATTCCCCTCAGGCCAGACCTTCTGTCACGGGGTGCAATTCTACATCCATGTCCAGCACAGTGGCGTCTGGTGGTCTGGTCTTGAGATTGGAGGTCCTCGGCTGCTCTTCCAGAGTCCTCTTCCCTCTCATGAATACTAGTAGAACAAACCCAAACAAAGGAGAATCAAGTCAAAGTTTGTGCAATACATGTCTGCTGCTGACGGATCAGGTAATGATCCTGAAGTTCAAAATATTCTGGACTTCCTTCAGTCAGATTTAGATCTGGCCTTAGTGGTCAGCTCCCTCAGAGTACAATTCTTCGCTGTCACAAGTATATCCAGATCTAGGTTCTTTTTTTTTTCCTGTCCCACAATTCTGTAAGAGAGCAACTAGTGATCTAAGATTGTCTCTATTAAGACCTCTGTCAAGTTCATCTTTCTCATGGCTATCATGTCGGCATATAAAGCCTCAGAAACTGAGGCATCGTAATGGAGAACCTTTCTTAAGACTCTTTCCAGAGTGAGTGGTGCTGTTGCCTATGCTCAACTCGAATCTCAAGAATACATAATTTCATGGGTACCAAGAAATTGTTCTGCTAACCTTTAGAGTACTAACATATGTCCTTTAGACATGGGAGAGGTCATGTTGTGGAATCCTGAGTTTGACTCTCAGCAATACCCTTTCTTTTATAAATAGTGATCTGACTTTTGCGCTACTATGAGTGATTTGGCAAGTGTAAAACAAATGTGATCTATGTATAAGATTGCCTTTTCTTTGGTTCTAGGAATCTCTCAGATATTGTTATATCTGCAAGCTATAGCTTCCTTCAGGCTTTAGAATGCGTGTTCATTCTTTGCTGAAAAGAACATGGGAAATGTGCCTCATCTAGGACAATGGTGACACGGGTTGTCCAGGCCATCCGAAAGTGTCAGGAGTAGGCTAGTTATGGAACGCGGCCTCTGGCTCTGAGCCCAAATTTATGGGAGTGGGGTCCTATAGGAATGGAGAGGAGGCGGGGCTAACCCATACATATGCTGCCATGGAGTCCATCAGTAAAGGAAAATTACGGTAAGTATTTGATAGGAAATTTTCAGTTTTTCCTTGCAAGAGATTGGGTATTCTTTGCAAAGTTAAGCTTCATCTCATTTACTAAGCTCTGGAGCAAATTTCCTTGCAGAGTGCAAGTGCACTTGAAAAGTGCATGGTCTATTTGCCTTTAGTAAATCACGGTCTATTTGCCTTTAGTAAATCAACCTCAATAAGTTAAAGCGGTATTTTTTTTTTTTTAACCTGCTTTACATACTAGAAAAAATAGAAAAAAATGGGAACAATCAGCACAAATATAAATCCCTAAATGAATGCAGCTAGCACAAGAAAGATATCCACAAGATCTCAAGTTCATATACATATACCAAAGGTGCAGCGCAATAAAAAACTAAAATGAAGATGCGTCCATAATAACATGTGAAAATATCTGCTTTACATACTAGCACATTATGTGAAACTTACCTTAAAACTAAGCCCTCCAGAGGCGTGCTGTCACAGCTGACAGGGTTTCCATCTTCACCCAGTCTTCTTTCCGGGTTGGTGGGCTCCGGTCCTTTCATTGGATGAGCTGCAATGACGTCACTCCCATGCATGCACATGGGAGCTGCTGCTCACGGCACAGGACTCTGAAGGAACAGCAGGGGTAAGCCGTTCCTTCAGAGCGCATGCACCAGTGACGTCATTGACGGCTTCACAAGTAAATATCACCTAAACAGTGCACATTTAGGAGATATTTACTGTACCTATAGGTAAGCCTTACTATAGGCTGTCATTTAGGTAAAAGTCATCCATGAGAGTTTACTCCCACTTTAAATGTTATAACGCATAACAGTGCTTATTTATTTCAGGTACTTATATAGCGCTGTCAATTTACGCAGCACTTTACATATTAATTGTACATTCACATCAGTCCCTACCCTCAAGGAGCTTACAATTGAAAGTCCCTAACTCACATTCATACATACACATACTTAGACAGGAGTCAATTAACCTACCAGCATGTCTTTGGACTGTGGGAGGAAACCGGAGTACCCAGAGGAAACCCACGCAGGCACAGGGAGAACATGCAAACTTCAGGCAGGTAGTGTCGTGGTTGGGATTTGAACCAGCGACCCTTTTGCTGCTAGGCGAAAGTGCTATCCACTACACCACTGTGCCGCCCGGTGCTAGATTTATTTTCTTTTTAAAACTTTTTTTTACTATTACATTATTTACATTAATTCAACTATATGTATGGCAGTGCATCATTGCTCAATGTAATGTACCATGTCGCCCTAAAATATATGCCTATGGATTTGGAATTACCACCTTGCATAGGTGTGATGCCAACCTTCAGATTTTGAATGTAAGTTGTTTAATGTAAGTTTTTCTTACCATCAATTTTCACCATTAGGCCAAAAATGTAAAATGTACAAATATTTATTTATTAACTCAAGTTTTATTGTTTAGATTTAGTAGAAGTTCAGTAAGTTATAATATCTTTGTGTGGGCTAGTAGTGATTTTAGTACATTTTTACAGAAAATATTGTTTTGATTAACATTTGTGTAACTATCATGGGACCTACAAAATCAGCCCTGTGCTGTCAGAAAATGTATGGTTTGGGGGGGGTATTTTAAGCTGTAAGTGAAAAAATGATAGCGATAAATTGAAAAAATAGTCTAACCCCCCTGGCGTGAAAACAGAGCGGAGGGCATGGCAGCTTCTGTTGTTAGTGCTTAATGCTGCCAAAAATGAACTCTACAGCTTATAAACAGATCACTAGTACATAATCAGTGAACAAAAACTCTACTTTAATCTGAGACCCAGCTATTGCTTTGTTTAGTGCAGCCATCTTGCCTCTCACACAGCATAAAGAAGTCAATGCCAGGCTCTTGATCACAGCCTAAATATCAAAGACATCTGTTGTATGTTACTGCTCTGCACCAGACATATGTCAGGGGGTCTCATTAGTTGGATGGAGTTGAGGGCTTTGCTGTTGAATTTTGAAACAAAGTTGAAATGCGAATATCAATAACAGTGTTGTTTAGTCTGCTTAGGATATATGTTTTGGGGGAAAGAATACGTACATCTGAACAGCTGATGGAAAGATTATGTAGGTACCATTATATTTACATTGCAGTCAGCCTGCAGTTATAGTTCAACCAACCTCAGGCATTAGGAAGAGAAGAGGGCTTCAAAGACTTTAGGTGGAAGGGCATGAGGAGGAAGCCGCTGTATGATAGACCTGCTCTAGTTTATCTTTGGAAGAACTATAACAATCCGACAATGCTTTTTTTTTAACCACTTCAATACTGGGCACTTTGTTGCCCAGGCCAATTTTCAGCTCTGCACTTTGAATGACGCTTGCCCGGTCATGTAACACTCTACCCAAACAAAATTTTTATCATTTTGTTTACACAACTAGAGCTTTCTTTTGGTGGTATTTAATCACCACTGGATTTTTTACTGTTTGCTGAATAAATTAAAAAAGACTGGAAAAGCGTTTTTCTTAGTCTCTGTTATAACATTTTGCAAATAAATAATTATTCTTCCTAAATTTAGGTCAGCGTGTATTCTGCTACATTTCTTTGGTAAAGATAACCCATATCAGTGTATAGTATTTAATCTGTGTGAAAGTTATAGATTCCACAAACTATGTTATATATCTGAAAATTGATCAATCCTGATGCACCGACGGCCGGGACCGCATTTCTTGAGGCCCGAAAATGTCAGGACAGTATAAATACCCCCAAAGTACCCCTTTTCGGAAAGTCGGCAGTCCAAGGTATTTAGTAAGAGGCATGGTGAGTTTTTTGTGTGGCAGTGATCAAGGACACTGACTGGTGACAGTACAAAAAAAAGTTTATTTTATTTTCAATTTTTTTTATTTTTATAAAATATATATATATATTTTTTTTTTTACGTTTTTTTTATTTAACACACTGTGACCAATATAATGTAACCATAGTAACATTGTGGAGAAGTGATCAGGATTTTTTTTTTTTACACATTATGATTGCTTATAGCAGTGCATTACATTGCTATAAGCAAGCATTTTACTGAATGAAACTGATTCATTTGGTTTGTTTTGATTATCTGTGATTGGCCTGTGCTAAATCACATGGTACAGATGAGCTGTGATTGGCCCTGTCTGTACCATGTGATCATACCGACCAATCACAGCTAGCAACACATTTGTATATAATGGATGGCATGTAAGGAAGCCATCCATTGTTTACAACTGTCATGTGACCTGCTGTGATTGGTCACAGCAGTCACATGGTACTGGCAGCGAGCCGGTACACTAATTAGTCATAGGCTGTGTCCAGTGGATGCAGCCGGTGACAGATCGTGCTGCTGTGTGGCCCCCGTGATATGACGAGAGGCCCGCCCAGCTGTCATCTTGTTATAGGCGAGGCGGGAAGTGGTTAACAAAAACTTTATTAGAATTTATTAGAATATTAGAATCTCTAGGGTTCATGTTAAACTGTCATTGGATAAGTAGACTTTGTTCACTTCCCGCCCAGCCTATAACAAGATGACGGATGGGCGGGAAGTGGTTAACAAAGAACTTTATTCAAATTTTTTCAGATACATGAACGAGGTACATAGCATTCAAGTGGTTCAAAATTGAAGGAGCAGTACAAAGTCTACTTATCTAATGACAGTTTAAAATGAACACTAGAGATGCAGGTATAAATAAGGACTAGTTACAATGAAGGAAAACAAGTGTGATCACCTAACTCCACAAGAGGAGGCCTTAGCAGGACTCCTCAGCTCTATGGGAGAGGGGACAACATAACGAATAATAAAAAAGGGAGAGGGGGACATCAAAGGGGTGGGGGAGTTGGAAAAAGATGAAAAGGACAAGAAAGGAAGGGGGGACAGTAAGAAGGAGATTTGGGAGGAAAGGGGGGACAAGGCAAATTAAATCACAAATCAAGTAGGAGCCCTCAAAATAAAGAAGCAATAGATCATCCAGTATTTTACACCGCATCAAGGTCCCAGGAGTCTATTATCTATGCAGTCTAAATTTGATCAAATTTCCTGGGACATTTGCAGTTAAGGTAAGTAAGCATATATAGGGGCCAGGATGTCACAGTAGGGGGCTGAGTAGACTTCCAATGTAGAAGTATCTTTCTACGTTCATAAAAGGAGGTATAACAAATGAAGAGTTTAACATATCTACTCATATTAGGGTCCTCAAAAATATTCAAAAGCAGGGTCCTTGAGTTCAATCCAAAAGTCAACCAACACAGAGTTAATGTCAGTCACAAATTGCGTCCAGAACAATTGAAAGGAAGGGCATGACCAAACCATATGGAAAAGGGATGCCTCGGGAGCCTAAAAAGGATGCATCAGGAGCCTAAAAAGGATGCCTTAGGGGCCTGACAATGTTTTCTTTTCAGATTTTCTTTTTGATTCTTTCTTTTCCATATCAAACAGATATAAAATGAACAAAACAAAAAAAAATTACTGTTCCCCCTTTTCCCTTTCACTCTCACACAATGTTTTCTAGCCTATATGATTATTTGTATGCTTTACAAAATGGTCACTATTGCTGTTTGAAACATACCATAGACATGAGATGATAATGCAGTCTGGTTGAAAACAGTCAAACGTGGAGACCTCTCTTATTTTGGGGTATTGTTATTGTATGTTTTTGTGCCAAGCCTTTAGAAGATAATTCTAAGGGAAATGACATGCAGGTGCAGCTCAAAAACAGAAATCTGATTACAACATACTGGAACAACTTGCCACAACACAAAAGTTCTTCTGCTTTTATGGTTTATTACAAACTGTCATCAGTGATGAAAAGTGTAAACAAAGTTCATTTGTGCTTAGTTGACAGCATGATTGATGAACTCCTAAAACAATGACACTGAAAACCCCATAAAAACATATCACAGCTGTTTTTGTAATATACTACAAAACGTTCCAAAACCACGTAAGATCTACCCTTCCTTACAAACAAAAGTTACACTTCAGAAATGTTTTATTTCAAGTAATTTTAATAATAGGCACAGATCAAAACATATAGACATAAGAATTTGTCACTGTTATGCAAATTTGTCACAAATCTTTCATATCAGCTTCTCCTTTTCTAATCATTTCTAGTAAATGTGTAATTCATTGTTGAATCAACAAAAATCTCCATGATGGCAGTAAGTTAATTTGGATATTTAGTAGAAGGACTGGTTGGTCTTGGGCCTCGTCCTCGTCCGAGGCATATGGCTTTCACTCACTTTCTGGCCAACGGTCGGCCTATGGTCGACAAGGAAAACCAACAGGCTAGGCATTTCTGATGTAACCGGACCTTGTAGGTAACATTCAGGATAGAGCAACACAATAAGAAAAGCATTGGCTGTTACTCATCCATTTGGATCACAGTGGTTGGTGAGCATCCGGAAAACTGACAGTCTGAGGCCACCATTTATAGGACAAGTTCACTTTTGGTAAAAACTACATTAGTCAACCCCCTAGTACCATGACTTAAACTGGCCTAGAACCCCCCAGCTGTTTCCTTACCCCAGAAAACAGCTATGGTTTTCCTTGCTGTTTGCCTCCTCTTCTTCAGTGCTGGCCACAAATGTATAAAATTGTATTTGGCCATACTCAAAGACTGGAGATACTCAGAGTATGGCCTCATTCAAGTCCTTGGGGGGCCAGCGCAAAGGCTTCAAAGAATGCAAAGTTAATTCTGGGAATTTATGTGCTTAGGCCACACAGTGATACAATGTGGCCTTGATGGTGCCAAACTTTATCAAGCTTGTCAAAGTTTTCATAGTTTTTTTCTATAACAAAGCTATAACTGACACTATGTGAGTTTCTTTTATTTTAAAGGATAACTCCTATCATAGTTAGCTATATGCAAGTTTTAAATGGCAGATGCAATATAAATAAACTCCTTTTCTTACACACACACCACATCATTTTTCACACCAAATTTGTAGTTACAGATCTCAAATGAGGAATGTGGAATGTCTTGTGAAATGTTGCACATGTGCCATGCTCAAGGCATGAAAAATAAACACCATGGAGGAGATTTACTAAAACTGGAGCACTCAGAATCTGGTGCAGCTGTGCATGGTAGCCAATGTGCTTCTAACTTCAGCTTGTTCAATTAAGCTTTGACAATAAAACCAGAAAGCTGATTGGTTTCTATGCAGAGCTGCACCAGATTTATTAGAATATTAATAGGTGAACTTGTTTATGGCAATAGATTTATAATCAACTTCTGTTATTTTAGTAAACCCTGTGCCTTCTGGTCTGGTCCCAATGCCACAACACAGGTTATGGCAGTGAAAACCTGCATTCCAGGCTGGAGGATCTCCCCAACACCACTTATCTTGTGTTCAGGTCTCCAAAACAAAGATGGCGCTACATTATGGTCATCCTCAGGGGCCCCTGCAACTGAACTTTCCTGCAACATTCATCTGGAGGTATCCTTTTTTAAAAACTATACTGTATATACCCAGATATATGTGCTCAATTCCATCAGGACTCCCGTTGAGCCCTTTGCTGCTAATATCTGTTTGTACATTGGATGTATGTACTAATTATAATCTTTTCTTATATAAAGTTTGTACTATTTCCACACTGGTGTGCATCTATACACTTATGGTTAATGTTATATGCTGGTTGCCATAGTTCCTCTGCTCCTAATTACTTTGGTTAGATTACTGGCTAGTTTCACAGGAAGGGAACCCCTCTGTTCACAAAGGCCCTGTCCTGGGTGGAGGAACTGCCAACTTATTATCAAACCGACTCTTTGACTTAGCAAAGGTTGTGGTCTCTTATTTACCTACAGGTTTAGGTTCCTGTTTGGGACCACAGTAACCTCCCTACCCAAAAGAGATCTATACGCTATAAGCCACTATGCATATACATTGTATTACCCACTGCTTCCCCTTGAGACCATGGATTTTACTTATCTTTTCATGTGATACATCTGTGCAGATAGTATATCATTTTCTTTTAACAGGAAAAAAAAAATGATTTTAAATATCATTGCATGGCTTCTGCTAACATGCCAGGTAGTTACTCAAGCTAACCCAAAACGTAATTACTGGGTGAGCTGATTTTATGCGTTTTTCAAATACTTATTGCAGCAGATATAAGCAGGCTGAAGGTTAAAACGTAGGTCTTTTCTGTTTTAACATTTTTTTATTTAGTGTTTCCATAAATGGAGAACAGAAATAATTTATGTTAGAAACTGCAAACTATCTGACACTAATACAATAATATACAATAAAAAGTGTTATGTTTATTCATAGAGTGTCAAAGATCTTTGCAAGTATGTCGATTTGGAAAGAAGTATGCTGGTTTATGTCTATTATTATTATTATTATTATGCAGGTTTTTTTTAGCATCAGCAGTTTGCACAGCACTTACAGTATGAAGTGACACTGTACAATTGCAGTATATTATTTGTATAGCGAAGTAGACAATAATTAAAAGTCAACTGATATTTTCTTGTTCTCGCCTACACTGACAACATCTGCTACTGCATAACTGGGCAATGGTGTCACTCTTGATTTTTATTTTTTTTGGATTACTACTCATGTATAATAAATGAATAAGTGTCTCTGCAGAAAATATTGTAATGGTTTGGGGTTTGGGGAGGGTTTTAAGAAGACCAGAGTCATGCATGGTATACAATAGCAGTATAATGCATAAAGGAAAACTACGGTAGACACACAATGAGAAACAAGTTACATTTGAAAGATTCATCAGGATATTCCTTACTGGTTTTGTGCCGCTCTCAGCCAAGGGTATCAAATTCACCTGATGCAACATAGTCTTGTTGCCTCCATAAGAGTGGCATTAAGTTGGTTGGGTGCATCAATCACTTCTGTTTGTACATGTTTTTATAAGTAAATCACTTTTTTTTATTCTATGAATGCAGCAACCCCAAAGACATTACAAGATGACTATTGTCTATGCTTCATTGAAAGGATTCATTGCACAGGTGGTGTTTATTATGGGTATCACTGGCAAGTGTTAAATAATGTCTGCTTATATACCACCGCTGTGATGTGGGGACTGGGCAAGGACAGAGTTATTATTTAGATCCTAGGTTTTGTTTACATTGCATAGATATCTTGCCACGGGTAACCCAGTCATGTATAAGAGACTGGGAAATGAATCATATGAACCTATACTTTAAGAACATTTGAATCTTTATTTTGTCATATAAAAGTCAACCATGTATTGCCAACTCAAATGAAAGTGTAATTAACATGAATAACCTAAAGTTCACTGCAGATTGTGGGTATCTGGCCATGATGACTATGGTTTGCATTATGTTATTGAAATGCTTTCCTCTAATTCTTTTATTCATTTTCAGAGCTTCAGGCCAACAGTTCTAAACATTTTAGCTGCTTGTGATTTTCAGCATCAAGAAAATCTAATTGCAGATCACATAGAGCATCAGTAATTCTCTTAGCAAAATTAGTTTGTTACCAGATGCAAAGAGAGGTTTTATGAAGATATTGTTTACAACACCATATTGAACCTATTGATGTTATTACAAGTCCCTTCCGTACAGTTTGATACAGTGGATTATGCAAGCAAACTCTTCAGTCTTATTTCTCACACTATTCATGTAGGGAAATGTAATGTAAAACAGACCACGTCAATAATCCATCTATATTTTTATATATTTCAGTAACAAACACCATGCAGGTATCAAACCTGCCTTCCACGGAGTGAGGCCATTGTGTGGTTAGAATTTAAATCTTGAAAAGAAACAACGGTCTTTGAACGAATTTAGGCACACAAAATTTGTATAACTGTGCTGGTTACCGCTGTGTGATTTTAACAAGTATGGAATTAAAGTACATACAGTATATAGTTTTCTTTTTAGTTTTAAGTGAGTAGGCAAGGATTAAAACCCCTGTCAAGGTCCTCGCTAATGAGATTCCTCCTTCTTTTTGTCCTAGTGACCATTTTCATTTGGAAAGAAAGTAATGGGAAACTAGAAAAGAAAGGGAGAGAAAATTCTCCAATGGGCACATTGGTCTATCCAAAATGTTTTTGCTTTAGATCAGTGGTCTCCAAACCGCGGCCCTTTGCTTGCTTTTATCTGGCCCTTGGAGCACTATTCCTCCTACTGACACCAATGATGGGACTCTATTCCTTCCACTGACCACAATGATGGGACACTATTCTTCCCACTGATACCAATAATGGGACACTATTTTTTCCACTGACACCAATGACGGGATACTATTCCTTCTACTGAACCCAATGATGGGGCACTGTTCTTCCCACTAATAGCAATGATGGGACTCTATTGCTCCCACTGGCACCATTGATGGGGCACTGTTCCTTGCACTGACACAAACGATGGGGCACTATTCTTCCCACTGACACCAATGATGGAGCACTATTCTTTCCACTGAAAGCAATGACGGGGCACTATTCCTTGCACTACTAAAGAAGTGGTAACTGCTGCGCCAGGATCCCACAAAAACAAACACCTGAAAAAAAAAAGTTTGTGAGTGCATTTCCGTTTTTTTACACAATAAACTGCTTGAAACATATCACGCTATGAGGTATTTTCTTTGCCCTATGTGAGTATCACCGTGTGGAGAGGACGTATCATTTGGTGCCATAGAGTTCCATTTTCCCCCTGGTGGCCAGTCCAGAGAGCTACCGGTGCTGAGATGCCCAGACTTATCTACCCAGGCTTATATGACCTTTGTGATGAAGGTCCATTACAGGGGGTAAGAGGCTGCATTTTTTTGGTATTGGTGGTGGTCTTCTGTCCTGTCAAGTACTTCCTGATTGCTCTGAAAGCATTCCAATGGACTGAATTTTATGGACTGTATTATATGGACTCACTTACGGTAGTACCTGTGAGCGCTGCACCATCTTTTACCTATTCCTTGCACTGACACCAATGATGGAGCTCTGTTTTTCCCACTGATAACAATAATGGGGCACTATTCCTCCCACTGATAACAATAATGGGGCACTATTCCTCCCACTGATAACAATAATGGGGCACTATTCCTCCTACTGATACCAATGATGGGGCATTATTCCTCCCACTGACACCAATGATGGGGCACTATTCCTTCCACTGACACCAATGATGGGTCACTATTCCTTGCACTGACACTAATGATGAGGCACTATTACTTCCACAGATACCAACAATTGGGCATTATTCCTTCCACTGACACCAAAGATGGAGCACTATTACTTCACCTAATACCAACAATGGGGCATTATTTTCCTGCTAATGCCAATAATGGGGCATTGTTTACTCCCATTAACACCAGAGCATTTTCTACTTACACAGCCCACAGTCTGGCCCCCTCCAAGTCTGAAGGACAGTAAACTGGCCCTTTGTTTAGAAAGTATGAAGAACCCTGCTTTAGATATACTCTAAAATTTGCATTCAAGACACTCTTAGATGCTTCCTAGTGATGCTACTCCAAAGCTCTCTCAAGTAACTCTGAGTAAATAAGTTTAGAAAATGGTGTCTCTAATTGAGATTTAAACATTGTCCTATCCAAACCAAAGTTGCCAACCCAACATGTATTTGATGAGCAGCTGAAATATTTTATGGATACACCAACATCCCTGAACTACCACTTTATAAGTTGCACTTTTCTAATGGCCATTGAATGTGGCCATGCTTATGTACAGTAGATTGGAGTCATGCTGTATTGTTGGGCACCTGCACTTTATTCCCTTGCAACTGTACTTGTTATGGACAGACCTTTTGTATTAAAGATAATTCAGTGGTCAGATCATACCTACAAATCAATCAGTAATCTAAACCCGAATGGTGCTTTGAGCTTGGTCATACTATGGGACAGTTACCACCTTTCATAATCACCTTGGAAGTAAGGATTGTAAATTATGTCACTGATGACACATGCTGATTATAATGATCGTTCTTTGATCATTCTCTGATAGCTCATATATGCCCCATGTAGAAGGTACTGTAGAAGTATGACTCATATCTATAGGAACCATACCAGAAGGAGCATCCTTCTACATAACAACACCCTGACAACCCATACAGCTGCAGGCACCCGAGTTAATGATCGCTAGCAGCTGGACCTCCTTTTCCACCACCTGCAGGGAGATAGGAAGGACAAGGTGAGTAGGAGAAGAGCCTGCCAACGAGGGGTAAACAGGACAACGTGAAGGAGACTTACTGGGTCTTATAGGACAGTTACTGAGGAAATGTCCATCTCCACCGCAGTATAGGCACAGATTTGATTGCCGCCGGCGTAACCTTTCTTCAGGGGTTAAAGCCGAGTGGACCAGACCAATTTACATGGGCTCAACTTCGGACGTGGAGGAAGGTGCAGGAGTAGTTGCTGTGGAAGGAGGCACTTTGGGTAGCATCCAGATAGGTTTAGAGGATTGTGACCTCTCAGAGTGCCGCTTCCGCAGACGCTTGTCCAGTTGAATGGCAAGTTGAATCAGACCCTCCAGGGCAGCTGGGGGTGCAACCCTGGATAATTCATCTTTCAGTGCTTCCGACAGATCCTGGCGATACTGATATTTTAGAGCGGCCTCGTTCCACTCAGTGTCAGCGGCAAGTTTGCGGAAATCCACAGTGTAGTCCTCTACCGGCCGCTTATCTTGTTGCAGGGCATGAAGGGTAGCCTCCGCGGATGCAGTGCGGAATGGGTCATCATACAGACGGGCCATGGCATCAAAAAACAGGTCCATAGAGCTGAGATGACTGGATCCTTTTGCTCAGGCAAGTTGTGAGCCCATCCCTGAGGTTCATCAGTGAGCAACGAGATAATGAACCCAACGAGATAATCCAGCAGCAATACAATGTCAGCAGGAAGTTTAAATAGCTCACAGGAAGTCAGGGGGCCATCATGCTGTGTGGGAGTGCACCTGTGCACACCTAGCGTGGCCATCTTGGGAACTGGCAAAGTTGGAAGTTCCATGGCCATTTCCCTGACACCAGTACTCTTAAGCAGTTATATTCCAGCTTCCTCCAGTTCTGTGACAGTGCTCGAATCTCTGCTAACACTCAGTATGAGAGAAAGGATTATATAAGATCAGTACTCTATAGGTGAGCCTGAGCCGCTCACCCAACAGGACAAATTATTGCAGAAGATGGTCCCACTGCTTAGGTGATGGTGACGGTGAGGCTGGAGATGATGAAACGCTCCTGCTCTCTGCTCCTGGAATAAGCCTCCACTGTTTTCCTCTCCGCAGTTGTTCCCGATCGATCGCTACAGCTGCCCGCAGGTTTAGGAACAAACTCCACTGATAGCAGGGCCCATCCCGCGGATCATCCACAGAAACGCTGTAAGAATGCTGCCCGCAGCATCTGTGTGAGTAGGCCTCAAACTGCAACTCTGCTGACAGAACACACAGGGTCTTTCTGATCGATCACCGATGTCCAGAGAGAGTGTGTCAGACCGCTCCTTCTACTTAAATAGACTCTCCCATGAGGCACTGTTCTTCCCAGGAGCCTTCCTATGCAACGTGGGAAAATGATGGGAAATTAAGTCCTGCAGCACAGTCTGATGATAATCCTCACTGACACACCACAATTCCCACAAGGCTGTGCTCCCACACAGTTCCACTCTCCAGTTAATAAACTTGGCACTAGGGGAGTTCACTACAATATACCTGTAGGCAGGAATGTCTGCATTGCCAGAAGTAGAACACTTAACTCCTGGCTACATAAATAAAGTGCAATAAAACAAAATGAATTCAAGGTTCATATAGCTGGAGTCCATTAAAGAGATCCCATAGAAAAGAGATGTGTTGAAAATCATGATCAAACACCAAACGGTGTGACACCTATCACCAAAGTCTGAAATGAAGGCTTACCAGAAAGCCAGCAACCCCCCTTACTTAGGGTGGTCACACAGCGCTTGGTTGGATCTATGATCCACTAGATCAGTGGTTCTCAACTCCGGTCCTCGGGCCCCCCCAACAGGCCAGGTTTGCAGGATAACTGAAATACATCACAGGTGATAGAATTTTACTACTCAGTGATTGCAGTATTCTAGTCTGCATCTCCCCAAGGTAATACTTAAAATCTGGCCTGTTGGGGGGGCCCGAGGACCGGAGTTGAGAACCACTGCACTAGATGAAGGTCCGGATATCCTCTCCGATAACCACAAGCAGCATATGCCGGAAGGCTCACAACAAGCCAGGAAACAGTGTAAAAAAAAAATAGGAACTTCAATGCCGGAGTATATATGAAACAAAAAAACTTCACACAGTGTAATATTGCAACAGCATCTAGTTTATTAAAAAGCAATGCACTTACATAAAGTAATAAAACACAGGCTTGTAAACATCCAAACAAGTCCATTTCCTTTGTGCAAAATGGCCAGATAGCGATTGCACATGCGCAGTAGCGTGTGTACGTCATTGACCCGACAATCGTTTCGTCATAAATGACGTCATCAGGGGTACGTACAGATGCCCAGAACTGCGCTATAAATACTTAATCAGATGATGAGGAAGCATATTCATTGGTTAAACCAATACACCCATTAATGAGGACATGTGTCCCTCATTCATAAGTAACGCCATCTTGTGAATCCAACTTTTGTTTTTTCAATAGGAAGAGGGTCATGTGACACATCAAACTTATTGGGAAATTCACAAGAAAAACAATGGTGTGCTTGGTTTTAACGTAACTTTATTCTTTCTTGAGTTATTTACAAGTTTCTGACCACTTATAAAATGTGTTCAATGTGCTGCCCATTGTGTTGGATTGTCAATGCAACCCTCTTCTCCCGCTCTTCACACACTGATAGCAACACCGCAGGAGAAATGCTAGCACAGGCTTCCAGTATCCGTAGTTTCAGGGCTGCACATCTCGTATCTTCACAGCATAGACAATTGCCTTTAGATGACCCCAAAGATAAAAGTCTAAGGGGGTCAGATCGGGAGACCTTGGGGGCCATTCAACTGGCCCACGATGACCAATCCACTTTCCAGGAAACTGTTCATCTAGGAATGCTCGGACCTGACACCCATAATGTGGTGGTGCACCATCTTGCTGGAAAAACTCATGGAACGTGCCAGCTTCAGTGCATAAAGAGGGAAACACATCATCATAGCAATTTCGCATATCCAGTGGCCTTGAGGTTTCCATTGATGAAGAATGGCCTCACTATCTTTGTACCCCATATACCACACCATACCATCAATTTTTTGGTTCCAACAGTCTTGGAGGGATCTATCCAATGTGGGTTAGTGTCAGACCAATAGCGGTGGTTTTGTTTGTTAACTTCACCATTCACATAAAAGTTTGCCTCATCACTGAACAAAATCTTCTGTGTAAACTGAGAGTCCTGTTCCAATTTTTGTTTTGCCCATTCTGCAAATTCAGTGCGCCGATCTGGGTCATCCTTGTTGAGATGCTGCAGTAGCTGGAGTTTGTAAGGGTGCCATTTGTGAGAAGCTAATATCCGCCGAAGGGATGTTCGACTAATGCCACTCTCCAGTGACATGTGGCGGGTGCTACGCTGTGGGCTCTTGCTGAATGAAGCTAGGACAGCCACTGATGTTTCTTCATTAGTGACAGATTTCATGCGTCCACATTTTGGCAAATCCAACACTGAACCAGTTTCACGAAACTTAGCAAGCAGTTTGCTAACTGTAGCATGGGAGATGGGTAGTCTCGTAGGCTGTCTTGCATTGAAATCTGCTGCAATGACCCGGTTAGTGCGTTCACCAGACATCAACACAATTTCTATTGTCTATAACCTCGGCCACATGTCAATGGCTCTAAACAAAGAGAAACTTGTAAATAACTCATAAAAGAATAAAGTTACGTTAAAACCAAGCACACCATTGTTTTTCTTGTGAAATTCCCAATAAGTTTGATGTGTCACATGACCCTCTTCCTATTGAAAAAACAAAAGTTGGATTCAAAATGGCTGACTTCACAATGGCCGCCATGGTCACCACCCATCTTGAAAAGTTTCCCCCCTCACATATACTAATGTGCCACAAACAGGAAGTTAATATCACCAACCATTCCCATTTTATTAAGGTGTATCCATATAAATGGCCCACCCTGTATATTTAAAAACCAATGAATGGATGTGATTCCTCGTGATCCCCCCAGGTCATTTAAAACTTTATGACTTCAATATTGGCAGAAAAAACTAATATAATATCAATTCACTTCCAAAATTAGAATAAATAAAATATAAAAATCATAATAATAAAGTATAAAAAAATATAAAAAATGTATATCTAGAAAACATATATATCTTTAAAACATGACTACAAATAAAAGATGTGTGATAATATATAGCTAGTAGGGGGGACTATCAACTATTATTAATAAAACAGTTGATGTCCCACTCCACATCAAGCCATGAGGAACATGAGAGCCTAATTTGTAAATCCAGCTGGTTTCGGCTCTAGAGATACTCCTCTCTCCATTACTTCCACGCCAGTGGGAGACATATTTTTCAAGAGCTATAAAAGTAGTGCTCTTGGGATCCCTGTATGTTTCAAATCATATTGCTTGGACACATTATGTTTGTCAAAACCCTTTTGAATATTAGTTATATGTTCCCTCAATCTGATATGTAGCATTTGTGTACTGCATCCCACATACTCCAAGCCACAAGGGCACCTAAGAAGATACACCACACATTTAGTCATACAAGAAAAGAAAGACTTGATTGGGTATGTTACTCCTGTTCCTACTGAAGTCAATTCAGTGATCTTCCTCCCTCAATATGTTTTATGTATTTTCCACAAAGGTAATAACCCTTCATGTCCCCAAAGAAGGTAGACCTGGTAGGAGGGTTAATAACTTTTCGTGCTACCGTGTTTCTTAAATTAGGTGCTCCCCTAAAGATGACCCAAGGCTGATCAGGTACTAGAGGGCCAAGAACACGGTCATTCTTTATGACTGGACAATGTCTCTTGATTATCCTTTTGATTGCCCAATGTTGGCTTGAAAAGTAGTAAAGAAAGCTGAACCAAAATCATCAGAAGGGTCTGATGAGGGTTGTCAGTTATAAACTGCTGACGGTCCCGGCTACCAACTTCCTGTATGATGGAGTGCAAAGATTCTGCATTGTAACCCTTGGCCAGAAATCTAGTCGTTAGAATAGTTGCTTCCCTCAAATAGTCATCCAAATGGGTAAAGTTGTGTCTTTGAATATCAGAATATTTTATCCAAGTTTTTTTTAATCAATTACGTATGCTGTGTTATTGCACTGATTGCACTTTAGTTTTTTAGCGCTGCACTTCTGAGTACAGTATATATTGTTACTGTGCCTGGTATCTGGGTTATAGTGTACAGCTGCTGCTTGTCCTGGTTCCTAGCGCAGATATATTGCTACTAATCATTTGACATTTGTCATCAAGGCAAACAAAGAGGTTGAACGTGGTGAACAGAGGCATGCCACACTTGCAGAGCAAGGGAGGTATGAATCAACATGCATTCGTTTGTCAGCCATGTGTAAAGCTCCCCAGTTTCCCATGTGCAATTTCGAGTGTATAAAAGGGATATTATCAGAACAGAAATATCGAAGCCGATTGCTGATTAGTTCTTGAACATGCAAGTCTTGGAATTGTTATACTTATCTTCTTTTACAGTTTAGTTTAAGGAGTCACAGACTTTTTTTGTAGCTGTTGTTGTTTGCTAATGTCATATACACTAGACAATAGGAGAGAGGGAGTCCCCAAGGGAAAGAGTATCCTTACCTCCAATGACCTCCAAGGGACACTCTTTCCCTTGGGGACACCCTCTCTCTCCTATTGTCTAGTGTGCGGTACTTGTGTCTACTTGGGAGCTCCACCCTGATTTGTTGAGACGGTATATCTGACACTTAATCAACCCGTCCCTGGTATAGGTCAGTAGATATGAGCCTTTTTATCTTTTTGTTTTTTGTTAGTGTATAATGTCATATACAGTATGTACAATGACAATCTATCATCTGTGTATAGATTGCATTTTTCCCGCAACTTAGAAACCAGATGTCATCTGGCATGTTAAGGGTGCAAGTGTCTAATCAAATGATAATTTGATGTAAGACTTATTTGTAGACTGATACGTTAAATTTATCCTGTGCCTTTGGGTACTCTTACTCCATTATCTTACTGATTTAATATTTAACTGCTATCATACATTCCATGCTAGACAAGTAAAGGGTGCTGATATATCTAGGTCAAAGGATAGAGAGAGCAATATATAGCTGTATTTTGGAGAAGGATAAAATAATTTCATGTCTGAATTTTAATAAATTCATCTATGTGCCCCCTGCTTTCATGTATAATTAAAGTATTCAAAGAAAAATTTGACTTTGGGCAGTGTGCCAAGTACTGATTGAAATTAAATTGCAGGAAATCAAGCTAAGGTTAGAAAATGATGTTCGGTACAGTATAATATAGCACTGGCTGCGACAAGGTAAGTACAGTAATCATCATTTAATTTTAGACAGTGGACTTTGGTCTGATATGCATAGCTATATCTTGTCTTCAAGGAGGGTTGTGTGACCCACAAAACTAGTCTTATTTTCTGTTTTTAAAAAAGTAATTGGACAAAAAAGTGCATTACAATAAGGAACCTTTCCCTGCTAATCATTTCTGAAAGAACAAAAGCCTTGCCAGGTTGGAGTTGTGTGACTGACTGTTATTCTTCTTCTAAACAAAGTTGAATTTGTAACACACATGCAGTACATATTAAAGCCAGTTCCAGCCCAAACATATTTCTTAAGATTTTATAGAGGTGAGAAAGGCTATAACCTCTGTCAAGTTTTTATTGCTGTGTGGTGCTCCCTGTCCCTGAACTGCATGAACCTGATTAAAATGATATTTCTCCCTAAATCTTTCTATGTCCTTCATGCAGCTCCTATTTTCTTTCCTCACAAATTGTTCTAACCTATAGATTTTGCAAAGCCTTCCTCTATTTGAAACAACTCCCATCCAAGAATAGCTAAATCCTCCCTACAGGCCATGACATCTGAGGGAGGCCTAACTTTACAAATTTGTATCATTACGTTATTGCCTCCCAGCTTACCTATGTATACAATTGATTCGAATCTGACAATCTCAGTCACTTTACTGCATTATTAGCAGCCATTTTTATTTCTCCAAGATACGCTTTACTGTTTTACCCTACGCTGTTTTAACTGATTAACTCCAGTGGAAGTTTTTCTTCCAGTTTGGATTACAGCTGGCCATATGTTCTCAGCAAGTGTATATCTCACCTTGGACTCCAAATGTCATGCTTAACCAACCTCCATCTGCCCACCATATGTAAACCGACAGAGGGTGGACAGGGCAGGCTGCCATTTTTAACCACGTAACGTCCTCCTCATAGCAGTTTTATTGTTACAGGGCGGCTCTCCTGCACAGGATCACGTATATATGCATGATTCTGCATTTCCACCTGCAGGGGGTGCTTGGGCGCCACCAGCAGGCCGCTTCTGCTGTGAAAATTCATAGCAGAAGCTCATCTGTGGGTGCCCAGTGCTCAATGTCCTCCGGCACCCGCCGATCGTCAGTAAAACACAGAGAACTGAGGTATGCCTATGTAAACAAGGCATACCTCAGTTCTAACAGGGGGGAAGGGATTATTCTGTGTCTCTGCAAAGCAGGGACTAGAATCAATCTCTTGTCCTAGTAAAAGCAGCATTTTGTGTGTACTAAAACACTGGCTAGGCACACAGTTAACCCTTTGATCACCCTAGATGTTTAAGCGACATTAGTACAGTGACAGTGCATATTTTTAGGACTGATCACGTATTAATGTCACTGGTTCCTGCAAAGTGTATGTGTCCGATTGTCCATAGTCCTGCAATAAAACAGCAGATTACAGCGCACACATGCAATAATGACATTTAAATCCTGCAAGGTTATTTAGAATTACCTGAACATCTTAAACAAAGGTATGGGTGTCTGTCGCACTATATGGCCATAGAGTGCTTAGCCCACTACTACTTCACAGTCCCCCAACTCAGTGGGTCCCACACTAACCAAAGAATGGGAGATTCTGTCTCTTAACCATGGGAGCATACACTCCTCCTAATTGGAGAACTAGAGAACTCTTCCTATGTCTCAGGTGGACACTGATTAGAGGCAATTATGGATAGATGGGGTGCTCCAGCCAAAGGGATCTGGCAGGATCATACAATAGACAAATAAATACTTGAGGGGCACACCCTAACAATGTATTACATTAGAGATGGTGCTGCCATAAGACCAAATGAAAAAAACAGCATATTACAGCGCAATAATGACATTTAAATACTGCAAGGTTATTTAGAAGTACCTGAACATCTTAAACAAATGTATGGGGAGTCTATCGCACTATATGGCCATAAAGTGCTTAGCCCACTACTACTTCACTTCTGAAGACGTCACATCCGATGACGAAACGCGTCAAGTAGACACGCACGGTGCAACGCTGAGTTGGGACGCACGCCGGAATACTGTGTCCTGCAGCTTCCAAGGAATCAATGCAATTACACTGAGCAATACTAACTGTGTACCTGTTATAGCACAATAAAGCCACTCAATTTCTAAGCAATTTACGCTATGTGAGACTCATCCTTTATATCTTTTTATATATACTCCAATACCGCGGAGGACATACAGTGAGGATTTAAGGAGTTCCCGGCCAGATCAGCACAGTATCAGGACCCAGGGGATTACATAAAGCGCTTGTTGACTTCTCTTAGTTTTATGACTAGAGAGCCAATTCCATCTGGTAAGTAGGAAACTTACCCTCTATGACACGCGGTGGAGGTGGTGACACTTAATATTATTTGCCCCCAGTCACTTTATACATGAACATTGCACAATTATGCAAAAAATGGACTGATTTGCACAGAACATTTATAGCTTACGTTCACTGTTTAGATTTGTAGAAAGAATTTCACTCTGCTGGTTGCACTTATTGCACTTTACAATATAGTTTATGATTATATCATTCACATAATTTTGCACATGAACAGCACATGTTCTCATTTATCTATTTATTCATTGTTATGATTTATTTGCGTATTTGCACATTATTTGTTTTTTTCAGTAATAAAGACAACAACAGTGTGTCACATATAAGCACAATAGATACTATTACACTTGCTGGCCACCATAGCAAGCACTATCTACACATGTGATACCTCACATGTAAAAGATAACATCACACACAACAGCTAATAGATAGCAGCTGCCATTTGGTGGTGGAACCCCAGGGCACGGGAGAAATTTTTAAAAAAAAATATTTTTAAATATATTTTTTTGACATGCTTTCCTTTTATATATGTAGCGGTACCCCCTGAAGGAGCTGCTAATATATATATGACCCGGGCCTCCCTCTGATTATCCTGCAGCCAGTCGCAATGGATTTTCACACTGCCAGGTGCACACACACAGTCCTGCTCGTTATTCCAATGACCAGTCTAGGGGATGAATTTTGATGCTTTATTGTAGAACTTGGATAGGAGAAAGGAATGGATGAGATACTCCAAGTTAACTGACTTCAAGCGAGGACAACTTCTCCCTATCTCTGTACAGCAGACTGTCAGTGACACTTATATATAGCAGACTGATCTCAATGAAACAAGTCCCCTTCCAGCAATAAAGGACAGGCCAGACTTTGCTTCTTCAAGACACTCACCAGTGTCTCCTTTCTAGCTCAATGTGGCAGACTACCAATACACTTAATGGCAGGCTGATTCCAGTGGAACAGGTCCCTTTTTATGCAGTACAGGATAAGCCGGACTCTGTTCTTCAAGACACTCACCAGTGTCTTCTTTCTAGCTCACACACCCAGTTAGCTGATTATGAGGGGCAGGAGGGAAATTCTCGCAACTCCATCTCCGGGATCCCTTCATGAGTCTGTAATCATACCATGTCCCGGGACAGCTGGAAACCTCCCTCTGCCAACTTTCAAGCGACACTTTGGCACTGTGATGCCAGACCGGATCCAAGGATGTACCCCTCTGTCAGCTTTAAAGAACTCTGGACTGCAGCTACAGCGACTTCAGCTAGGCCCTCGACCAGGCCCAGCATCTGGCAGCCTCCTGGATAGGCCTCAAGCCTAGCAGCCAGGAGCTGAACACACACTTCCACCCCTGAGGTCTGAGTGGGCTGGAACTCCTGACCTTGAGCCCATGTACTCCTTTTTATATGAATGTGTTCACCCAAAATGCAGTGGGGCACCTCCCCTCATAGTTGGTCTGAACCACATCCACATACACCTGCTGTCACTGGCTGGGTTTTTCTCCCACTGTCCAATAGGGACCCATACTACTGGACAGTGTAAAACTCTCCAGACCACATGAATCAGCACCAGAGCACACAGAGCAGACCTTACTTAAATCTAGGCTCTCTGATAAGCAGACAGCATATAAATGTACCTATCTGCTCACCTGTTAAGCAGAAAAAGCCAAAAACTATATACACTTACTAACATCCAATCAAGGAGGGAGCTACATATAGTAAAAAAACTAAAAAAAAAGCTCTGTCTAAAAAATTATTATAAAATGTATTTGAGTACAATGTTGCATGTAATTGTCAGTCAAAGTATCAGAGCACTGAAAACCAATAAATGGACTGGATAGTAAAAGGGTATAACATGCTGCCCCTCAAGTAGTTCAAGAACTTTATGACTGGGACCCTACTGGACATTGGGACCCTATTTGGTGGTTTACAAGTGGAAGAACTCACCTTTGTATGTTTTTGAAAGCAGCTCCTTCCTCCTCTTTGAGGCTTTGCAAGATTGGGTAGGGATAACCAACAAATTTATCTTTAAACACTTATAGCTGTGTTACGCACTTCAGTTTGGTAGTCAAATAATCATCTGTCTTCCTCCGCTCTGGAACAATCATTCTATGCAGAAGGACACAGCAAACTGACTACAACACTTTCTAAATATTTACAGGAAAAGGGAACCTGACCTTTTATGGCCTCCTATGCAAAATGGCTCAACTTTATTCCCCACCTTGCTGAGTAGAGCTAGGGAGAGTTTATTGATACATGGTTTATGAATGCCATCAGCACAGCTGACACATGCAATTCAAATTCATTGATTGGTTACGCTAAACCCCAGATAAACTGAAACTTATGAGCCTCGTAAATCATGCTCAATGCCATAGATGTGGTGAATCTCAAGCTACTACGCATCATATGTTCTGGTCCTCCCATTGTTCGTTTTTAGAATAGCCTAATTTCTGTAATGAAAACCTATTTAAATTTTATGGGTCCTCGGACAATTTATGTCTTTCTTTTAGACATTCCTAATGACTTGTGCCATTTACACACATTGGCTCCCTAAGTTTTATTTAATGCTCTTTCAAACCAGGAAAGATACTGTTATCAATTTGAAGAACTTTAACCATTCAACTCTATCACATGTGTCCATCCCAATTACTGCAAAATTACCTACACTAGAAGAGCTTACCCCAAATTGTTTTCAGAAGATTTGGAAACTGCGATCAGACTCCCTTGAAACATAAGGGTCTAATACACCACTCTTGGATATACTCTTGCTTTCTTAGTAATGTTTATTTTAATGCAGTACACAGTTTGAGGCGTTTGTCCATGTTCTCTATACAGTATCTTATTGATGAGGGGAAAAGAGCAGGTATGAGTGTTGTATCTGTGTGTGTTTTATAGCTCTTCATGTTATTGGGTGCTATGGATCCCTGATTCCTTTTGGCCCCACATCCAATCACATTCTAAGGCTTGCCGCCTCAATCTCCACAACATCTCTAAAATACGTCCCTTCCTAACCAATGACACCACAAAACTCCTGATTCACTCCCTGGTCATCTCTCGCCTCGACTGCTGCAACTCCCTCCTCACTGGCCTACCTTTAAATAGACTATCCCCCCTCCAGTCCATCATGAATGGCGCTGCCAGACTCATCCACCTTACTAACCGTTCAGCGTCTGCCATCCCTCTCTGCCAATCCCTCCATTGGCTGCCACTCGCCCAACAAATTAAATTCAAAATATTAACAATGAGCTACAAAGACATCCACAACTCTGCTCCCAGCTACTTCAGCAGCCTAGTCTAAAAATACCAATCTAATTGTCCTCTCCGCTCCTCCCAAGACCTCCTGCTCTACAGCTCCCTCATCACCTCCGCTCATACTTGCATCCAAGACTTCTCAAAAGCCTCTCCCATCCTCTGGAACTCCCTACCCCAATCTGTCAGACTGTCCCCAAATCTACCCACCTTCAGGCGATCCCTGAAAACTTTTCTCTTCAGGGAAGCCTATCCTGCCACCACCTAACAACTACACTCCTTATTTTCTCAATCGGCTCATCCCCCACAGTTATTGCCCTTTCGTATCATTTAACCCTCCCTCCTAGATTGTAAGCTCTAAAGAGCAGGGCCCTCTGATTCCTCCTGTATTTAATTGTATTGTAATTGTACTGTCTGCCCTAATATTGTAAAGCGCTGTGCAAATTGTCGCGCTATATAAATCCTGTATAATAATAATAATAATAAAAAAAAACTATTTAACACATTACGTCACTTCTAATGTTGAATTCGGTCTAATGAAAATTTTCGTATTGTTAGTACGCTCTTCACTTTCGACATGAGACAAGCATCCAGCAAAAAACCGACATTCTGTCATCGGAAATTCGCATTGTATGTACGAGGCTTAAGACTGGGATGCCATTAAAGTTCATGTGTGTGTAAAGGCAGGCATCCCAATACTTTTAGTAATATAGTGTATATGGACCTGGAAAGATTAGCCTGAAGAGAAAGTCTGCTGAATGTCAGCTTCTCTACTTTATAAATATGCACCTTTTGTCTTGACCAATGACCAATGCTTTCATAGTTCTCATAAATGATAGTAAAATCATTCATTTGCATCTGCTCTACATAGCAATATAAAAATAAGTATGCATAATAACATGTTCAGTTTTCAGTCCTACACCCTACCATCTAGTACACATTGATGTACTATACCAGGGAAAAGCAATTGGCGGGCCTCCAGCTGTTGCAAAACTACAAGTCCCATCATGCCTCTGCCTCTGGGTGTCATGCTTGTGGCTGTCAGAGTCTTGCTATGCCTCATGGGACTTCTAGTTCTGAAACAGCTGGAGGTCCGCTAATTGCATATCGCTGTACTATACTATTGGTGTTTATTATTTCTTCCCATGAACTTTGTGAAGGAAAAGCGAAATATGGCGGTTACAAATGTACTACAGAACAAGTCAGCCAGTCTTCCTTCTTTTAAACTGACACTGGCTGCATGCTGAATAGTATCCTGTTCAATATAGGGCTTGCACTTTCCCAGCCATTAGCCAGCTGCCTCAGCATTTCATTATCAACAGGGTGTTTTATACATCAAAGACATCTCCAAACAGTGTGATCAAGTGGAAGAGACTGCGCCTGGTCAGTGTTACTCATAAAGTAACTCTTTTCCTACAGTTGTGCCCATGGCATTTTACCATCTGGCTTACTTTCAGAAGAGATACAATGGAAACACAAACATGTTCCTCTTACTTATGTTTACTGTGAAAACAACCTTGGCAACATTTGAAGGTCAGAGTGCAATTGCGTATTACTATCTTGTGCGCTTCATAGGGCCTGGATCATCCACTCCTCTCCTCCCCACCCCAAAATGTAATCCAAATAAACACAGGACATTGACTTTATGATGAAAAAAGGTATAACTTGTTTTTTTTTTTAATTTGTTTATTATACAATTTCAAAAAAATTAAAACCACTACAGAGCACTTCTGCAGATCCTGGCACCTCGCAATAACAGATGAGTGAGGACACCTTCAGTTAAGACCTCTCTAGGTCATTATTATTATTTATTACAGGCACTTTCATAGTGCCATAAATTTACTCAGCGCTTTGCATATGTATCAGGCTAGGTTCACACATGTCGGCTGCGAATGCAGTCCGGAGTTTGGTGCGGTTTTGTTCACCGGTTCAGGTGCAATTCAGGTGTGAATTATCACTTGAATTTGCACCTAAACTGGACCCAAAATTGCACAGGACCCTTTTGAGAAATGGCCAGTGGCCGCCCGGACATGTGTGCACCGGCTTCATTAAAAGCCGGTCCGATTCACATGTTATGCGAATCGGATGCAGTTAAAATTGCATCCGATTCGCACATATGTGAACCGTCCGAGCCTTACACTCTCACATCAGTCCCTACCCTCAAGGAGCTTACACTCTAAGGTCCCTAACTCATATTCATACATACACATACTAGGGCCCATTTAGACAGGATCCAATTAACCTACCAGCATGTCTTTGGAGTGTGGGAGGAAACCCACACATGCACAGGGAGGACATGCAAACTCCAGGCAGGTAATGCCATGATTGGGTTTCAAATTGATGACCCTAGTACTGCTAGGTGGAAGAGCTAGCCACTGTGCTGCCCATAAGTTGGTATGCCAACTCCAGTCCACTTACCAAATTTGTGGCCTGCTGGGGGTCCATCCTACAGCTGAGCCCTGCCTGCACTCAAGTGCCCATGGGGAGGTTGGGACATGTCCTTTGGATAATGCCCACCATGCTAGATATGCAATGTCTCCTCTTTCTCTACCTTTTTTTCTGGCTGAAAAACTGGAACTCCCCACATAGACAGAGTCGTGGCCCAATGCACCAAACAGGCTTGTACATCAAGATAGAACAAATCTGTAAAGAAACAGACAACATGCTGCCCAGTCCTATCTGTCTCTTCTACTAAACCTGTTGCCCTGTCCACATTTTCCCTCTTTACCTTCCCCTCCAATCGGGCCTGGCTTTTTCCTGCCCCCCACTCTCACTCTTTCCCAGGGGCTGAACGCCCTACTGCTTCCCCCACATGTGCCATCCTCTGATCAGGCTCCCAGCGCCATCTTAGGAACTCCACATGCCCACTAAGACATTGGATGCCAGCACGTAAACAAACAGCTGCTGCTTTCAGGGCCCCAACCTTAAGAAGATATATGGGGTTATTAAAAAAACAAAAAAAACAAACATTCATACTCACCTCAGTGCTGCAGCAATGGTGTGATACTACAGCTGTCCTACATTGACTCTAACAGAAAAATGAGTGAGAACCAAGAACTCAGCTCTTAAGCCTCGTACACACGGGACAATGATCGTATACAACAGGTCGTACGAATGACCGTTGTATGCAAAATCGATCATTAGTACGCGTGATTAGAACAGCCGACGTACGACGGTCGTACAACGGGAGTTGTATGAGCAAACTAGAAAACTTGGTTCTACCAACAAGCGGTCATACGACCGTTGTATCGTGTGTACAGAGCAGTTGGTCCAACAAGTTGTATTGTGCAAAACACACATGCTCAGAAGTCAGGAACGGCCGGATGCTAATTACATGCACCTGAACATTCTTTCTTTGGTCGTACGATCGTGTAGTGCAGTCAGTATGCTAGATACAACAGCCAACATACAATTTGAGACGATCGGTCGTACGATCGTCGTCCCGTTTGTACGAGGCTTTAGTCTTCTTGGAGTGCTGAGCAGTGACTGCTTTCCACTCAGCCCTTCCAGCGCTCACTAGAGAGCCAGCCTAGAGAGGTCGCGTTCAGGATAGGAACAGCCGCAAACTGCGGCAAAATTGGTGTAAAATCGCACGGCGATTTTGTAGCATTTTGTGTTTTCCTGCGGTCGGTCAGTATAGTCTGAGAGTACATGAGAACTTAAAGGAATTCTCCTCAATGCCGGCACTTAGACATCCACTGTCCATTGTTCCTTACCAGCAATGCCACAGAAAAAAATATTCCTGGTATTTTTAAGATTCTGAGAGATGGCAATATAAATATATTAGGACAAATAATCTTTGTTTATAACTATGCGTTCTGTCCAAGGCTGTCTATAAATTGCAACAGACATCTATTTTCCTTCCTTTTTTCCCACTTTTTTGTATGTTTATATGTGTGTGTGTATATATATATATATATATATATATATATATATATATATATAGCCAGACCAGTATATGAGTGCTGGCTGGGTTTGCTGAGCAAGGGATCTGCCAAGTACTTACAGTGCATAGGATTAGTGTCTGAACCTTTGGAGGGAAATCAATCGATCAATTGTGATGTTTCTGTCTTTTCATCTTCATCTGTCACCTGAAGACTTCAGTCCAATAATGTCAGTAGCAATTGCCAAGCTTCCTGGCTAGCTTTGTAGTGGGCAAGATGTGGGATTTATCAAAATGATGAATATTGGACAATCTAATCTAATCTAACATCTAATGGAGCAGTTTTATAGTTAAATATTTGTTGTTTACATGTCATTTATTAACATCTTTCACCCCAGCATTATCCATACCCCAATTTAGTCCATGGTTGTTCTTTGTGTTATAATAATTATTTATTTTTAGCTGGGATTTTTTTTTTCTGCAAAAGCTGTGTGGCAACCAACACAACAACACAATGGAGAAGTTAGGATGGGGGCTGAGAAGAACATTTAATAGGCAACTTTAATAAAAGTAAAAGTTTCCTAAAATGTTAAAAATTTGACTTACTGCTAAAGATACTCAGTGCTGCATAATCAAAATGAGAACATTGCAATGTATTGCTAGTGCAGCTGGCCATATACAAGCAGCCAAACAACATGACTGATAATTCATTTGGCACCATACATGTTTGGCAATATTGAAATAGCAGGGTCACTTGGCTTTAATAAAGCCTGTTAGTGAAGTTAGAAATTAACCACACAATCAGTCCACCACAGAGGATCCCCTGCACACAAGCCTCTTCAGGCCACATGTTCAGAAATAAAGGCTCCAGGTTGATATGGCTGCTAATACAGAGTCGATCCATCATGGGTTTTGGAACAAATGATAGTTAACGCTACGTTGAGCTAAATGAGAAATACTTTTGTGGAGAATCTCAAGCTGCATAACAAGTGTCATTTAATATAAAAATAGAAAGTTCTAGAATCTATGATTAGTTGTAAGTAATAGTGTACCATCTCAGTCTCTCAGTAGCACATCAGAGAATCCTAAATGCAGAAAATCCACCAAGTCCACCAACTTGACCTAAAATCTTAAGTAATGCATTGGATGCCCACATTATCTCACAGTATGTTTTTGTAATTAAATGGGCATATTGATGAACCCATTATTATTATTATTATTATTATACAGGATTTATATAGCGCCAACAATTTACGCAGCGCTTTACAACTTGAGGGTAGACAGTACAAATACAATACACTTAAATACAGGAGGAATCAGAGGGCCCTGCTTGTTAGAGCTTACAATCTAAAAATGAGGTTTATTATTATTATTATTATTATACAGGATTTATATAGCTCCAACAATTTACGCAGCGCTTTACAACTTGAGGGTAGACAGTACAAATAAAATACACTTAAATACAGTAGGAATCAGAGGGCCCTGCTTGTTAGAGCTCACAATCTAAAAATGAGGTTTATTATTATTATTATTATTATTATACAGGATTTATATAGCTCCAACAATTTACGCAGCGCTTTACAACTTGAGGGCAGACAGTACAAATACAAGACACTTAATACAGTAGGAATTAGAGGGCCCTGCTCGTTAGAGCTTACAATCTAAAAGGGAAGGTCAAGAGATACAAGAGGTAATAACTGTGGGGGATGTGCTAATAGAGAAGATAAATGTACAGTTGTTAGGTGGGAGCCAGATGGCTTCTCTGAAGAGATGAGTTTTCAGGGATCGTCTGAAGGTGGACAAACTAGGAGAACGTCGGACAGATTGGGGTAGAGCATTCCAGAGGATGGGAGAGGCTCTGGAGAAGTCCTGGAGGTGAGCATGGGATGAGGTGACAAGGGAGCAAGAGAGCAGGAGGTCTTGGGAGGAGCGAAGAGATCGATTTGGTTGGTATTTTGAGACCAGATTGGTGATGTAGCTGGGGGCCAGGTTGTGAATTGATTTATAAGTTATTGTTAGGATCTTGAATTTAATACGTTGGTTGAGTGGCATCCAATGTAGGGATTGACATAGGGGTGTAGCAGATGCCAAGCGGTTTTTAAGGTGGATGAGCCTGGCAGCAGCGTTCATAATGGACTGAAGTGGGGATAGACTATTTAGAGGTAAGCCAGTGAGGAGGAGGGAGTTGCAGTAGTCGAGGCGAGAAATGACCAGGGAGTGGATTAGTAGCTTTGTGGTGTCATCGGTTATGAAGGGGCATATCTTGGAGATGTTGCAGAGGTTCAGGCGGCAAATTTTGGATAGCGATTGTATGTGGGGCTGAAAGGTTAATTGGGAGTCTAGGATTACACCTAGGACCTTGGCGTGGGGGGACGGGTTGATAGTTGAGCCATTGATTTTGACAGAGAAATCTGGGGAAGTGGCACGTGGGGGAGGAAATATCATAAGCTCGGTTTTGGATAGGTTGAGTTTGAGGAAGTGATGTGACATCCAGGCTGATATGACTATCAGTAAGTTTGTGATGAGTGAGGAGACAGATGGAGAGATCTGGGGGGTTGAGAGGTAGATTTGTGTGTCATCAGCAGGTTTATAGATAAGACTGACCATCCAGATGACATTGATGTTATAACTTTAAGAATTTTGAACTAAACCTGTTCCTTACCCACTTCATGACAAAGCAACAGAGTGCCTCTACCCACCTGCCCATACTTACCTTTCCTTTTTTCTTCTTTCATTGTGTTCAGCTGCTTGGAGAAAGAAAGGCACCACTGTGTAAGCTCTGAATTGCTCAAGTTTGCGTCCACATAGCACTGAAGATTCTCTCTCTGCACACAGTGCTGGGCCAATCTCCAAGTACCAGTGTTGTCATATGGAGTCAGTCACTCCTCTCTATACCCTGAGGTACTGGGCATTTTCTATGCTCTTTGGCGGCTAAACAGAGTAGGAGGGTGGCAAATTTACTACTAGGGAGATAGGCATTTAAGCAAACCTGATCTTTTCCTCTGTGTGTTTAGATACTGCATATATATAAGATCTCTCATCAAGAAATACAAGATCTACATGTCCCATATACAGTGTCCTCTCCCAAGCTAAGTTAAGCCTTAATTCAAATATTCTTTAGGTATACCCGCACTGATTAGTATTACTTCCAAATGTATTGCCCATATATGAAGGCATAGCTCCCAACTGTTCCTGATTTCGAGGGACTATCCCTGATTTGGAACAATGTCCCTCTGTCCCTCATTCCTCTTCTTTTGTCCCTCATTTTAAAATGCAATATTTATCTATCAAAACATGTTTTACAGTGCTAAACCTTTCATCTAATTTCTAAATTGCTGCATTTGTAAATGTCAATAACCAGTATAAAGGAATATTAGTGGGGAAGAAAAGCACTTGTGGGTATATCTACATTTTTTTGGTATAATTCTCCTTTAGGAGGGTGTGCAGTGGATGTGTCCTATGTCTACATACGTTTGCTAATAGGCGTCCCTCATTCCGATATCAAAAAGTTGGGAGGTATGATGAAGTCCCAACAAATCAGCAAACCCTGTGCTCTAAATTCACAGGCCTATGTACAGCACATTGCTTGCGGCTGGTTTTACAACCAGCTGTGAAAGATATTTAAGCATGGAGTAGTTTAGTAAAGAACTGCTGTAAGAAAAAAACAAGAAAACAATAGAGAGTGGTTGGGTGTGCAGGTACAATCGATCAAGCCTCAAGCACTTATACCTGCCATCTAGTCTCTAAACACACCTTTGTGTTTAGCCTATAGGGTGGGGTGGGGAAGGAACTCTGAGCTGCCTTATCAGAGGGTAAACAGTGGTAGTTATAAGACAATGTTTTCCAAAGTTTCTAATTATCTCTTTACTCACAAAGCCTTGACCAGCTTTGGGACCATTATAGAGGGAAGACCGGAAGTGGTATTCAGGATGACTGTGCATTGGAATTAGAAAAAGCATGGTCAAAAGTTCTGTGCCAGGATCCAATCTTGTGCGAATTCACAGTTCACACTGTGATCTGCAAACCGACCTGGGAGTGTCATTAACTTTGTATTGACACCCGCAGCAGTTCGCAGAGGGCAGTGTGAACTGCCTGTAAGGGAGATGCGATGCGAGAACCCACACTGGAATCGCGCTGGTTTCCGCATTGCAATAGTGTGAACCGGGCCTAAAGTGTGTATAAACCCAATCACTAAAACCTCATATTAAAGATGTACCAAATGGAGTTGGCACCCAACCCAATTCTAATATGTGTAAAAAAATCTTAATATGAAAAGGTGTGATATTTTGAGCTTATATGTTGCTGCCCCTTTAAATAGTGAAAAAGTTCACTAGATAATGCTGGTTGTACTGAAAATAAAGGTAATTGGTGCTGACTAGGCTCAAACTGGGCAAATATTGTGCATACTATACTGAACAAATGCCTCTTGCAAAGAGTGTGCATACACAAATCAATAAATGCAAAATCAAAATCCAATATCCACATGTATATTGCAATTCAGTGGCATATTAAACAAGTGTTCATATTTGTGATCTATCCCAACACCATGCAGGTAGCTCCTAAAATCAGATATTCATAGTTCTTTTTTTCACCACTGGTGCTCAATAGAAAAGGTGGCAACTCACCAGAATTTTTTGACCCCTTTTTACAGGATGGTCAGGTATCGCTTTTGGAAAACCATATTGTTTTCACTGATGGCACCTCTCTTTTCCGTTTTGGACTGGAATGGCAGGACTGGAATGATTAAAAATGACTCTACAGGAGACATATGAAAAGTCGCATAGTGTAGTATATTTATTTAAAGTATAAAAGCTAATTGAGTAGAAAAAATTATACTCACATTTAAAAGTGCCTGTCTCCTGACACTAGGTGTATTCAGCATGTAATTATGCAGCTGTTTCCATCGGCCTTAGCGTGCAACGCAAGCCTCGTTTTAGATGGTAAAGCCTAGTAGCTGGCAGGACCCTGATGTGATGGTCCCCTATGTCTCCAACATACGTGTCCTTGTTAAATCGTCTTCAGGAAGTCTGAAGACGCTTTAATGGCGAAACGTACTGAAACGTACTGAATTGCAATATACATGTGGATATTGGATTTTGATTTTGCATTTATTGATTTGTGTATGCATACTGTTTGCAAGAGGCATTTGTTCAGTGTAGTATGCAAAATCTCATATTAGCTTTCTCGTCATAAAGAACCCTGTCACCACATTGTCACTGGTGCAGAATGAACAATGGAATTTACTAAAACTGGCAGACAGAATCTGAAGCAGCTGTGCACAGTAACAAAGCAGCTTCTAACTTTAGCTTGTTAAGTTAGGCCCCATTAACATGAAGGGTCCGATCAGGTCCGCCTCTCAGTTTTTCAGGCGGGCCTGATCGGACCCCTATTCATCCCAATGGACTGGAGGTTGCAAACAGACTTGTGTCCAGTTGCAGCTGGTGCTTGGGGGGGGGGGGGGGGGGGGGGGG
>BLSH010534968.1:1638-45451 GCA_018402905.1 Glandirana rugosa
TCCACCACCGGGATAAAAGGTATGCAGACCTCCTAGCCTAGACTACCCTAGTAAACTTTTGCCTGTCCGCCAGGCAAAAGTAGACTAGAGGGGTACCTCCTCTCGTCCCGAGACAGTTCAGGTAGAGGCGTGTCACTCGCCTCTGCCTGGACAGTAGGCGGACGAGTCCTTAGTCGCCTAGCCAGGGTACACTTTCCTGGGATTCCTATAGGTATCAGTAGCCAACTCTAAACAGTAAACTCCAAATTACGAATAGGATAAAGGTTTCGGTAAGGGATTATTTTTTTTTTTATTCTTTTGATTTACTGGAGAGTTTAAACGGTAAGTCGAAAATAAAAAAGAAAAAATGGTCACAATAGGACCGCAGTTCCCATAGGGAAGCCAGGTCAACTCCTTGCAAACTAGGCATTGAAACTGGGAGTCCTCTGTGAGGGGGGGTTTTAATGTAGGAAAGGAGGACGGCCCCCAGGGGAGGGGCCAGCTGAACTCTTTCCCTGCCTAGTTAACTCCTAGTAAGACGAACATAAAACCCCACAAAGTCAAGAAGAAGCTGCGTCTGTCAGTGAACGTAGGAGAAAAGCTGAATGGCAAATTTGAGAGGTCATTTAGTTTTCTTATTTTTTTTTTTATTAGGGAATGGCTTTGGAAATAGGATAAGCATTAAACCTCAAATGACAAATCTCAACCGATGACTATGGATATCCTTAGGGTCCTTTCACATGGGACCGATCCGCTGATTCCTGAGCAGGCGGATGACAGGTCCGTCTCCGCTCACTGTGCGGAGATGGACTTGACAGAGCCCTGCTCTCCTCCATGGGGAGATCAGATGAAAACGGACCGCCTGTCCGTTTTCAAATGATCCCATCAGATCCGATCCTCCAGACGTATGGAAAATAGGGCCACCACCTGTCTGTATTTGGCGGACAGGATTGGATCGGATAGCGGCGGTTGTCAGCAGACATATCACCGCTCACATCCGCCGCTCCATAGGTCCAATCAGGTTCGCCTGAAAAACTGACAGGCAAACCTGACCGGATAGCCCGTGTGAAAGGGGCTTTAACCACTTAAAGACCGCCCATCGCATATATACGGCAGGGCGGCTCTATTGCACAAAACAACGTATCTGTACGTCATTTCGTGCAATAGATACTGTGGGTGCGTGCATGCGCCCGCTGCACAGAGGGGGGGGCAGTCCACGGGTCCGGCAGACCTGATGTCCACAGAGGCAGAACAGGGATCCGCCTATGTAAACAAAGCAGACCCCTATTCTGACAGAGAAGTACACAGAGATTTTCTGTTTCTTGTAAGCAGGAACATGGATCTCTGTGTTCTTCCTGTCAGTCCATCCCCCCAAACAGTTAGAAAACACTCCCAGGGAACCCACTTAACCCTTTAATCGCCCCTGTTAACCCCTTCCTCGCCAGTGTCATTTAAACAGTAACAGTGCATTTTTTTAGCAACAATCACTTTATTGGTGTCACTGGTCCCCAAAAAGTGTCGTTTAGTGTCAGATTTGTCCACCACAATGTCACAGTCCCTCTAAAAATTGCTGACTACCGCCATTACCAGTAAAAACAATAAAAAAGAATGAAAGTCCATAAATAGAACAGGGATCCGTCTATGTAAACAAAGCAGACCCCTATTCTGACAGAGAAGTACACAGAGATTTTCTGTTTATTAGAAGCAGGAACACGGATCTCTGTGTTCTTCCTGTCAGTCCATCCCCCAAACAGTTAGAAAACACTCCCAGGGAGCCCACTTAACCCTTTGATCGCCCCTGTTAACCCCTTCCTCGCCAGTGTCATTTAAACAGTAACAGTGCATTTTTTTTTAGCACTGATCACTTTATTGGTGTCACTGGTCCCCAAAAAGTGTCATTTAGTGTCAGATTTGTCTGCCACAATGTCGCAGTCCCTCTAAAAATCGCTGACTACCACCATTACCAGTAAAAACAATGAAAAAAAAAATGAAAGTCCATAAATCTATCCCATAGTTTGTATATGCTATAACTTTTGCGCAAACCAATCAATATACGCTTATTGGGATTTTTTTTTCCAATAATATAAAGACGAATACATATTGGTGTAAATTGATGAAGAAATTTGACTTTTTACATATTTTATTTGGATATGTATCATAGCAAAAAGTAAAAATTGGTTTTCTTTTTCAAAATTCAAAAATCTTTTTTTTGTTTATAGTGCAAAAAATAAAAACCGCAGAGGCGATCAAATATCACCAAAAGAAAGCTCTATTTGTGGCAAAAAAACAACACCAATTTTATTTGGGTACAGCATTGCACGGCCATGCAATTGTCAGTTAAAATAACCCCCACTTTAAACTACAGGTAAGCCTATATATAATAAGGCTTACCTGTAGGTCCCACTAATACCTCCTAAACTTGCACCGTTTAGGAGATATTCCCCGTATTTGCATGTGCCGACGTAATCGGCACATATGCAGTGAAGAAACAGCCCGACTGGGCCGTTTCTTCACGAAGTGTGGTGTAAATGACGGCTCCTATGGGCATGCGCGGGAGTGACGTCATCGCGGCTCCTGCCAATCACAGTGCTGGAGTCGGCGCTGTGATTGGTCGCAGCCTGGGATCCTGCAAGACAATGGACAAAACATGACGCCGGTTACAGCGGTGCTCAGAGACCACTGCAACGGCATCGATCTAAGGTAAGCATTTCATAATGAGCTAGTATGCAATGCATACTAGCTCATTATGCCTTTCTCTTGCAGGAGGTTTTTTTTTTTTTTTTTTTACCAAGCCTTGATAACCACTTTGAAGTATAATGTATTTTTCTTTTTTTTTTCTTCCTTTATAGAAATGGAGTGGAGATAGATTAGAACACCTTTTTTTACTGCTGTTAGTGCCCCCGCTAGAAATGTAATATCTCTAACTGTCCTCTTTACTGTTATCATTGAGAGTAAAAGTGAAAGAAAAACACAAATTTTGTGTTGTTACTAGAACAAGAATAGAGTTGAAATTTTCCAATGGTAACACTTTTTCTGGTGACAACCCAGGATTCACTCACTTTAGAAGGATCTCATCTCGCTTCTTATTTTGGCTATGGTGCAGGAAGTGAAAGGAAATCTCCCCAATGGCACACAGATGGCAAAAATAAAAGGGATTAACCCCCCCCCCCCCCCTTAGGTTTATCTTTATTCCTACTTTAACTTGATAATGTTCTCTTGTTGGATGACAATGCAGTATCTTGATTAATTGGGAGGGAGTGGTAAGATTGTAAGCTCTAACGAGCAGGGCACTCTGATTCCTCCTGTATTCAATTGTATTACTGTACTGGCTGCCCTCATATTGTAAAGCGCTGCGCAAACTGTTAGCGCTATATAAATCCTGTATTATAATAATAATACTAACAAGAAGGCATCTCACTGGTTCAGCCAGTGAGTGATTCTGTTGATGGAAAGCTGTTGCCAGTGATAGAATTGCTAGTATAAAACCACTTTGTGTGCTCATACACAACCCAATCTCTGCAAGTGACAAGCCCATTGAAGAAATGAACTGGAATGCCTATTGTGAGCCAGGTCTTCTCATTCAACATCAGTACCTGACCTCACAAATTCTCACACACTCACTTTCCCACACACTCCAAAATCTTGTAGAATACCTTCCCAGAAGAGTGGGGGCTGTTACAACAGCAGGGAGGAGGACATTGTTTTTTTTTTAACTCCCTTGGTTTTGGAATGGGATGTCCAACAAGCTCATATGTATGATGGTCAGGCGTCGACAAACGTTAGGTCACACAGGGTATCAATGACTGAATTTTGAGTCTGCAGTTCTGCTTTGGGAGGTAATCCATTCAATCGTGATATTCAGTTATTGGTGGAAACTGATAGGTTTAATCCCCTGCTAGCTACTTGTATATTTTGGGGGCCTCAACAGCAAGTATCATGCCTCAGTTGCTGGCTCTGTTTCAGTCAATCTGTACAACTATGACAACAAGGGCGTTTCACAGGTGTTTTCACCCTTTTGTTGACTTCACTATAAAATAAAAAGTCCATCAGGAAAATGTAAACCCTTTTAAAAAGGTGGGGACAGGTGTGCATTTCCAGGAAAAGCAGCACTGAGATCTCAGCACGTAGACCTGAGCGATACATGAAGCCGACATATGGCTGACCTCTGTAGTGATGTACCACTACTACAACCTCTCCAGCACCTTCTAAAATTTGTAATATAACTTTTAGGTGAACAGACCCTGTAATAAATAATCATCCATGTAGCACAACAGTAGTTAGCACTGTAGCAGCTGTTTGATTTCAAACCTACATGGACTCAGATATTACAGCAAAGTATATAGTTGATGCACCTGCTGAAATGTGGGTGGCGGTGGCAGTGCCAAGTCTTTGTGAACATATCAGGAGAATGGCACAGTTGGTGGCATGCAATTTGCTCTGTGACGATAAAGGGTTAAAACTAACTTTGAAATGTGAGGCGAACCAGCTCATTGGTCTCGGCTCCTAATTCTTACAACCTGTGCAACTCCCCCTTCAACTAGTCCGAGTGTCTCTTTCACGACATACAATTACCCCATTGTACGCAGGAAAGGGATTAAGGATTGTGTTTTCTATTATTATGCTGTTGATTAATCCTGACCCGGTGTCACTTTCCTCCTCAAAATAGATTGGGGGGGTTCTTTGGGCTCCAGCACCCTCGGCTCAACGCTGCCAAACTCCTTCATGCCTCATTTGCCACGTAAGCGATTACATTTTAAGTGACGGGCAGCACTGCCTCCTTGAGGGCTGCATAAAAGAGAATCGCCCTTTGTCTTCTAGGAATGCTAAACTGGCATGCCTTGACTGTGGCATTCTGGCTACGCTAAATGCGGCCAGTACAGAGGGTCATGGAACACAGCAAAGATTGCCTATTCTGGAAATAGTAAAGAGCCCAGTTTTGTGGAAAGGCTATATAAGCAGTAGACTTGGGGCAGTGATATTTATAAACTACAGTTCTCCCGCAGCTGATCCTTAGTAAAATAATAACTTGAGTTCAGAATGTAAAAAACGTGTGTTTACATACTTGGGTACTCATGGTACATTGCAGTAGCTACATTATCAAATATGCAACTTAAAGGGGAACTTGGAGGTGATGTGCTGCAGCATTTACCATAATGTGTACATATGCACAGCATATTTGCACATTATAGCACAATTACTCTAGATTTGCCCTCCTCCAGTGATGCAAGGTCTGTGTTCTGCCTACACCATTCTTCTTTTCATCTTCCCGGTCTAGCACCAGCTATTGAGCGATCACTGATGATAAAACTCCTGCGCATACACCTGGCTCCATCCTTGCCACCTTACAGATAGCGGGAGTGAGCTGCAAGTGTAGCAGAGCTTCAGTCAGTTACTTTGCCTAAGATAAGACGATGTTATCAGTTTTCTAAAGGCAGGACAAAGCATTTCCTCAGTCTCCTTTGGGGTTGTAAAGGCAGAAGGTTTTTATCTTAATGTATTCTATGCATTAAGATAAAAAACCTTGCGTGTGTAGTAGCCTCCCCAGCACCCCCTAATTACTTACCCTGAGCCCCTTCTCTCTTCAGCGATGTCCACGATCCCCTCAGCCATCCAGTACACTCCTCCTGATTGGCTGAGACACAGCAGCGGTGCGATTGGCTCTCGTGGCTGTCGATCAAAGTCTGTCAGCCAATCTGGGGAGAGAGGGGGTGGGGTCAGGTCGGGGCTCCGTGTCTGAATGGATACACAGAGCTCTGACTCGGCTTGGGTGCCCCCATAGAGAGCTGCTGGCTGAGGGGGCACACAAAGGAGGGAGGGGCCAGGAGCAGCAAAGAGGGACCCGAGAAGAGGAGGCTCCCTGCTGGCTGACGCATTTCGAAAGCATGTCCTTCTTCATCAGAGTCAAAGGCCAAAGTGAATAGGTATTTTATACATTTTATCCTTAATAAAATTATTGTTGGATAATGCACTAGGCCAGTGCACCCTTTGTTTTTGAATTAATAAAAATGTTATTAAAAAAGAAAAGTAAAAGTATAAAATAAAAGGTAGGTGTGGCAGTTTTACAGTGGTAATAACAATAACTTTTACAAGGCTCAAGTATGTCAATCATAAATATAATCTATAACATGCCCTCTTATCCTGCAAAACCTAAAGTTAAATCAATAAATAAGAATGTTTACCTTGAGGCCACATTTTCCCCACATCAGGTGGAACTCAGGATAGAAGAAAAAAAAAGAAGGGGCAAGACAAGGAAAAAGAACGACTAAAAGGAACAGAAAAAAAAAAAAAAAAAAGAGAAGAAGAGGAAGGGAAAACTCTTCCCTTTTGAAGTGGCGTCCTATAGAACGAATCAGCCATATATGACAAGAAGGGAACTCTAGGTCTGTTCTCGTAATGTCTAATCCTAGAAGAACAGCCAGATATAATCATCAGGAGTATGATGTCAGTTTCTATTCGTTATAAAAGGCTATAGCAAGGGAGAATCAAGAAACTCTATCCAAGGGGTCCATATTTCTCTAAACTTAGGGTGATTTTCATTCGCTATAGCTAGCATCTCTTCCATACGCATTATGTTGTTAACTTCCACTACCCATTCCCGTACTGATGGTAGTGTAGGGGATTTCCAATATCTAGGAACCAGTGCTCTCCCTGCTGTCAACAACAATCTGAATATTCCTGTTTTGATAGATTTAATCGATCCCAGGATCATGGAGAGGAATGCTACCTCTGGGGTCTCAGGCCATATCTTACCCGTGATCAAAAAACTGAGCTGGAATATAGCCGACCGGAATGGCCAGAAATAGCTACTCACAAACATAGGTAGTAAAAGCGCTCATCCAGCCACTACATGTGGCTACAATATCCCGGGTTTGCTGACACCTCTAGCTTAGAGGGGACCTCACCAGGGTCCCTGCTGGCTGACACGTTTCTAAGGTATGACCTTTTTTATCAGAGTCAAAGGTCAAAGTGAGTAGGTATTTTATACATATTATCCTTAATAAAATGGTTGGTGGATTATGTACTAGGCCAGTGCGCTCTCTGTTTTTAGCTATTTTTCACCAGGATTTACATGATTTTGTCATCTCGGAGCCGACATCTCAGGGCAGAAAGTATTTGGTGACCTTAAGCTGAATAGAGATGCCTCTGATAAAAAGATGGAGCTATGCTGTTACTGTATATTTTGACATTTCAGAAGTATGATCATGCAGACTTGTAAAAATAATGAAAGGTCTACTTTTGGCTATGAATAGAAGAAACTCCTCATAATTGTGGTTGAGCAGTGAAATAAAAAAGGATTGCTACTTGTAAAGGGCAGTAAAGTTGTAGATCAAGTGGAGGTTAAAATACAACACTCCAAATTAAAAGTGGTTCATAAAAAAAAATAAAAATACAAATGTCTCTTCTTCCTCTTTTTTATACTTTCATTTTCAGTAGCTTTTGAAAGCCGCTTATCTGGGACCTAGAGAGAAATTAAGTGACAGCTGTAATACTATCTATCCACATAGCAAAAAATGTCCCCTGACCGCAGAGTCATAAGGTTACAGAAGCTTTTCCTCCTGAGGTCAGGGGTTAAAACTCAGTAGAGAGAATATAACACTTCACTGTCGGAGTCAACTAGAATAAATGAGACTTTGTACACTCAGCTTCAACCGCCATTTAAGTGCTCATTAGAGACCGGCAATATAGAGAAAAACTGAAACTGTAGCCTGTCCATTCAATAGAGAATGGTGACATCACTTAAGCTTCATACATACGATGAGAATATCGGACGAATGATCCTTTTTTTTTTTTGCATGCCAGTATCATATCGAAAATGAAGAGGTTACCAAACTTACAAAAATTCTCGTATGACAGAATACAACTTGGGGAGTGATGCAATGTATTGGATTGTAATGTATTCTTTCATTTATGAGCATGCATGGTCTTGCTCTTCTGTTTTTTTTCTCAGACAAATACTGTACAGATTAAACAAAAATTGTGTGATCTGGTATCGTAAGAGAAAAATGTTCATGCTTGTCCCTTTGGATAATTTCAGATCAACTGCCATGAGCGGGTCTCGAAAGCTGTGCTCAAATGATCAGAATATCGTACGATCGCTTCAAAAGCAGTATTTTTCACCCGATTTTCTGATCATGTGTACTAGGCATACAAAAGCAGCTTTTCCATTCAACAGAGACGGGTGGCCTCACTGAGAATGCAGCCTATTATTTAAAGACGGGTAACATCACTGAGAATGCAGTCTAACCACTCACCAGAGACTCTTCACATTGCTGAGAATGAAGCCTATCCATTCAGAATAGGATGGGGACATCACAGAGAAGACAGTCTATCCATTCACTGGTGACATCATTGAGAATGAGCCTATCCATTCAATGGTGATATCACTGAGAATTTAGCCTATCCAATCACTATAGCCAAGTGACATCAATGATATAAAACATTCAACACTGAGAATTTACAACCACTTATGTGATAATAAAGCAGTATAAAGAACAATGATTGGGTACTATGGGTTACTGCACCTTTCATTAGGAAAGCACCAATACCAGTGTTTTAAAACCAAGTACTGATATTTTTTCTCGCTGATAGCAATTAAAAATACCTATTTTTAGTGTCATGCCCTTTTTTAGACTAATGAAAATGTATTACCATTTCTTTATAATTATGAAGAACTGTTGTGAAACCGGGTTCACATATGTGCGGTCCGGTTTTGACAGCGAGATTTTAGCCCCCTCCGGTGCGACTTTGTTCAACGGTTCAGGTGCGAATTGTCGACATGTATGACAATGGAAATCCGTATCAGTTTCGGAGCATTTGCACGAGTACAAGTACTAGTGCAAATGCTTAGTATCGGCACCAATGCCGGTGCAACACTACCTTTCATAGTCACTGGACTCATAAATAAGCTTATAAAGAAATTTTCTTCTTTATACCTTGCTGACAGAAAGGCAGACGGACTCCTGGTTCAGCTCCATTTACATTTAGAGCCGCAGATTTTACTTCTCGGTGTCTCCCGTCGGTGTCTCCACGCCTCATTAATACAAGAATCCCTCCAGCCGTCACACAAGGCTGCAACATTATAATAATTTGCGGCTTGGAAGAGACTTGCAACTCATAATTTGTAGCCTTGGCCAAAAAACTGACACTGGACGCTGAGGAGGAGTGAGAAGGGGATTATTAGAAATCCTGTAAATGGATGTAAGAGTTGGACAGTGTGCCGAATCAGCTGGGAAACACGTTCAAAGTCAAACGCTTGTAGTGTATAAACGCACGGTATGGAGACTACTGCATCGCAAACTGAAACATTACGGCATAGCATCGGCCAGTTCAATAAAAAATGTCTGGCATTCGGCCCGTGTGTATGTCAGCTGGTTCGACAGAACTGTCGGACGAGCATGCTGGAAAACCAGCAGCCAACCGGTTCCTAATCAGCGCTCTTAGCCAAGAGCTAAATGGAGTGTTCTGGCAGGGGGGGTCGTCTCCCTGTCAGAACACAAAAGCTCAGCAGGGGAGATTACTGTACTAACGTCGGATCGTTACTACAGCGGCTCCGGCCGGAGCGGTCAGTTATATTTTAGTTCAACCCAAAACTATTAGTGTGTACCAGGCCACAGATTATGTGATTTCCTTTGCAGGAAAGAAAACTGCTAGATTCCCTGATCAACAGTTCTGATGGGGGAATCCCTCCCGTAGAGCTATTGTGTTCGCCTGGAGGGGAGAAGTTGGGGGGGGGGGGGGTTGGGGCACGGGGAGACGTCACTATAGCTGCTGGCAATAGTCACATGCTACAAATCGGATATGATGGTTGTATCCAAGTTGATCAATGCTGAGCTACAAGTTGAGCTACATTTGCATACAGACCACCCTAGGTAAAGCCTACATGTGATACAGAGCCTCCATAATTGAAAGAACTCAAATATGATGAATGAAAGGAGAGGGCCAGAGGCAATAAGGCTGGGGAGGAAAGCTACATGATGCTGGATGTCCTCCAGCAAGGAAATGAGGCGGGCTCTAACTACCCTGCTGCAGCTTCTAATGGATACTGTATGAAGCTCACAGTGTGCAGCGGAATATGAGTAAGCATCTTTAGTATAGGAGAGGAGCCTGTACAACTGGCTGAAGGGAAGACTGGAGTCTGGCTTTGAAGTGTATCAACAGCCAGTTTTTTTTTTTGGATAGAGTGAGGATCGACAGAGTCCCTGACAAGTTTTTTGCTGACTGTTTCTTAGAAGAGAGATTTCCCTAAACTTTCCATCCCACAGAAACAGGAAATATCTCCAGTCAGGAGAAATCCCCAGGTCTCACCGTTGTTTATTGAATATTTCCCAGCTCCTGTTCCAGTGACAGCTGACAAATGTTGGATATCTTATCACTTTCTGTCCTAGTGACAGTGGTCACTAGGACAATTAGAGAGTGTAACCTTTCCTGTAGGAACACACACAGCAATAAAAACCTTGCAGGTGCTCTAGGCCAATCCAAAATGTAATACAAAGCTTTTCTTTTAGATACACTCAAAAATCACGTCTCACAGCTTGCCAAAAAGCAGCTCTAGAGTTGAAAAGTGAATGTAGCTGTGATTAATCTGCCTGTCTTTAATTATTTTCTGTATTTTTATGTTTGGGATTGCCAGTGCCCAGGTCTTTGGTCAGCCAATGAGCAGAGAGGGCTAGAACTTGGCTGTTAATGTGTGTATCCAAGCCAGACATGGAGGGCGTCACAAAGGCAGTGCTCTGTGCTGATGACCAGTGATCACTATTAAATGTCAGGCTACATTACAGACCCAATGCTGTGTTATTGAGCTTGTATGCTTGGCGTTTTAGAAAAAAATCAATGTGTACACATTTGTCATCAAACAGGGATTAGGAAATTGGAAAATAAGCAATCCTTACTTCATCTCCAGCACCTCCTCCAGGTGTTTGCGGCGTTCGGCACGCAGGCTGGTTAGGTGGATCTCCTTCTCGGCCAGTGATTGCTGAGTAGAGGACAATTTGGCTTTCATGGACTCCAGTTCTTGCTTTACCTTCTCCATTGCCATCATCAGCTCCTCCACCTTACAAAAGACAAGATTCATGCTAAATATAAGAGAAAGAGTCATCATTTTGTTACCTTAGTGCTCACTATCCTTATTACACTACAAACTAGCCAATCTGTATAAAGGATACTTGGCCTTTAACATCAGTTTCTGTCCAGGATAATCTTTTATTCTAATGTCCCCGTCCATACATGCTCTCCAAGGTCTATTTCAATCAGATTTAGAGCATTCCACCAATTTGCTTTTGACTGCATGAAGAAGACCTAAAATTCCACAACTAACAGAAAAATAGTACATACAAATGAAGGCAGACAGAGCCCTGGTGGCAAACAGACACTGCTGACCACTAAGCCACCCAAGAGCCAGCTGCTGAGAAAGTTTTAATATATTTAGGCAAAAAGTTCCTACCTGAAATAGATATCTGACATCCAGACAGTTTGAAGCCCAACTCCGGGCATAATAACAGTAAGCAGCCCCTGTCATGCAGGCTTTAATAACGCATCTGGCAAGTCTGTTACTTTACATGCAGGGATTAGCATGGCTCTCGCTGTACCTCCAGGCTGTGAGGATGTAAGCGCTGCAGGCCTCAAAGACCACAACACTGTTGTCATATTTCTGCCTTCCTCTCCTCTAGGCCACTCACAAAACACACAGCCACAGGCTTCATTTTGTTAACAACCAGGAGGAGATGGAGTCAGAGACAAATGATGGTGGTATCTCCAATACATAAGGGGTGGTGCTATGTAGTTAACATAGATAAACTGGGCAGGGCCGATACTACTTTCTAGATACAGGAAGTCAGAAGCTCACTGGATTCATGACAAAGACCCTTTTGCCCATTTTGGAGAGACATAACAAACCACTTTTAATAATAAAAAGAGAAGATTCTTTTTAGGGTTTACATACACTTTATTTAAAACGGAACACAAGCAGACATATTGCGCTTAATGCAACCATAAATGTGAACCTGTTAACAAATGGTCAAGCACATTGCGTAGCCAAAATGACAACTCCTACTTCCTGGTTCAGCTGTGGAGTGTCTTCCAGTGTTACCTGCCCACTTGCTGGCCAACAAATTCAAATCATTTAATTGGTGAGTCGCTGTGTAATAAGCAGACATGAGACACAGGAAGTTGTAAGGTTCCTGTTGAGGTGTACAATATGTCCAATTAAATCACTCCTGTGATACGGTAATGCGAGACATGTATTCTGATAGGGCACCTCAACATACTAGGGCAATGCCTCTGGTTGTCACCTGCAGCAAAGTGTAATATGTTACGAAAAAAAGGGATTTTATTATAACTTACCGTAAAATCCTTTTCTCTGAGTTCATTGACAGACGCAGACCTTCTTATGACACGTGGGGTTTATGCTCATATCACTAGAAGTAGACTAGGCAAAATAAAACAAAAGCATAGGTTGGCCCCTCCCAGGGGGCCGTCCTCACCTTAGCATATAACCCCCTGCTAGACAATAGCATATCAGTTCGTAACAAGCCGTACAAACTCAACAGGGGGTGGATGCTGCGTCTGTCAGTGAACTCAGAGAAAAGGATTTTACGGTAAGTTATAATAAAATCCCTTTTACTCTTCTGTTCACTGACAGACGCAGCCCTTCTTATGACATGTGGGGATGTCCCAAAGCTGTGCCAATCAAGAGGGGTGGGCAAACTATAACAACTGTACCCAACAAAAAAAGCCCTCTCAGGCGGCGCCAGTCGCGCCTACACTGCCGCTTGTAATACTTTGCGGCCAAAGGCAGTATCCGCAGATGCTGAAACATCAAGTTTGTAAAACTTAGTAAACGTGTGCACTGAGGCCCCGGTAGCCACTTTACACACCTGAGACACCGAGGCCTGGTGTCTAAATGCCCAGGAAGTACTAACTGCCTGGTGGAATGAGCCATGACTGGAAACGGGGGAACCTTGCCCCGAACCTCATATGCATGAGTCACGGTCTTCCTAGTCCAACGAGAAATGGTAGCTGACGAAGCCGCCATGCCTTTGCGTGAACCTTCCGTCAGCACAAATAAAGAATCAGACTTCCGAAAAGAAGCTGTAGAAAACAAATACACCCGCAAAGCCCTCACCACATCCAAAGAATGCAGTTCAAATTCCTTGGGATGCGCCGGGTGCGGACACAATGAGGGAAGAATATCCTCATTCAAATGAAAAAAAGAAACCACCTTCGGAAGGAAAGAAGGGGAAGGTCGCAAAACCGCCTTGTCCTTATGAAGGACCAAGTGAGGAGACTTGCAGGATAAGGCTGCCAACTCAGACACCCGCCTAGCGGATGTAACAGCCACCAGAAAAGCCACTTTCTGCGACAACAGTTGCAAGGGAATGTCCCTGATCTTCTCATATGGTGGCTTCTGAAGCACAGAAAGCACCAGATTCAGATCCCACGGCGCCAGAGGTGACCGTATCCGAGGAGCCACATGACGAACACCCTGTACAAATGTACGGATCAATGAATGTGACGCCAAGGGCTGTTGAAAAAGAACCGCCAGGGCCGAAATCTGACCCTTAAGCGTACTTAACGCCAGGTTCTTGTCCAGTCCCTGCTGTAAAAAAGTCAGTACTCTGGACACTGTATAAGAGCGGGGGTTCCAACCCCCTGCCTCGCACCAGGCAATATAGGCCTTCCAGGTCCTATGATGAACCCTACATGAAGTACCCTTACATGCTTCAATCATAGTAGGGATCACGGAGTCCGAGACACCCCTATCCCTCAACACCTGGGACTCAATAGCCATGCCGTCAAAGCCAGCGAGGGTAAAGCAGGGTGCAAGATGGGTCCCTGAGACAGTAGGTCTCCGCAAAGCGGAAGGCGCCAAGGAACATCTGCCACCATCCGCACCACGTCGGCGTACCAAGGACGCCGAGGCCAATCCGGAGCTACCAGGATTGTCGGGATTCCCTCTGCTTTTATCCTGTGTAGAACCCGTGGCAGAAGCTTCAGAGAAGGAAAGATGTACAGTAGCCGATACCGACCCCAGGGTGCTACTAGTGCGTCCGAGGCGACCGCCAACGGATCTCTTGTTCTGCACACAAAGGTCTTGTGATTGAACCTGGAGGCCATGAGGTCCACCTCTGGCGCGCCCCACTTGAGGCAAATCTGGCGGAACACTTCTGGATGTAGGGACCATTCCCCCGATCCAGAGTCCGTCGGCTGAGAAAGTCCGCCTGCCAGTTTTCCACGCTTGGAATGTAGATCGCGGAGAGAGCCGGCACGTGAATTTCTGCCCACCGAAGGATCAGCGCCCACCTCCGCGGCTGCTGCCAAGCTTCTTGTCCCGCCCTGATGGTTCACATATGCCTACGTGGCATTGTCCGACTGAACCCGGACAGGGAGGCCTCGCAGCCTTGCCGACCAACAGGACAGACAAAGTTTGATCGCTCTCAGTTCCAGTACATTTATTGGAAGGCAAGCTTCCTGAACTGACCAACGACCCTGGGCAGAGGACTGACCCAGGACCCCTCCCCAGCCTGATAGGCTGGCATCCATCGTTACTATCGACCAATTGAGGGGGAGAAAACATTTTCCCAACTTTAGGGCTGGAGCCCGAATCCACCAAATTAAGGATCCTCTGGACTGATGATCCAACCTGATCAGTCTGTCTAGGGATAGGGGAGATTTGTCCCATTGTGACAAAACCGCCTTCTGCAGGAGCCGAGTGTGACTCTGGGCGTAAGGTATTGCTTCGAAAGTCGACACCATGAGCCCCAACACTCGCAAACAGAACCGTAAGGAGGACCACTGTGATAACAGGGTTCGCACTGCTGCCTGAAGAGTCAGGAGCTTGCTCGGTGGTAAAAACACCCTTGCCTGCACTGTGTCCAGAATCAGACCCAGGTATTCCAGCCGGCAGGATGGAGTCAACAATGATTTCTGCAGGTTGATCAGCCAACCGAATTCTTTTAACGTGGATACCGTGATTATCACGTTCTCCTCCAGAGCCGCAGCTGACTCTGCTCTCAGGAGTAAATCGTCGAGGTATGCTACCACCGCGATACCTCTCTGTCTCAACGGTGCTAGCATCGGGGCCACCACCTTAGTGAACACTCGGGGAGACTAAGCCAGACCGAAGGGAAGTGCCACAAACTGGTAATGCAGATCTCCCACTGCGAAGCGCAGAAAACTCTGGTGACTGTGACAAACTGGAACGTGGATATACGCGTCCCTGATATCCAGGGATGCCATGAATTCCCCTTGGTGCAGGGCAGCCACGACCGAGCGGATGGACTCCATCCTGAATCTTTTTGTCTTTACAAAGCAGTTTAGTGCCTTCAGGTCCAGAACTGGCCTGACACCGCCCTTTTTGGGCACCACAAAGAGGTTTGAGTAAAACCCGTGAAACCTTTCCATCGTGGGTACCGGTACAATTACCCCGTTCGGTCAGCGCCCGAATGGCGCCCAGAAGCGGCCCCCGACGCCCCTGAGGAAGTCTTAAGTTCGAAGGGAAGAACCTTTCTGGGGGTAGAGAGATGAACTCTATCCTGTACCCGGAGGACACCACCTCCAGCTCCCACCGATCGGTGATGCGGGCAGTCCATCTGTCTGCGAATCCCAGCAACCGGCCCCCCACCCGAGAATCTTGACTTATGCTTCGTTTTTTCAGACTTATGTTGCCAGGGCCTTTTACTGGGCCCAGCGGCAGCCTTACCGGCCTTGAAGCCCTTACCCGCTGAGCCGGGTGCACGAAAAAGCTTCTTCTGACCTGAAGAAACAGGGCCCTGCCTACGGCGAAAATCCCGGAAGGAAAGTACTCTCCCCTCCCGTGAAATCCTTAATGATTTCATCCAACTGTGGGCCAAACAGACGCCCTCCCTGAAAGGGAAGATTTGTAAGAGCTTTCTTCGAAGCCTGGTCGCCTGACCAAGGGCGGAGCCATAGCACCCGCCTGATAACAATTGCAAAAACAGACCTTTTTATATAGTATGGGAAGCAGGTCCAATGCAGCATCGCATATGTAGTGGAGACCCTCTTCCAAGTGTTGTGCGCGTTGCACCTCTGCACCTGTTGCACCTGTGCACACTCACAAGTTAAACAGGAGTGTAATGTGGTAGCTTGCTGAAGAGACGTGAAGAGATTGCGCCGCCATAGCAGCCGCCAGAGCTGGCCCCATGGCTGACCCAGCCAACAAGAACAGTGCCTTAGACGCTGCCTCCGGGCGGTGATCGGCTGCCTCTTTAAAAGACGGAGACCCCTCCAAAGGAATGGTCGTCACCTTATTTAGACGGGCCACCGGTGGGTCCACTGATGGGGAAGCCCATCTCTTAGTAAAGCTATCCTCAAAGGGGTAGCGAACAGCGAAGCTTTTGGGTAAAGCAAAGGAATTCTGCGGCCGTAGCCATTCCTTGAACACCGCTTGTTCAAAAACCCGATCATAAGGGTAGGCCCTAGGGGACCTAGGGAGTTTAAGCGAACCACAAATATATGCGGATTCATGCAACTCCCCTGCTTGGTCAAGCCGCATGGAGTCGCGGATATCAGTGATCAGAGCGGCCACTATCGCTTTGTCGCGCGAAAATGGAGCCCCCTGATCACCTTCGCCATCTGGGGGTATCTGATAACTCCACGGGTGTTCCCGTGACCACCGAGGCGCTTTCTGGTTCCAAATCCTCCCCCGAAGAATGATGGGGGGGCGGGCGTTTTTTGGGGCCCCCCCGGAGTTGGGTCCCCCGCCCGGGGAAAGAATTCCCCATATACCGTCCTCAGCTGTTCCAAGGACACCAGGGTCCCCGGTGTGGATTGTTGCTCCGCAGGTACCCCTGCCATAGCACTGCTGGCCTCTGACATCACAGACTTCCGGCACCCCCACTGTGTGACCACCACCTCTACCCCACCAATCAGCCAGGGAGACCCAGGAGGATTGCACCCACTGCTACCGGCACCCAGGGAGAGCCAGCTATACTTGCTGTTTTAATGCCTCGGCACTGTGACCGGAATGAGCAATGAAAAACATCACTGCACTTCAAGAGCCTGCACCGCCGCGTCTGTCAGCCACGTTGTCCAAGCGAAAGCGGAAGTGCTTCTGCCGCTTTTATTACTTCCTGTAATACCGAGAACGACCACTGGGGGCCGCGAGAGGACGGGCTGAAGACCGCACGGGCTACCAAACAATGGCCGCTGCCATCAACACAAGCCGAGCTTACAGCAAAATGGTGGACGGACGAACGAACGGTGATTCACACCGAATGGCGGCGAACCGCCGAATGCAGAGCTCCTAACGGTCAGTGCAGGGTGCGGTACTGCGGGGGGAGTGGGAACGGGAGATGACCACCCCAGATGAGTCCCCACTAACAGGCCCCCACCGGCCGGCTACCTTAGAAGCTGCCCAGGTGCCCGCTCTCCACGTCCTAGGACGGAAGAGGGGTCCACTCACTAATCCGACGGGAGCAGCAGGTAGCCACCCGGAGCAGACTTACCTCCCCATGGAGAGGAATGCTGCTGTCACTGGGCTCTAGTGGGATTAGCCACTGGCCGCCCACACGGAACGGGTGCTACACAGCGTGCCCCTGCTAAGGGTAGCTCACACAGACGTTGGCCGGACTGGGGAAAGCTTTTGGATTCTAGATATCCTCTATACCACCAGCCGGCTTCTTGATAGTAGTCTTCATCAGAAAAAACCTCAGAAGACCGCAGATCCCATAGGGAACCAGGTCTACTCCTTGCACTAGGCAATTAAAACTGATATGCTATTGTCTAGCAGGGAGTTATATGCTAAGGTGAGGACGGCCCCCTGAGAGGGGCCAACCTATGCTTTTGTTTTATTTTGGCTAGTCTACTCCTAGTGATATGAGCATAACCCCACGTGTCATAAGAAGGGCTGCGTCTGTCAGTGAACGGAAGAGTAAAGGTCATGTGTGAGTTTAGGCATGTTAAATTGTATTGGCGACCCTATTCATTTTGTATGGGTTGTATGGGCATTATGCACAGCAAAGTAGTAAACTGCCCCGGGAAAAGGGAGGGAGGGGGCTGCCCCAAATAAATTATATTCTTTTACACTGCAAAGTTGCTTGTATTTAGATGGGGGATCTGATTTGGAGGCGACTTCTATTGAATCCTATGGGCACAAGTTGGATAGAAGTCGTCTCCAAGTAGTACAGGAACCTTTTCTGAAGTCGGAGCGACTTCAGTAGCGTATATTAAGATGGCTCCCATTCACTTCAATGGGATTTCAGATGTCAAGTGACTTGGGGCGACTTGAGACAACTCAAGTCAGATCGCAAGTCGCCCCTGTGTGAATGCAGCCTAAGCGTCACATTTTGTGTTTTTGCGGGTTTTTTGGAGCAGAATTGCACGTTTTTTAGCTTTTCTCAGGCTTTTTAAAGAAATGTTTCCACTAAAAGGTGTGGAGCGCTGCTGAAAAAGGGTCAGAGAGCTAATGTTTGAACAGAAAACGTGCAACAAAACGCTTGAAAAAAGCTCATGATTATCTTTTCAGGCGCAGTCATTGGGGACAAAAATGCTCAATTCTGCCTGAAAAGTAGCTCATGTACTGTTTTGAGCACCAGGTGTTTTGCTAAAAGTGATGAACAATGGCTATTGAAAACAATAGGTTTTTGCTTCCTGAGCGTTTTTGAGCCTCAAGCTACAAAACGTTCAAGTGTGAACAGGGCCTAAAGGAGCCCAAGGTAGCAGTAAAAACCAACAGGAGTTGTAATCCTTCCTTACTATATACACAAAAAATGGTTTTGGCTGGACCTACACTTTAATGGGACTGCCCAAAAAAAAAAAGTACATAAAACTAATCAGGTCTCATTACGATTAAAAAAACATAAGGTTATATGACCCGTTCTGTTTGGGGATTGGGAAGAGGGGTTTGCCTTCTTAGTACTGTACATCTTCCAAGCTGTGACAGTTCACATTGTTGTGTTAAGCTGCAGCTGGAATAAACACACATTCAATACTGGCAAATTATTTTTCAAACTTAGCAAAAGTTGTTGCCCTTATCATTCGGCTTGAAAGGAAACATCTTGGGTCTTTAGTCGACCAATCAGATTTATTTTGTACCTGAAAAAACAAAAAACGGACACATTTGGCACTTGATGCAGCTTCTTATTATAAAGGATGTGAGCCTGAATGCTTGAGCAGAAAGGGAATTACATGAATGTACTTTGGATTTGGAAAAGAAAAAAAAAAAAAAAAAGAGAAAGACCCTGATCAAACTTAGTATTTTGAAGGTGAAAAAGTCAGGAGGAGTAGCTGGACTCCCTCTACGTGCCATGTTTCTTGAACAGTAGAGTAGCTGCAAAGTTTATGCATTGCGCCTGACCACCTTAGCGGCTCAAGAGGGGAGAGAAGGCCTTAACAGACGCACCAAGAACAAGAGTGTGATTCACGGGAGCCATAATAACCCCCTGATTATGAGGTAATTATAATTACAGAGGACTTTGGTTTCTACACGCCAAGGTCACCTAGTGAATAAGAGCTCAGTCTATAAAAGTGAATGCATTGTGAGCGACACGTCCTTTTTCCACGCGGCCCGGCAGCTTCCCACCAGCGCCCCTCACTTATCCCCGGAGCGAGGTGGGATAATAAGACGCCGGATGATTTCAGCCTGGCCGCCTCCTGGGAAGTCAGGAGAGGATCTAAGAAAGACAGACAGGGACAGAGCGTGGCCTGTCTTCCCAAGCAGTGGTCATCTGGGTTTCTTTCTGACCTCACCGCTTTAATTACATGGGACGTCAGAGGCAGGTGGGACGCAGGACCCGCACTGAGAGCTCATCGGACGTGACAGGGTGCGGCTGCCTGCAGACGCCCAGAATTTGTGTTTTCATGTACAGTACAGAGACCGAGAAAAGGCAGACAGCCTTAAAAACGGTGAAAAATAACCTCACAGAAATTTTTTTTTTTGCATTTTAACTCAAATTTTCCAAAGAACGATTCGGAAATGTTTTAAATATATCTAAAGCTGAAACTTTTTTTTTCATCTTGGGTGAAGTAAGCGTAGGTGCATCTTTTCAATCGTGTACCACTGGGAATATTTTCTTTTATTTCCTGCTTTGTAAACCCAACAGGAAATAAGAAGAAATCTTTCCCAGAAGCAGGAAATTTCCTTTTCAACTGTTATCAGAATAGGGGTCTCTGCTGAAGAATCTGCACTAATGGTTTTGATGACAATTGAAAATTTGGGACTTCACAATCAAATCCTAGGATGAGGGAGAGGGGAGCAGCGCTGAGCCCTGCTGTCTGTCTATGGACGCAGACAGTAGGGCTTGGGAGCGAGCACCCATGAGTGTCCCCATAGACACTGGCTTTCCATGGGGCATTCAACAGGGAAGAGGGGGAGCCAGGAACACTGATGGGTGACCCCAGGAGAGAAGCAGGTAAGCATGACGTTTGTTATTTTGTAAAAAGATTGTCCAAAGGTTTACAATGGCTTTGTGCATTGTGCTAAAGTGGTTGTCAACTCATGACAACCGCTTTAAACTACAGGTAAGCCTACAATAAGGCTTACCTGTAGGTCCCGGGAATATCTCCTAAACCTGTATGGTTTAGGAGATATTCTCTGTATCTCCATGTGCCGACGTCATCGGCACATGCGCACTGAAGAATCGGCACCCGGGGTAGCCCAGGGTGCCGTTTCTTCTGTTGACGTGCCCTAAATGACAGCTTCCGCGTGCATGCGTGGGAGTGACGTCAGCGCGGCTCCGCCAATCACAGCGCTGGAGCCCGTGCTGTGATTGGACAGAGCCACAGACCCAGAAGAGGCATGTCACCGGTCACAGTGGTGTGCCGAGACCGATGCAACAGCTTAGTTCCAAGGTAAGTATTTCATAATGAGCTAGCATGCGCTGCATACTAGCTCATTATGCCTTTGCTTTGCAGGTTTTTTTTTTTTGGGGGGGGCTGACTTTACAACCACTTTAAGTCTATTCATTTTGAGTGGACCACAACGCACAGGAAAGGGCCAAAAAGTGGGCATGCAACATTTCACCCGACTTAGCATAACACAGCACATGTTAATGCAGCAACTGCAGGGAAGAGGAGAGAACACTCCGACAATGGCTAGCAAAGCCTGTAGTGGTGATGTCATCCTTAGCCTTTAATGGCCCATTTGTTGTTAGCGCTCCCTTCTCTCCCCTGCAGCCGCACTGGCTGACATGGGGGAGCTGAATCACGTGACCAGATCGGAACAGTCTGAAAACTATATACATCTTTCTTACACAGGTTAGTTAGCATAGGTGTTAGGAGGGGACAGTTTTAAGGCTAGATATGTTTAAGATAGAATTATATTTTAAGAGAAGAGAGTTGAGGTGCCATTCAAAATTAACAGCATTGCATCACGCTCATTTGACACGGCCGTCATCCGCTCAGTCACATTTTTGCTAAGAAAAAAAAACAATTCAGTTTCAATCAGTTAGCATGTATCTTCCACTTAGTTCTGTTTACCTCATTTTTTTCATGGATGTACATACATTTTTCATCTGCTTCCATTTAAAAAAAAAAAACATTTCCTAATGGAAGCACACGAAAAATTGGACTATGTCCATTTACAACCATTTGCTCATAGGAATGTATTGCTGCCCATTTTTCATCCAAAAAGGAACAAATGGAATGCGTGTGTGAAAGGGACCTAATGAATGTAATATGCATTAAGGTTAGGCGCATGCTGATACATGTTACCACTATGCACCCAGTCACCAAAGAAAAAAATTGCTAACAATCAAATTTGACCATCCAGCAATGTACCCTTACCCTAATATCTTCAGGGTGTAAAGACACCAGATAACGAATGAACTATCCTCCTGTGATATATACACCGATCGGCCATAACTTTATGACCCCCAACCTAATTTTGAGTAGGCCCCCCTTTGTCGTGAAAACAGCCCTGATCCGCCGAGGCATGGACTCCACTAGACCTTTGAAGGTATATTGTGGTATCTGCCACCAAGCCTTCAGTAGCAGATCCTTTAAATTCTCTACGTTGCGAGGTGAGGCCTCAATGGATCTGACTTGTTTTTCCAGCATATCCCAGATACTTGATTGGATTGAGATCTGGAGAAATTGAAGGCCAAGTCAACACCTCAAACTCGTTTGTGTTCCTTAACCACTTCAGCCCCAGAAGGATTTCCCACATTAGGACCAGAGCCCTTTTTGCGATTCGGCGCTGCGTCGCTTTAACTGACAATGCGCGGTTGTGCGACGTTGTACCCAAACGAAATTTGCGTCCTTTTTTTCCCACAAACAGAGCTTTCTTTTGGTGGTATTTGATCATTGCTGCGTCATTTCTGATCGCCGCTATAAACAAAAGAAGAGTGACAATTTTGCAAAAAAACCCAAATTTCTTACTTTTTGCTAAAATACAAATCCAAAAAAAAAAAATATAAAAAAACATTTTTTTCACCGTTTTTGGCCGATTTATATTCTTCCTCATATTTGCGATAAAAAAATCGCAATCGGCGTTTAGTATTGGTTTGCGCAAAAGTGGCCGCGTTTACGGATGATGAGAATTCATTTTTTGGGTTTTTATTATTTTTTTACTTTTTATTAGTAATGGCGGCGATCTGTGATTTTTAGCGGTACTGCGATATTGGGGCGGACACGTCGGACCATTTTGACACTTTTTTGGGACCATTGGCACTTATACAGCGATCAGTGCTATCAAAATGCACTGATACTGTGTAAATGCCATTGGCAGTGAAGGGGTTAACCTGCAGGGGGCGCTCTAAGGGTTAACAGTGTTCCCTGGGGGTGTTCTAACTGTGGGGGGACTGCCCTAGCAGAGGAAGGGAAGTGATCACAGCTTCCGTGTAGAGGAAGGCTGTGATCACAGCACTTCCCCCTCTCACAGAACGGAGGTCCGTGTTTACTTACACGGACCTCCGTTCTTTCACTCCGGGGGGGCATCGCGGGTAGCCGGCGGCGATCGAGGCCGCCGCACCCGCTCCCTGGCCCTCCTCGAACACAGTGAGCGCACGCGCTCACAGTGCGCGATCTCGCAGCCGCCGTCAGATGACGGCGATTTGCTATATCGCACCACTTTGTCGCCGTCAACCTGCGGTTGGCGGTCGGCGAGTGGTTAAACCGTTCTTGAACCATTTTTGCAGTGTGGTAGGGCACATTATACTGCTGAAAGACGCCACATGCCATCAGGGAATACCGTTTCCATGAAGGGGTGTTCTAGGTTAGCAGAAATGTTTAGGTAGGTGGTACATAATTCATCAGACCAGGCAACAATTGCTCCGTGGACCAGTTTGGCTGCTCCTGTGGCCATTGTAAGGGCTTTTGGCTGTGGACATGGGTAAGCATGGGCACCCTGACCAGTCTGAAACTACACAGCCCCATACGCAAACCAACTGTGATGTACTGTGTGTTTTGACACCTTTCTATTGGAACCAGCATTAACTTCCTCAAAACTCTGAGCTACAGTAGCCCTTTCATTGGATCGGACTACCTGAGCCAGCTTTTGCTCCACGCGTGCATCAATGAGCCTTGGCTATCCTTGACACTGTCACCCTTTTTCCTTCCTTGGACCACTTTTGGTAGGGCATGATCACTGCAGACCAAGAACATTCCACAACAACCACAATTTTGGAGATGCTCTGACCCAGTCGGTTAGCCACTACAATTTGTCCCTTGTCAAAGTTGCTCAAATCTTTACACTTGCCCATTTGTGTTTTTGCTTTCAACGTATCAACTTTAGGGACAACATGTTCACTTGCTGCCTGATACTGTATATCCCACCAACTTTCAGATGCCATTGTAATAAGATAATCAAAGTTATTCACTTTGTTAATGGTTAAAAAATTATGACTGATCAGTGTATAGGGAGACTTTAATTATTATATCATCATTAGTTCATATTTCATGTTTCACCTCTACTTTACAACTCTGAGGCAAGGTTCACACATAGGCGATGTGGGAACCGGGGTGATTCGAGTGCCGGTTCCCACATCGCATCTCTCCTGCAGGCAATTCACACTGCCCTCTGCAGACTGCTGCAGGTGTCAATACAATGTTAATAATGCCCCCAGATTGGTTCACAGATCACAGTGTGAACTGTGCACTCACACAGGAATAAGATCGCATATGTCGGGGAAAAAAAGTCCCTGCACTATTTTCTTGCGATTCAAATGCGAGCTCAGCCATACAAAACTGTATGCCTGAACTCGCATTGCACAGACATTGCCTGTGATCAGCAGTGCGGGTGCTTCTAAAAAGCCATGCAAACTAATAAAAATGTAACCCTTGAAGTCTTGCAACACGTACAAGCTGTGGAAATACGACGCTCACTTTAGCAACTTTTTTATAATTATTATTACTATTGGTCTCAGAAGGGCAAATGAGGTTACAACATTGGCAGGAGGTGAAAAAGTCTCAAGGGAACCACCCGGTACTTGGATGATAGCTCAACAAGGGGGAGGGCAGAAAAAGGAAATCTGTGTTTGGTAAGCGTAAGAAGGGTAGAGGAGTTTCGGGGAAATACTTAGACTGGTCAAACATCAATAGAATTTTGTTGAGAAAAAAATTATTTTCAGAACGTTCCATAAATTATCTAATGGTTAATGGTGTCAAATTGACTTTTTTTTTCCAAAGTGGTGACGAAAAAAAATTGAAGGAGAAGGGTGGAAAATTTTTCTCAAATGAAACTCTAACTATGAATGTGGCAGTGCATACCAAAATCGAATGCAGAATACAAAACTTATAATTTATATACTGTATTCATTTTTATTTATTTATTTTTCATCTATAAGTATAGATCTATGTTTGTTCAAAGCATATTTGAATTCACTTACTGTTGACCGATTCACAATCTCTGATGAAGTCCATTCCAAGAATCAACTACTCTTTTGATAAAAGAGGAATCTATATAAATTCCATAGGAGTACAGTACAGGACACAAGCAACATAGTCATACACCATGGTTTAGAGATACATACCATAAGGTGATTGGACATTGGCAAGCTTTTGAGCACACGTTCCCCGGGGGTGCCTCTTCTATAACCCTACCCCAGACCAGGTGGTGGCCTCACATAGTTGGGCTACAGAATGTTGTTGCTGAAAAGCCCAGGAAACTCCTACAGATCTGATGGAGTGAGTGCACAAGAGTGCCGGAGGTTTTTGTTTGAAGTGTTACTAAACCCACAACAGTAAAATCTGTCTGCATATGCAGCATAGCATGCTTGTTATACTCACTGTGGAACTTAAGGGGTTAATACTCAGGCAGACCCTGCAGTTTATCATGTGATCGTGGTATACAGATCAGCCAAGAAGGTATATAGTGTCAATACTTGTAAAAAGAAGATTTACAAGCTGTGGGCAGTGTGTGTGTGTGTGTGTGTGTGTGTGTGTGTGTGTGTGTGTTTTTTTGGGTGGGGGGGTGCAGATGAACTATTTTCATATTACTGGGCTTAGTAACACTTTAAGAGCATAAGTTCTTGCAGTGGCTTTAACTACATTCAGGCAATGTAGAGAGACTTCCTTTGGGTGCTTAGGAGCAGGACACAAGGGTGGCAGAACAATGTATCTGATGTCACACAATGTACAAGAGAGGAGACAGAAATCACACTTGGTGCTTTGGTTAGAGGCAAGTACATTATAGAGTGATATACTGTGTTCATTTTTTATTTCAGAGGTTTACAATCACTTTCAGGTCCCAAGGAAGCACAAGTTGCTGTAAGGATTGTCTGCTATGAGAAACAACTCGAATAAAGATTTTTTATAAAGGGAGTATGAATCCAGAGGCCTTTGAAAAAGGTTGGACAAGGCCAACACCTGCTCTTTAAGGGTGCTTAAAGCAAGGATCTGGTTATGCCCTATTTGCAGAATGCCAGAATGCAAGGCATGCAGTAATCTCTGGGACTGAACTGACTGCATTCACACCAAGAAAAATGGGCTATTTGACTTACCTTAAAAACCTTTTCTCTGAGTTCATTGACAGAGACCACGCTTCCTTAGACATCCCCATTGGGTTATACCGCCCCCTACAGGAGTAGGACACTAGGCAGACAAAAGACTTGGCTACATCCAGGGGAAGTCCTAGGTGGTATACACCCCCCCCCCCCCCTGCTATAGGACTTCAGTATAGTAACAAGCAGTGTCAGTAGTATTAAAAACTCCTTAGAGGGGTGGGTGCTGTGTCTGTCATTGAACTCAGAGAAAAGGATTTTACGGTAAGTCAAAAATCCCGTTTTCTCTTATGTTCATTGACAGACACAGCGCTTCCTTAGACATCACCATTGGGACATCCCAAAGCAGTGTCTAAAACATGAGGAGAGCGACAGCCATCCATTTACTAGGCTTCAAAGCCAACCAAAACAACAGGAGCTCAACAGGAACAACTGGACCCAACTGATAAGAAAAAACCCTTCAGGAGGGTCAAACCCTCTTGAAGAGCGGCCAAAAGTGGCATCCGCAGATGCCAGCACATCCACTTTGTAGAATTTTATGAAAGTGTGTACTGACGACCAGGTGGCCGCCTTGCAAACCTGCGTCACTGACGCCTGATGACGGAAAGCAGGAGGCACTCAGCGCCCTGGTAGAGTGTGTCTTGATTGGGAAAGGTGGAACCTTGCCCCTTATGGAATAGGCCTAAGTCACTGTCTGTCTGATTCATCTTGAAATGGTCGCAGAGGAAGCGGGCAGCCCTTTTCTCGGCCCGTCCATGACCACGAACAACAAGGTGTGTAAGGCACATTCCTTTGGCTGCTGCGGTCTGGGGCACAGGGAGGGGAACACAATGTCCTCATTCAGAAGGTAATCAAACCACCTCGGGAAGGAAGAAAGGACAAGGGTGAAGAACCACCTTATCCTTGTGAATTACCAGGTAGGGAGTACGGCAGGATAAAGCCACCAATTCCGACAGCCTGAGAGCAGAAGTAATCGCCACTAAGAAGGATACCTGCTGTCACAAAGTGAGCAGGGGAATCTCGCAAATATTCTCAAAGGGAGGCTTTTGCAAAACCGACAGCACCAAATTCAAGTCCAACGGTGGTAAAGGGGACCGCACCGGTGGAACCATATGGCGGACCCCCTGGATAAAGGTACGCACCAGGGAGTGCGAAGCCAGAGGCCATTGGAAGAAAACCGCCAGGGACGACACTTGTCCCTTGATCGTACGCAAAGCTAATTTCTGGTCAACCCCTCGTTGAAGGAAGGTCAAAATCCTTGCCACCGAGAAGGAATGGGAGTGAACATCCACCGACTCACACCAGGAAATATAGGCTTTCCATGTTCGATGATAGATCTTTCTAGAAGTCGATTTTCTAGCCTTAAGCAGAGTCTGAATTACCGATTCAGGTAAACCCCTGTCCTTAAGCATCTGGCTTTCAACAGCTAGGCCGTCAAAGCAGGATGGAAGATTGGTCCTTGTGATAACAGATCCTCTCAGAGAGCCAACCGCCAGGCGTACTAGGTCAGCGTACCAAGACCGGCGAGGCCAATCCAGTGCCACTAGAATGACTGGAATTATCTTGGCCTTGATCCTGCATAACAGCCATGGCAGAAGTTTGAGATGGTCTGTGGCGTCCACTAGAAAGTCCCCAGCTCTGGCTACGAACCTCTGCACCTTTCTGTTGAGCCAAGATGCCAACAGATCCACCTCGGGAGTGCCCCAGTGCTGACAAATCTGTAGAAACACATCTTGATGAAGGGACCATTCCCCTTGGTCCAAGGTCTGGCGACTGAGGTAATCCGCCTGCCAGTTGTCCACCCCTGGAATGTGGATGGTGGAGATGGCCGGAACGGAGAGCTCTGCCCACCGGAGCATGCCGGCTACTTCTAGAGCCCCCAGCACACTTCTTGCTCCTCATTGGTGATTGACATAAGCCACCGCTGTGGCAGTGTCTGAATGGATCTGCACCGGGAGCCTTCAGAGACGGTCCGTCCAGTGATCCAGACAGTCTGATCGCCCAGAGCTCCAAGATGTTGTTGGGTAACCTTGATTTCTCCAGCGACCATCGACCCTGAGCAGAGCTCAGCTCCAGGATCCCTCCCCACCCCGACAGGCTGGCATCGGTCGTGATCACTGTCTAGTACAGGGGTAGGAAGGATTTTGCCCTTCGAAGGACCGGAGATCGTAGCCACCAGATTAGGGAACCCTTGGATTCCCGGCTCAGTTGAATCTGGTTGTCCAGAGAACCCGGACATTTGTCCTATTTTGGCAGGATCTCCTTTTGCAGGATTCTGGTAAGGAAAGGTGCAAACGGCACCGCCTCGAAGGTTGACAACATCAGGCCCAGCAGCCGCGTACAAGTCCGTATGGTGACCCACCTGCTGGATAGCAAGAGATGAATTGCCGCCCACAGCTTTTGGAGCTTTTCCAGTGGGAAAAATACCCTGGTCTGAGCAGAATCCAGTGTCAGACCCAGATAGACCAGTCCCAGGGCTGGATGCAGTGTCGATTTTTGAAGGTTTAGGAGCCAACCAAACTCCTTCAGGATCTGGATAGTAATCTCCACGTCGCCACGCAGATAGTCAGGATCTTCCGTGCGCAGAAGTAGGTCGTCCAGATATCCCAGGACAGCAATCCCTCATTGGCGTAGCAATGCCAGGACCGGGGCCAACACTTTGGTTAAAACCCGCGGTGCGGAAGCTAGACCAAAGGATAATGCCATGAATTGATAGTGCTCCTCTCCCACAGCAAAGCAGAGGAAGCGCAGATGTTGTGCACAGATCGGGATGTGCAGGTAGGCATCTTTGTTGATAGAGGCAAGAAAATCCCCCTGATGCAGTGACGCCAGCACTGAACGATTGGACTCCATTCTGAACTTCCGGACGCTCCCAAAACAATTTAGAGCCTTGAGGTACCGTGAACAATTTAGAATAGAACCCCTGAAAACGTTCCGCTTCTGAAACTGGAACAATCACCCCTTGAAGCATCAAGTCCCGTACCGCACCCGAGAGGGCTAGCAGGCGTTCCGCGGACAGGCGCACGTTGGAAGGGAAAAACCCGTTTGGGGGCCAAGATTGGAACTCTATCTTTTACCCAGACAGGATCACTTCGCAGACCTATCTGTTGGTAATCAACGAGGTCCACGGGCCCGGAAATCGTCAAAGACGCCCCCCCGCCCCAGAAGCGGATGAGGGTGCCCCTTCAGGCTGAAGGGGTCTTTTACGCAGATCTAAAAAACTCCGCTCTTGGTTTACTGGACCAGGATCACTTGGAGCCTCCCGAAGAGGGTTTGAAAGGCTTTGAACCCTTGTTGGTGGACCCTGAGGGACGAAAAAAATTCTTATGAGCCGAAAAAGAGGGGCCCGCTTATGGCGAGGTACTTTTCCCTTTTTAGTCTGCGGCAAGAAAGTACTCTCCCCTCCTGTGACATTCTTTATGATGTCATCCAGAGTGGCCCCAAACAGACGATCACCTTGAAAAGGCAAGTCAGTTAGGGCTTCTTTAGAAGTCTGGTCTGCCGACCAGCACTTAAGCCACAATACCTGCCTAAGTACCACCGCCGATATGGACAGCTTAGAGAGCAAGGGAGCTACGTCTAAAGAAGCATCGCAGACAAACCGCAACCCCTGGACCAACTGGTCTGCCAATTTAGCCAAGGCAGGAGGGAACTGCTCTTCCTCAAAATCGCGGCGCAACAGTTTCGCCCACTCGATTAAGGTCAGACACCAGAGCCATGGCCAGCACCGGCCTATGCACCGAGCCCGCAATAGTGAACATAGTGCGGCCCAGAGCCTCCGCTTTAAAGGCAGTGGAGTCTTCCACCGGAATCATGGTGACTTTGTTCAACCAAGTGACCGGGGGGGGGGGGGTTTCACCACAGGAGTAGTAGTCCGTTTTTTGAGAAGACTCTCCTCAAAGGGATAGAGCACAGCACAATGGACAAATTTGTCAAAATAGGCTGAGTAAGGAAACACCTTAGCCGTGCGAGACGGCTTGTGAGTGCCAAATTGAACGGGCACCTCTGCTGCAGCTACATCCTCCATTTTTAAGGTTTCCCGCACAGATGTAATCAGTGCATCCACCAGCGCCTTTCCCTGTGCAACCACAGGGGAAGAGGAATCATCCTCACTGTCTGAAACATTAGGAACCACAGCCACAAGCCCCGCAGGATGGGCCCCGTCGGCAGCTGCCGAGTCAGACTCCGGATCTGACAAGACAGACGATGCAGGGGATGGTGGGGGCGGTTTATTGCTAGGCCACCGCCCACAAGCCACCTTCACGCAGAACACAAAGGACTAGAGGACCGCCGTCAGCATGTTTAAGGATGGCAGGGATCCAGAAGGACCTGCAGCCTCTGAGAGGGGGTCAGGTGGGTAAATATGTTCCTGAGACTCCATAAAAATGGGAAAGGGGCCCACCGCACCAAGTGTAACCACTGCTCTGGGACACTCCCGCACCAGTAAAAACACTGGCTCACCAGGACACCCCACACCTACAGCAGAGAGAGGAGGGGACCCCACCAGACTCACCACCCTGCCAACATAGCTCTTGCTGCTTCAGAGGTAGAGCTGCAACCATGCGGCATCCAGGGGAGAAAATCCACGTGTCAAAAACTGGGGTACAGAGGAGGGGCTTGTCTCTGCCAAAAAAGCCATCTCAGGCTCCACAGTAATGGCTGCCGCAACTAAGCACCAAAGGTACCTGTATCATGGCTGCTGAGCTACACAAAAATTGCCGCCGACCATAAGAATCTACATGTCTGCAGTTCCAGAGGTTCCAGCTAAAAGAAAATGGCCGTCTGCCGTGAAAGCGCGGCTCCACAGGATCCATGGGGACCCTGACACTTGGCCAACATGTCTCCTGCAAGGAGAGGGAACAGGGCCCTCAGCCCCCCCGAGGGAAACCAGCACCAGCAGCGCGCACCCCCCCGCACCATTATCACAGTACTGTCCCCACAGGCCAGAGGCCTATCCCACATGACAGAGGAGAGGGGAGAGGAGGGGAGCCTCACTAGAAGGTCCCTAGGGACCAGCCACTCCAGGGAGTGGGGGTGCCCGGGAAGGAGGTCAGGACCGACCGACTCAGGGAGCGTTCGCCGCACAATCCCATAGGGAAAATGGGGGGACATGTACTCACCATACCTGCACCGCTCCAGACAGGACCTACTCACCACCGAAGTGGGGGGCTTTCGGCCATGAAAGACGCTGTGACACGGCCCTGGTCATATGCGACCTCGCGAGACGTTAAACTCGCAGGGCCAGCCCCTGTCCAGTGGGGCTATGTCGTGGCCGACATAGCGCGTAGCTGCGCGCGCTCGCTGGCCAGACTGGGGAGACCACTGGATACTTAGTGACCAGCCCGTCTCCCAGACCGGCAGTTGCTTGTAGGTCTCACCAGGAAACAAAATTCCTTAAAAAGAAAATAACAAAAAATTGCTGGGACTAGAGATCCCAGCAGGGAACTAGGTCCTTACTCCTGACTAGGCAAAAAAAAAAGTCCTATAGCAGAGAGGGGGGTGTATACCACCTAGGACTGCCCCTGGGTGTAACCAAGTCTTTTGTCTGCCTAGTGTCCTACACTCCTGTAGGGGGCGGTATAACCCAATGTTGATGTCTAAGGAAGCGATGTGTCTGTCAATGAACGTAAGAGAAAATAAGCTTTCCAGGTGCGATAGTAAAACTTCCTGGAAATTGATTTTCTTGCTTTCTGCAAGGTGGGAATCAGACTCAGAAATCCCTCTTTTCTTTAAGCCTTGGGTTTCAACAGCCATGCTGTTAAAGACAGACTGTGAAGCAAGATGGAATGGGGGATCTTGAGAGAGCAGATCTAACCTGTTGGGAAGTCTGAAAATGTTTTCAGGTGCTTCGGGGGTCAATTTGGGGCAATTAAAATGGCCTCTCTTCTCTCTTCCTATATTTTGTGCAGCAAAAAACACAGAATTTGCATTAGAGAGAAGGCCTGAACTGAGATCAGGAAATTATCAGGGCATTCAAGGTCGGGGGAAGAAGAGAACAGGTTCTGGCAACAATCAGAGGTAGATTGTTCTTGAATCTGGAGACCAAGATGTCTACATCTGGAATCCCCCATCTGGCATTTCAGATTGAACACATATGGGCTGTGGACCGCAGAAAAGGCTGGACAGTGAGATTCTGTCCACGAGGGAATCTGGTTTTCTTCCTTCAAAGCAGCCAGACTCTCCTTGTGTCCCCTTGATGGTTGACATATGCCACTGTGGTGGCATTCTCTGATTGCACCCAGAATGGAAATCCCTTCAGAAAGGTGGTCTAGTGCTGCATGGATAACCGGACTGCTCTGAACTCAAGGATGTTGACTGGAAGTTTGGTTTCCTCTCTTGATCATGTACCCTGAACTGTAAAGGAGTTAAATATTCCTCCTCAGTCTGACAGACTTAAATCGGTTGTAAGGACTTTCCATTTGTTGAAGGGTTCTTGAATGACATTGGGCAAAAGGTACTGCCTCGAAGGAGGGGACCACTAGGCCTAGAACTCTCACGGCGAATCGCACTATAGGATTTCTCTTGGATCTCAGTTAAGTATGAGAAAAAAAAATATTTCTGGAAGAAGAACTTGGGATATGTCTAGGATCAAACCCAAGTATTCTAGGCAAAAGGAAGGCTGGAGAACAGACTTGTTGAAATGTATTACCTAGCCAAAGACCTGGAGCAGCCAAATTGTCTTGTGGACATTTTCTGAGAACTGCAAGGGAGATGAATCCTTCAGGAGAAGATAGTCTAGATAGCCCTTGACTTGGATGTCCAGTAATTCTGAGTAGGCTAAGCAAGGATGTGAACCCCTTGGAGCAGAGGATAGGCTGAAAGGCAGTACGAAAAACTGGAAGTGTTTTTCTGCCACTCTGAAGTGTACAAAGCACTGGTGAGGTGGATAAATGGGAACATGCAGGTTGAACATCTTGGATGTCCACTGATGCAATGGATTCCCCTCGTCTCAGGGAGGCAATTACTGACCCTGCAGATTCCATATGACACTTTGGAATTTTAAGGAAATTGTTGAAGGAGGAAGGATTACCTCTGCTGTGCTCTGGTACCATGAACAGGTTTGAGTAGATTTCTTTGAACATGTTTTATGATGGTACTGGCAAAAGCCTTCCCTGCAAGACAAAAGGTGGTTTAGGGCACTCTGAGAATCTAACGGTCCTTGGGAATTTCTGGCTGATTTAAAGAACATAGCAGTGAGGTGGTAGAGTCTTGAACTCTTTTGTACCCCTTGAAAATCACCAACTTAATCCACGGGTCTTGGGAGAGTGAAAATTCTTTCAGGACTGTTATAAACTGTGCGCTGTGTCTGTTCATGAAAAGGGAATGGTGTGCTGGATTTTGCAGGTCTCTTTGTACCCAAACAGGCAGGATGGGAGGGAGGAGAGTCGAGTTGCACAATGCCAAGGTTTTTGCGGACAGAGGCAATGAGTTTATCAAAATTAGCAAGCATGTTGCATAAAGCTCCCTCTTCAATATAATGACAGTCTGGGAGACAAACTCTCTCCAACTTCCTCCACTACGGTCTCCATATACTCTGCATTCCCTTCGGTGTCTTCATCTTCTAGGACCGGCATATCGGGATCTGACTTCGATTGGGAAACAGGAATAGGAAAAGAGGGAGGCATTTCAGAGCCTTGGACAAAGATGGCTGTATTAAGGCCTTAATCTGTCAGAGGAAATGTAACATAGATGCAGAATACCCTGCTTTAGTCAAATAGGTCACTTGTTGCATTGCCTGAAATAGAAACAGAATCGGAGGCCGAGGCTGGTGTTAAGACAGGTTCTGCTCTGGTGCAAGGAAGCATTGTCACTCTGTGGTTGAGCTACCTGCAGGCCTTCGGCAGAGCAATGTTCACTTGTAATTCTGAATTGGCACAGTTTTGTCTGGTCTCCGCCATAGCTACAAGTGAGAGTATTCTCCTGTGGGGTACTCGCAGAGAAGAGTGTGGGCGATAGACTAAGCAAGTCAGGAGTAAGCAGTAACCCAGGTGTAGACTGTCCTGCAACGAATCCTGGTGGCAAAAGGATGGGAGGAAGCGCCTGACTATCTTATAAGGGTTCTGGGTGGAAGTGGTGGTAAAGTATGCAATCAGTGGGGTGATGTAACACCTGGTAATCCAGAACAGGATCCAGTACAGAGCCTTGTGTACATCACTGGTGACTGCCATTTGTTCTGAATAAACCCCATTTACAGCCACACACAGATATCTATCCTCTAGCCAACAGAGTATCCACTGAACCACCCAAGGGTTAAGTCCTAGCTTGTATAGCTTTTTTATGAGATTATATGGGACTGTGGAAATAAAAATATCCTATTTCAATGTAATATGAATACTGTATATACTAGGGGCAATAGTGTCACTAACTGATGCAGATATCTCTTGCATTTTCTGTGTAGTAGTACTTTTTGGGGAAGCCATATTCCAGTAACATCATCTGCACAACCATAACTTACCTCTAATGGTGACACCTGACAAGTAAGTTTGAACAGATTTGCTCTAACACAAACAAAAAAAAAAACAACAACCACCTCCAAAACTCCAGAAGACACTTCCACACCACAGGCAAAAAGAAAAAAACCCCAGACAGGAGTTCTGACCATTTCATACTCTGTCCAACAAGTTTTTGCTTAATATCAACCTTAAAAGGCTTTGCTGGCAGGAAACGCTGCTTCAAAAACGTGCTTATAGTAGTGGTTTTTAAAAGCATTTATGCTCATTTTTCAGCTTTCAGTGTTTTTTTGTGGTCAGAAGAACTGCTCTTGAACACGCGTTTAGGGCGTTCAAACAACAGCCTATAAACTCCCCTGCTGTTAAATGTCAAAAAACATCCATGTGTGCATGGACATATAGGATAGTTTAAGGGCTGTTAAAAAAAAATGCCCAAACTCCCAAAAGCTTCAGTTTATCAGCTTCAGTGTGCACGAGGCCTTATTCCCAGATTGTATAGTCAAAGCTGTATAGCCTTAAAAAGGTTACGTTTCTACTCACCTCGTTATTTGGGAAATTAATTAATAATTAAAAGGTATGGGGATTTGCTCCCCTCGCAGATGTAATGATACAAGGGGAAAATGTGGTTGCTTTGTTCAAGAGACGGCCACCGAGGAGGCCATGTCAGCGACTGACAAAAGTTGACTAATTAATAATCTGTTATGCCAGGGCGCGATTAGCGACTCGTATTAAAAATAAACCGATCCAATAAAGGATGGGATAAACTTACATTTTAATCTCCAAGATCTTATTAGTCTGCCGAAAGCCAGAGCGTTTACAAAACAAATCACATCCGCAGAGAGTTTAATAAAATCTCCACTGCACCCGGCTAACTGTGCCAAGAGGAAAGGGACGAGTGCCAGGGAAATTGGAGGATGTGAGAGTTTGATGAGGAGACTGCCGTGCCAGATAGTTTAGGACTTATTATCAGGCCCGAGGCATTGAATGGGTTCATAGCTGAAGTGAAATAAGAGTGGGTGGCATGCCAGCAGCTCTCACTTTGATGGACTTGCTATAATCTAACAGGGACAGCAGTCACAGAGGCCAGGCCTTCCCATGGCCTGAAATGTGGGATGACACCCTGCTTCTTCTGCTACCTCTCTTCTCCTGAAATACTCTGCACTGCTGGAGGGATGTGCTCCTTCCTCCACCTAACTCTCCTCCACTGAAATACTCTGCACCGGTCCCTGCTGAACCAGGAGAACTTTGACCCTTCTATGGACAGCTTAACTCTCCCCTCCTGAAATACTCTGCACTGCTGAATGACTCTTAACCTTCCTCTATCCAAAGCTCCTTTCCAGAAATACAGTGCAGGGGTTACTGGGGGTTCTAACCCTTATTCCTATACTCCATCCAACACTAAAAAAAAAAACTTTTAGCTTTAGGTAAACTACCTCCTAATCTCAAAAGTAGCCCTTCATCCAAAACATAACACAAAATAGCTCCCTAACTGCACTTACCTATACCCCACCACTGAGTTGACCCCGAAATGTACACACCTTATAAGGAGTAGAAAGCATAGTCTCACACCACAATTTAACAGTCCTCCAACACTGAAAGCTACTGATCAGTCATCTGGGAAAGCATACAGCCCATCTCTGGGCAAATATTAACCCCCTCCCACCCCCCCCCGGCTAACCTATTTGCATGCATTTTTTTCTATGTAAAGCAAGCTATTTAACGCCTAGGTCCCTCGCTGGAGCCGATTCTGGGTGTGGGGACTGCTAATCCAGTGCTGCAGATGTGCTTGCACCAGCCGGTCCCCGATGGTCTGTACCCATGCTCTTTACTTGTATTATGGATATATGATCTTCTGAAATAAATTTTCATTGCATCCAATCGGGAGTGCCACCATCCTCACTTTTGAAGTTATCACTGTGTTTCTGCAGCAGCAGCAGGGCGTGCACCCCTAAGGAGCCTGACGTAACCACCTGAGTAGCCTTTTCCCTGTAAACAGAAGACAAGGGAAGACTTGGGACTACAGGGTCATGTGACTGTGGCTTTAGATGAGTAAAACGGGCATTTCAAATTTAGGGTTGTTTTTGCGCAATGCAAGTGATCAGCTAGAGGTGGGTTGGAGGACTGGGTGTGGAGGGGAGTAAAGAGGCCAGAGATGAGAATTAATATCAAAATTAATTTCTGGGTTGTAAGCTGCACTGCGCATGACTGACTGATAGGAAGGCTATTATGATTCCAGCTGCCATTTTGCTTCCCCCGTCCAAATACGTGACCCCCAATAACCTGCCGCTTTTAAAAAAAAAAATCATAGTGGTGATTAGGCTAATTTGAGTGCAGCACACAGAAGTCGCAGGATAGGAACATCATGTGCACAGAAATATGGCCAATACAGCTAATATTCACTCTTATTTTGGTTAAACACCAGTTTGTCCCTTAGCAACATTTGGATCTCAAAAAATAAAAGTGTATACTAAGTATATGCTGATCAGCCAGAAATCGAGTGAGCATCCTGTTTAAGCTGACAACACACTGCTAAATCCCAAGCAGTGTTGCCAGCCCTGCCTGTGGGAATGAAGAACAACACCTATACCTAGCCTTCTCTGCCCCTGTCAATATGCATACATTGATTTCTTTCCCAGCAAGACAATGCTACTGTCTTGACACTTAACAGCCTGCTCACACAGTGTGTGTAATGAAAGAAATCTATGCAGATGCAGTCCTGGAACACACCTACATCAAAACCAACCTCCCAGCAGCTGCCCCTGCAAGAATTTTACAAGCCTAGTAATAATGCCACAGGTGGTGATAAAATCTACAACCGATTACAAAAAAATTGAGATGCTGTGTAAAATCTACATAAAAACAGAATGCAATGATTTGCAAGTCTCATAAACCCATATTTCTATAGGTTTATGAGAAGTAGAAAACATATCAAAGGTTTAAACTGAAAAAATGTGCCATTTTAAGAAAAAAAGGTACAGTAATTTTAAAATTGATGGCAGCAACATGTCAAAAAAGTTGTGACATGGTTATGTTTACCATGGTGTAGCATCCCCTCTTCTATTAACAACACTGTAAGAGTCTAGGAATGGAGGATACCAGTTGCTGGAGTTTTGGGAGAGGAATGTTGTACCATTCTTGCTTTATATAATATTCTAATTGCTCAACAGTCCTGGCCCTTCTTTGTCATATTTTTGTTTCAAGATGCTCCAAAAATTTTAAATTGGCTAAAGGTCTGGACTGCAGGCAGGCCAGTTACGCATCCGGTCTCTTCTACTACGAAGCCATGCTGTTGTCTTAGATGCAGTATGCAGTTTAGCATTATCCTGTTTAAATATGCAAGACCTTCCCTGAAAAAGACATTGTCTGAATCGGAGCATATACTGCTCTAAAACCTGGATATACTGTATCTTTCAGCATTGATGGTACCTTTACAGATGTGCAAGCTGCCTATTCCATAGGCACCAAAGCACCCCATACCATCAGAGATGCAGGCTTTTTAACTGAGCACTGATAACAAGCCAGAAGGTCAATTTCCTCTGTAGTCTGGAGGATACAGTGACCATGGTTGCCAAAAAGAATGTCAACTTTCAATTCGTCTGACCACAGAACAATTTTCCACTTTGCTACAGACCATTTTAAATGAGGTTTGGCATTTCTGGATTATGTTCAGATATGGCTTCTTCGGTGAATGATAGAGCTGTACCTTGCATTTTTGGACGGCACGGTGAACTGTTTATTTTGGAAGTATTCCTGTGCCCATGCAGTGATGTCCATCACAGAATCATGCCAGTTTTTAATGCAGTGCCGCCTGAGGACCCACATTCAATATTGTCAGCCTAGTTCATTGCGCACCGAGATTTATCCAGATTCTTCAAACCTTTTGATGAGTGTATATACTGTAGATGATGATATTCATTAATTCTTTGCAATTTTATGTTGAGGAATATTATTCTAAAATTGTTTGACAATTTTTAGATACAGATTTTCACAGTTCTTGAACCTCTGCCCATTTTTACTTTGGAGACAATGACTCTCTATGCTCTTTTTACATTCAGTCATGTTACTGACGAGTTGCCAATTAACCTAATTAGTTGCAAAATGTACTTTCAGCTCTTCCACTAACCTTGCCAGCTTTTTAGTGCCCTGTCCCAACTTTTCTTGTAAACGCTTTGCTGTCATCAGTTTCAAAATTACCATGTTTTTTCTTAAAATGGTACATTTTCTCAGTTTAAAAATCTGATATGTTTTCTATTGTGAATAAAATACAGGTTTATGAGATTTGTAAATGATTGCAGTCTGTTTTTATGTAAAGTTTACACGGGGTCCCAAATTGGGGTTGTATTTTTTACTACTGGAACAAAATAAAAGAAGAAATTAATATTGGGGCACAATCAAGAGGGAGAGAGATGAGTTTGGTAAAGTTGAGCCATGTTTACACAATTCCTTTAACACAAGCATTGGTAGGAACTGGGGGTTGGTGGTGGTATGGGGTAGGGACAGGTAGTTAAGGGTAGCCAATCACAGGGTAATTTTGGCATACCTTGCACCATTTAAAGGCAGGTGGGCTGGCGCCATGCATCAATTCACAAGACAACTTCAGGTAGGCAGAAGATTCAAGAGAAGAAAGAAGCATGCAATTATATCAGGTTGATATTGTGCAGGGATTAGCCCCAACTACAGAGCTAAGTTAAAGGGCATTGTACACTTTCAAACATTTTTGTTGTTTTAACTAGTATTACTATAGTTTTATTCCCTGTGTCATTTGTTTGCCTTACCTTGTAACGATGGGCTCACGTGTTGTGGCTGCAGTTTATAGTGTCATAACAGAATGATTTCCATGCATTAATCCGCCTAACCTTTGCCTATTTGCTAAACGGACAAGAAACTCGTTGTTCTGGGTCACAATCAATGCCTCGCCATATCCTCTGTGTTCATCACAAATATGAGACCGCTAATGTGATTGAGCTCTCTGTTAATTGCTGTACCTGGTGGTGCCGGTTTCAGATCCAATTAATTATCCCTCATCTGTAGAACACTAGACTGAAAGACCCATGGATTGTGGAATATGTAGTCTCTTCACAGGAGGTGTCAATTTAGACTTCAAACTGAGGTTATGCATTAACCTGTGCAGTGCCATGTTGCATGAATTAATTTGTACACAAACAGAATCTTCTGGCATTGCAATGAGAAAGTTTGCTCTACTATAGGATGTGTTCATGAGGCATCAAAAGACACCATAAAACTACATGATCAATGCACATCTCATGCAGGTGAAAAACACAAGGTGCAGATAGGAAGGTTTATAATGCCATTAATGCTAAATAGAACTCTCTTAACGTATTACTGTAATGCAGCTAGGCTGCATATACAGTAATATGCATTTTTTTTACTACCGTATATACTCGGGTATATGTCGAGTTTTTCAGCACATTTTTTGTGCTAAAAATGACCCCCCTCGACTTATACCCGAGTCAGTGTCTGTGGTGATCAGTAGTTTCACATTAAACAGAGCCGTGCTGCTTCTAAGAGCCGTTCTGTGCTTTGTACGTGTGATTAAACCCATTGGACTGCAAAGAATGCTGAGAGAGGTGTCAGATTCTCAGCTTGATGTTGGGAGGTGGGCGGGACAAGCTCTTAGCTGTTCAGTCCCGCCCACCTCCTGATCTCCTTGAAGAGTTGCAGCTCTCTCTCTGCATTCTCAGCATTCCAATGTGTTTAATCACACTTACACAGCACAGAACAGCTCATAGAAGCAACACAGCTCTATTTAATGTGAAACTAAACTACCTTACTCATCCCTTATGTTTTCTGGCTACAGTGTCTGTGTCCTGGCATTAAAATCCCTGTGTCCTGGCATTAAAATCCCTGTGTCCTGGCATTAAAATCCCTGTGTCCTGGCATTAAAATCCCTGCGTCCTGGCATTAAAATCCCTGTGTCCTGGCATTAAAATCCTTGTGTTCTGGCTCCCTGTCCCTGTGTTCTGGCACCCTGTCCCTGTGTTCTGGCACCCTGTCCCTGTGTTTCCTGCACCCTATCCCTGTGTTCTGGCACCCTATCCCTGTGTTCTGGCACCCTGTCCCTGTGTTCTGGCACCCTGTCCCTGTGTTCTGGCACCCTGTCCCTGTGTTCTGGCTCCCTGTCCCTGTGTTCTGGCTCCCTGTCCCTGTGTTCTGGCTCCCTGTCCCTGTGTTCTGGCTGCTGCATTTCACACCCTAGGCTTATACGCGGGTCAATACGTTTTCTCATATTTTTTGGGCAAAAGTAGGGGGGTCGACTTATACACGGGTCGACTTATACACGAGTATATACGGTATTTCTTTTATGATCTAAGATTTACAGCAACGGTTTAACTTTGTACTGCCAGCACATAACAGAGTTGCAGCACACATAGACTGAGGCCTTCACTCACCTCCTCCTGCGGTCTCATATGCCCAACTGAAAACTGCTCTAATGAATATGTTTCTCACTTCCTGAGCAGAGCTGTTAAAGAGGAGCTCCAGTCTCTGCTTAAAAAAATTAACAGTCAGCAGATACAAATACTGTAGCTGCTGATTTTTAATACAAGAACACTTACCTGTCCCTGGATCCAGTGCTGTCCTCACCCAAGCGTTGTGGCTTCCAACTACGCATGCACAAACTGCGCTGTGCTTTGTGATTGGTCTCACAGTCCTGGGACCTGTGATGTGTAGCAGAAGGCTACTGGGGATGGAGGGGGTCAAAATCAGGTACTCGCTACCCCCCCAAAAAAGTGCCAAATGTAAGGGGGGGAGGGGACAGCAGAACTTCTCCTTTTGGGTGAAGTTCTGCTTTAATTGGAGCAGTGTTCAGGGGAGCGTGTGGGAGAGCTGAGGTGCTGTCAATCTTCTATTGCTGCCAGCATGGGGGTATTAATTTGGCATTAAGACAACTGCACTCTACAAACATACATCACATACCTACTGAGCCAAACACTAGATAATACTGTACAAACATATACTACAAGAACCCCTTCCCACTAAAGCAGACACTGCTCAGCTATGCTACAGCTATACAATAAGCAACATACCCACTGGGTCAGACACCACGAGAAAACATTGTACAATCATTCTATGCACACAGAGCTGAGAATCACAAAACACCGTACAAGCAAAAACCCTCTCCAACTGCACCAACATTTCAATGGGCTACACATTCTGCAACACCTCTTCACTAAGCCAATGGTGCTGCCCATATTTGCCACATTTCAATCACAATGAGCAACATGCAAACTGGAAACACATTACAAACAGACATTCAAACATTGAGTCAGGCAAAAGACAACATTTTACAAGCAAATGTACACACTGGAACCGCTTCCCACTGGGCCATTCACCAGCAAAACCACACAACACCACTATACATCCAGGAACAAATTTCCACATGAGTCCTATTTTTTAACGCGAACAAGTGCTGTGGCTCTATTCATTCCTATGTGTGAGCCGTACTCCTAGCAGCCTCCAGCAGAGAATGGCTTGTTCATAGGAAAATTAGGGCCATTTGCATGTGCCATAAGAAAGAATGTACGGCAGCAGGCAGAGCTGCTTATTGAAGATTGCTGGAATGAGAGGGAAGGCATTTGGGGGTCGTGATTAAAGGACAGTTGTACTACCTGACCCCTATTCTGCATGTATGGTCTTAGATTTCCATAAATTGGGAAAGCTGCTCTGTCTGCAACAAGCTCACTGCTGTTCATGACCTATTTGTCACTAATTTGTCACTAATTCCTTTCATCTACTTGCTATCACCGAAACCTGGCTCCACGAATGCGATTCTCCTTCTCCTGCTTCCCTCTCCCACGGTGGCCTTCTCTGGACTCGCTTCCCTAGGCCTAATGGATGCAAGGGAGGTGGAGTGGGATTCCTCCTATCCCCACTGAGCACCTTTCAGGTTCTTCACTCTCCTCCCTCTCTTTCCCTCTCATCATTTGAAGCCCACTGTATACGTCTATTCTCTCCAACCTCCCTAATAATTGCTGTGATCTACCGGCCTCCTGGACCACTGTCTGCTTTCCTTGATGATTTTTCTGCCTGGCTACCCTACTTTCTATCTTCTGAAATTCCCAAAATCTTTCTTGGTGACTTCAACATCCCAGTTAACACTAACACTCCTGCTACTTCTAAATTTCTTAGTCAAACCTCCTCATTTGACCTATAGCAATGGGTACAGGCTCCTACTCACACTGAAGGAAACACCCTCGACCTTGTCTTCTCCTATCTATGTACGCCATGCAACTTCTACAACAATCCTTTTCCCCTCTCCGACAACCACCTTATTAGTTTCTCTCTCTCCCTGTCTTGCACCACCCTCCCCTCCAATTGCCTAACCGTCAGCCGTAGAAACCTTCGCCAACTCAACACTTCTCTCCTCTTATTCTGCTACCGACCACCTCTTTGAAAACATCTCAACCCTGTCCTGCCCCAACCAAGCCACTGCCATCTACAATAAATCCCTGTCCTCCACCCTGGACGGGCTAGCTCCCCTCACCACACACAAAATCAGGCCTCGACCCCTACAACCCTGGCAAACAGACGACACCAGAAACCTCAAAAAGCGTAGCCGCGCCCTTGAGTGTCTGTGGCACAAGACTAAGTCTCTCGAAGACTACAACCTATACAAATTTGCCCTCCATAAATATAATTCTCGCCTCCACACAGCCAAGCAGACCTATTTCACCACTCTTATTAACACCTTCTCATCTAGTCCCCGTCAACTCTTCTCTACCTTCAACTACCTACTTCGTCCTCCCCCACTTCCACCCACTAACACACTCACTGCCCAGGAGATTGCTAATCACTTCAAAAGCAAGATAGACACAATTTGTGACGAAATCTCCACTCTGCAGGCATCTTCCCCAGTTAACACCCCATGTCAACAAGCACAAACAACATCCTTATTCAAACCTGCTACCATTAACGAGGTTGCTAAACTCCTTTCTAACGCCCACCTAACCACCTGTCCACTGGACCCTATTCTCTCTCGAATACTACGCTCACCCTCTGACTCTCTCCTACACTCTCTAACTCACATCTTCAATCTCTCCCTCTCTTCTGGCATCTTCCCCAATGCTCTAAAACATGCACTGGTCACCCCCATACTCAAAAAGCCATCCCTGGACCCTACTGATCTTGACAATCTGTGCCCTATCTCCTTGCTCCCCTTTTCCTCCAAACTCCTTGAACGCCTAGTCTACAACCAACCACCTTGTTAAGAACAACCTTCTGGACCACCTTCAATCTTGATTTCGGCCCCAACACTCCACAGAAACTTCCATTCTTAAACTCACAAATGACCTACTAACCGCAAAAACCAATGGACACTACTCTGTACTTCTACTCCTGGACCTTTTGGCTGCCTTTGATACTGTTGACCACCCCCTCCTCCTCAAAAAACTCTACTCCCTCAGTCTCCGTGACTCTTCAGTGGCTCTTGTCCTAACTATCCCATCGCACCTTCAGTGTAACATACAATTCTAC
>BLSH010534968.1:45461-83410 GCA_018402905.1 Glandirana rugosa
CTTGTCAACAAGCACAATCGACATTATCCTTATTCAAACCTGCTACTATTAACGAGGTTGCTAAACTCCTTTCTAACGCCCACCTAACCACCTGTCCACTGGACCCTATTCTACTACACTCACCCTCTGACTCTATCCTACACTCCCTAACTCACATCTTCAATCTCTCCCTCTCTTCTGGCATCTTCCCCAATGCTCTAAAACATGCACTGGTCACCCCCATACTCAAAAAGCCATCCCTGGACCCTACTGATCTTGACAATCTGTGCCCTATCTCCTTGCTCCCCTTTTCCTCCAAACTCCTTGAACGCCTAGTCTACAACCAACCACCTTGTTAAGAACAACCTTCTGGACCACCTTCAATCTTGATTTCGGCCCCAACACTCCACAGAAACTTCCATTCTTAAACTCACAAATGACCTACTAACCGCAAAAACCAATGGACACTACTCTGTACTTCTACTCCTGGACCTTTTGGCTGCCTTTGATACTGTTGACCACCCCCTCCTCCTCAAAAAACTCTACTCCCTCAGTCTCCGTGACTCTTCAGTGGCTCTTGTCCTAACTATCCCATCGCACCTTCAGTGTAACATACAATTCTACCTCCTCCTCTCCTCTTCCTTTCTCTGTTGGAGTCCCCCAAGTTTCTGTTCTTGGACCTCTCTTATTTTCAATATACACCTCTTCCCTGGGCTGGCTGATAGCCTCCCACGGCTTTCAATATAATTTCTACGCTGACGATACCCAAATCTACCTCTCCACCCCTCAACTCACTCAGTCTCCTCAAGTATCACTAACTTACTAACAGACATATCTGCCTGGATGTCACACCACTTCCTCAAACTCAACTTGTCTAAAACTGAACTCATAATATTTCCTCCCCCATGTGCCATTTCCCCCGACTTCTCTGTCAAGAGCAATGGCACAACCATCCACCCATCCCCACATGTCAGGGTGCTTGGTGTTATCCTGGATTCTGAACTCTCCTTTTGGCCCCACATCCAATCACTTTCTAAGGCTTGCCGCTTCAATCTCCGCAACATCTCTAAAATATGTCCCTTCTTAACCAATGAAACCACAAAGCTCCTGATTCACTACCTGGTCATCTCTCGCCTCGACTACTGCAACTCCCTCCTCACTGGCCTACCTTTAGACTATCCCCCTCTAGTCAATCATGAATGCCGCTGCCAGACTCATCCACCATACAAACCGTTCAGATTCTGCCACCCCTCTCTGCCATTCCCTCTATTGGCTGCCACTAGCCCAACAAATTAAATTCAAAATACTAACAATCAGCTACAAAGCCATCCACAACTCTGCTGCCAGCTACATCACCAGCCTAGTCTCAAAATACCAACCAAACTGTCCTCTTCGCTCCTCCCAAGACCTCCTGCTCACCAGCTCCCTCATCACCTCCTCTCATACTCACCTCCAAAACTTCTCCTGAGCCTCTCCCATCCTCTGGAACTCCCTACCCCAATCTGTCAGACTGTCCTCAAATCTATCCACCTTCAGGCGATCCCTGAAAACTTTTCTCTTCAGGGATCGCCTATCCTGCCACCACCTAACAACTACACTCCTTATTTTCTCAATCAGCTCATCCCCCGCAGTTATTGCCCTTTCGTATCATTTAACCCTCCCTCCTAGATTGTAAGCTCTAACGAGCAGGGCCCTCTGATTCCTCCTGTATTGAACTGTATTGTAATTGTACTGTCTGCCCTAATATTGTAAAGCGCTACACAAACTGTCGGCGCTATATAAATCCTGTATAATAATAATAATAGCTGCGAAAATACTCTATTTTGTTGAGTTTGGTCTCCTACTCATAATGGTTAAGTACCTAAAGGTCTACGCACTGGTCACAAGACATGTCACATGCTTAAATGTCAGTTACTGAAGCCCCATGACCAATGCTTCCATGCTTGATCAAGTGACAAGCTATTACAAGCTATTGAGGCAGTTCAGAACAATGATTTCTACTGCACAGCTAAAGCTGCACTCCAGGCATGAAACGCTCATGTAAATATATTCCTCAACAGTCACATTGGATTTAAATATAATTTGTGTTCATCGAAGGCCTTGCAAACCCAGTTATGACCTTGTAAAAGTAGCAGTGACATCATTACCCTGCTGTACAGAGCCAGTGCAGACAGCGGAGCTGTGGAAGGGACGCAGAAGGTTCCTCCCACTACAGACTACCTGCAAAAAACTACAAGGGGGGGCAGAGACAAGACCAGTCACCCTGCACAAGGTAAGCGAGGAGCAGCACCGACTGTTCTTTATTACAGGAAACTCCTACACAGAGGGAAAGTTTCACACTGCATTACTGCACAGATCTGGAAGAAATACACAAAACACACCAAAATTCAAGTAAGCATACACATGCCTGTTTATGTTTAGATAAATCCAGACCAACCAAAAGTGCCCTTGTAGTGAACAATGGTGTCTTACCTGTCTGTGGAGAAGATTTTGGGGCGATTTTTCTCCTGCAAATCAAACCACCCCCAACAATACAGTGTTTGGAAACATCCAGTGGCATTGGTCTCACATCCTGTTTGTTTAACCACCTCCCACCCGCCTTATAGTAAAAGGACCGCGGGCGGGATCCCCTCTCGTTCTAGGACAACGTCACAGGACGTCGCCCCAGTGTCACCGCTCTCGCACTCCTGTGGGGGTGTGCAGCATGACGATCGCGGTTGCGTCGTGTCCCTAGGTGCAACCTTTACCCATGTGATTGGCTGTGTCCAATCACAGCCGACTACATGTAAACACAGAAGTGCCGTTTATCGGCTCTCCTCACCTCCCACTGACAGAATGTAAAGCGAGAAGAGCCAATCAGCGGCATTGCCTCGCAAGGGATGGGCAGAGCAGCCCCAGCAGTGCCCATCAGTGACACCAATCAGTGCCGCATATCAGTGCCTATCAATGCAGCATATTAGTGCCTCCTCATCAGTGTCACCTAATCAGTGCCCATAGGTGCAGCCTATCAGGGCCCATCAGTGCTGTCTCATCTGCGCACATCAGCGAAGGAGAAAGATTACTTATTTACAAAATTTACTGACAGAAACTAAGAAAAACTTTTTTGTTTCCAAATCTTCGGTCTTTTTCGTTCTAGAACAAAAAAAATTTAAAAACCCAGTGGTGATTAAATACTACCAAAAGAAAGCTCTATTTGTGTGAAAAAAAATGATAAACATTTCATTTTGGTACAGCGTTGCATGACCGTGTAATTGTCATTCAAAGTGCGACAGCGCTGAAAGCTTAAAATTGGCCTGGGCAGGAAGGGGGTAAAAGTGCCCTGTATTAAAGCGGTTAAACTTCATGACCATAACCACTTTATTGCTCCTAAGGATCAATATTTGGGGGACTTCCTGATCATTAATGGTTCGAATTTTGTCCCGGTTCCTGCTGAACTGGCCAAGATTCAAACAGTGTATGGCCGGCCTAAGTTTTGGTCTTTTAATTTAAAGTCACTATATACTGTGTAGACTCTGGATGGGTAAGGTGTTTGCAGGTCTATAGGTGAGTTTAGAGTATGGGATAGTATACATTGTACCCTTCACTGGAAATATCTAAACTCAGCCATCTGTAGAGATGTCTACATGCTTTTGCCAAATTGTGCATATTAGGAGCGTTGTTATCAGAATTCTATGGTTATTGGTTTTAAGTGATTTTACTGGTTATGGTTGCGTTGTACATGTTAAGTCTGGTCTAATTTGGATTTATACATGATTACCTTTTCCAGCAAACATGCTATTTTTTCATTTGTGTTACAACTTTTGTTGAATTAAAGGGTAACTCCACGTTCATGGGGGAAAAAAATAGTAGTTTAAATAAAATAAACATATACAATTAAGGACACAAGTTATACTGTAATTGAATGTTATTAAAAATTACTTTTCCTTTTCATCCTGCAACGCTGTAATTTTCTGTGAAAATACAATGCAATATGGCAACCTGGAGGCATTCTGTACACAGATGGTATACAGAGCGCCCACCAGAAATGTAATTTCGTGCATTGTGTGATTGGCTTACTGATTTTCCCAGCAGTCTGCACTATGGTACAAGTCAGATTTTGGGAATCCTCTGCAACAAAAATAACATTTTTGGTGAGATACTTCAAAAGGGACCCTGTCACTTTCCTCATTAGGGCCCTGCAAGTGAAGCAGCTGATTGATAATTTTGAAATCACACCCATTCACATTAATTTTGCGCATGGACACAAACGGCTATTTCTTCAAAATAACAAAAGTTATGAATCTGCAACAATGTTTGTTTAAATCATTGCAATATACATAGAACACCCAGAGGGGAATATTTTTTCTCAACAAAAGTGGAGTTACTCCTTAACAGTATATAGAGGTTGCATAGCAGGCATGCAGTGGAGGTAGAACTCTGGTTATATATAATGAAATGACATGATGAATATATCCAAAAATACTAGAAATGTTGATCAATGTACTGGTTTTGTGGCTTCTTCTACTCATTTGCCCACAAAACAGGCTTTGGAAGTAGAAAAAAAGATAATCTAAATATCGAACGTGAAATTATTGAGAGGGCAGAGGATCTGCCCCCCCCCAAAACAAGAACAATAGCTGACCTGCTTCTGACAGTTGATCCTTGCTGACTCTTCTTGGGCCAGAACCATTTCCCGCTCTGCAGTAATCTGTACACTCTCCCGCAGAGCTTCTTCCAACTCTTCGATGCGGTCATCTTTCTGGTGCATGACATCCTGGAGATAGGAAGGAATATTACGTGAGGAGGGGACTCCTATGTCAAAGATTTTTTTGAGGTTTACAGAGGCCAAAGCAAAAGACCAGAGATGCTCAGGAAAAGCAGGTCAGAGATGAAGAGCAGAACAGTCAGGACAGTCGGTGTCATCAAGTGTGACAGAGACATCATTAGGTCATTGCAGAGAAGTAAAAGTGCATCAGAATGAAGAGAGGAATCAAGCTAGTTTGAAGGCCACAATCTCTAACTTGTTCTTGCTGCCTTGGTGTTCACACTGTCAGTTCTTCAACAGTCGCCATGCTGGTTAGTCTTGCAGGGGAAAAGCGAGGCATAAAGGAACACAGATGTCAGGTGGTGAGAAAGAGAAGACACAGAGCAGTTGCAGGAGAGCCAAGTTAGAAGAAATTAGCGTTGTCTTCAGTAGCATGAGCATCCGGAGACGGTTAGTGAGCAGCTGTTAGTAAATGAGGTTTTAAAAAGAAAAAGTCTGCTTTTCTTTGTGGAGCAATGAAGAAAAATAAATTGCGCACAGATGCCGCACTGTATGGCTCCGCCTACATCTGTAAGCCCAACTCAGCTGATGTATTTTGGTTCGCACAAATCTTATAACTGCCAATTGAAATTAAAATGTCTCCAATATACAATAAAATTAATCTTTTTGTAACTTTAGAATTCTGAACACATACTTGACAAGTCAATCATGGGGCAGCAACATTATAACATTGTAGCAATTCATAAGATGAGAGGCTGCAGCAGGAGCTGATGATCTATGTCAGACATTTGTGACCACAACCAAGAATTGCACAGCCACCAGAATTTGCTTGATTGTGTCATCTGTGAGCCCATGACTAACACATTTCTCTGTGAACCCTAAATTTTAACTAGATGACAGGCAACAGTATGTGTTGGCACTGCTTATTGCCTGTCAAGTTTTATTGTTTTACCCTATCTTGACCAGGTTGAAACAAATTACTGTAGGTATATTAAAGCTGTCCTTTTTTATAGTTTTGGATGGAGTGGAGTACACCTTTTGTGTAAACCCCACCCCTAACATTCAATCCTCACCACCCATTTCTTTTTTTAAAGAGAAATCCCTTTATACATCCTTTTTTTCCCATCCAACCTTCGGGGAAGTCAGTGATGTCTCAGGCCCTTCTTCCACTTCTCCTGCAGAGGTGGCTGTGGTCATTCCTTAGTGCTGCATACTGTGGACATGTCCACTGTGAACCCAGGCCAGAGTGATGATGTATCTGCAGGGGGCATGTCCATAACGACCTGGGCTTATACTAGTAAGATGTCTAAGAGCCCCAAATAGGAAAGCGGTGTCAGCAGAGGCGCCCAAATGTGAAGGAAAGCTGAGAAATGGATTCTTCATTGATTTGATATTTATTGCTCACAGAATAGTATAAAACACTGTAAACATGTTTTGTGGCAGTACATTGGCCACCTCCTAAGGATGGTGCATAAAACACTGATGAACAAAAAATATGTAGGTAAAAAATAAATCTATACATAAAATGTATGTGTGTGTTTGTATACATGTTATCAAAATGTTGTCAGATCTTTTTTCCACTTGAGAAACATTGCTCGGCTGCGTCCCATGCCATCATACACTGTAGTTGAAAAGCTGATCCATACATTTGTGTTCTCCCGACTTGACTACTGCAATGCTCTACTTGCTGGTGTACCTAAATCCATCATAAATCGGCTCCAATATGTTCAAAATTCTGCAGCCAGAATCCTGACTAGGTCTGATACAAGTGATCATATTACCCCTATCCTGGAGTCCTTGCACTGGCTCCCCATCAGGTTTCGCACAGACTTTAAGATCCTCTTGCTCACCTAAAAGGCTCTACATTATTATTATTATTATACAGGATTTATATAGCACCAGCAGGTTGCGCAGCGCTTGGCACACCATTATCTCTCTGAACTTTTTTCAACTTACCCCCACGTAAGCTCCGCTCCTCAAATTCTAGTCTACTGTGTGTCCCCCCTACTTACCTACACTCAATGGGGGACAGAGCCTTCTCCTGCTATGCTCCAAAGCTATGGAATTCACTTCCTAAGAATGTCAGAGAGTCCTCTTCTCTAAACTCATTCAAATCAAATCTAAAAACTTTTTTCTTTAGACAAGCATTCACTTAATTGTCCCTTTATCCCTTGATGTTATGTTATCCTGTGTATTTCTTGTGTTTTATCCTGTGTATTTCCTGTTATCCTGTGTATTTCTTGTGTTTTCCTTGTAAAGTGCTTTGAGAAGGCACCTTTAAAGGCGCTATATAAAATAAAGTTTTATTATTATTATTATTATTATATCTCTTACAGTAGTTATCAAATTCAAGTGGTCAAACATCAATAATACTCCATAGGTTCACGTGATAGTCAGAAGAACAGTCTGACAAACTATGTTCATTATATATTATTATTATACAGGATGTATATATTGCCAACAGTTTGCGCAGCGTTTAACAACATGTTGGCATACAGTACAGTCACAATATAATTCAATACAGGAGGGCCCTGCTCTTTAGAGCTTACAATCTAGGAGGGAGGGTCAAGCACGTAAGCGAAATAGGTAATATAATAATCATATTAATTATAATAGTAGTAATATCCACTATGTTAGTAACTCTCTTAACTTCCACACAAATTATAAAAATGTGGAGAGGATCTATAAGAGATTTTTGGAATTTTGGTAGCTGATAGAAAACAGGAACTCAGCGATGGTGTACAGTCAGAAAATCATTTTCGGCTTTAGTGATGATATTATTTGAGAAAACTTGATTAATGAGCGTATCATATTCTTTCTTATGTTCTTTTAGATCAGTGGTTCTCAACTCCTGTCCTCGGGACCCACTAACAGGCCAGGTTTGCAGGATAACTGAAATGCATCACAGGTGATATAATTTGCTGCTCAGTGATTGCAGTATTCTAGTCTGCATCTCCCCAAGGTAATACTTAAAATCTGGCCTGTTGGTGGGTCCCGAGGACTGGAGTTGAGAACCACTGTTTTAGATGATTGTAGTTTAAAGCGGAGTTCCACCCAGTTAAAAGTCAGCAGCTACAATCGGACATTCACCTGTCCCAGGCTCCAGCGATACGGTCGACTGAGGGCTCGCCCTTCTCCCCCTCCTCTCGGTGGGCCAGTATCACAAGTGTGGGCACCCGGCTTTGACTTCAAAGCCGGGCGCGCACTGCGCGTGCCACGCTGCGCCTTGTGAATGGCCGGCGTATCTTCTGGAACCTGTGACGTGTCCCAGAAAATCGCCGAGAGGGAGGGGGAGGAAGGTGAACTTTCTTCCAGAGCCGCGGCTCTAGGAGAGGAAGTGGACCTGGGACCCTGTGAAAACAGGGTCCCCCCCTGCCCCAAAAAAAAATTGACATGCCAATTGTGGCATGTCAGGGGGTCACCTTCCTTTAAACTGGAAGTTCCACTTTGGGTGGAACTCCGTTTTAATTCCTGGTATTAGTTTTAGTTTATTCTGTAGCAGCATGGGAGTTTAACTTCCTCGCGCCTGCGCCATAGCCGAATGACGGCTACAGCGCGGCTCTAAAATGCCGGGAGGACGTCAATAGACGTCCTCCCATTTGGCTTGTGCTGGGCGCGCTCCCGCGGGCGCGAGCGGCACGTGTACGCGCCGCTCGCGCCCGCGGGAGCGTGCCCGCGGGTCGGGCGGACCCGATGTCCGCCGGAGACCCGCGATCTCCCTTCAGAGAGGAGGAACGGGGAACCGCCGAAGTAAACACGGCGGTTCCCCGTTCTGTGAATGGGACAATGACAGATCTACTGATCCCTGTCACTGGGATCAGTTAGATCTGTCATGTCCCGACCAGCCCCACCCCCCCCACAGTTAGAACACACCCAGGGAACATTTCTTAACCCCTTCACTGCCCCCTGCAGGTTAACCCCTTCACTGCCAATGACATTTATACAGTAATCAGTGGACATTTAAATTTCTGATCGCTGTATAAATGCCATTGGTCCCAAAAATGTGTCAAAAACGTCCGACATGTCCGCCCCGATATCGCAGTCCCGATAAAAATCGCAGATCGCCGCCATTACTAGTAAAAAAAAATAAATAAATAAAAACGCCATAAATCAATGTCCATAGTTTGTAGGCGCTATAACTTTTGCGCAACCCAATCAATAAATGCCGATTGCGATTTTTTTTAGCAAAAATATGTAGAAGAATATAAATCGGTCAAAACTGATGAATAAATTTGTTTTTTTATTTTTTATTTTTGGATATTTATTATAGCAAAAAGTAAAAAATATTGTTTTTTTTTCAAAATTGTCGCTCTTTTTTTGTTTATAGCGGCGATCAGAAATGACGCAGAGGGGATCAAATACCACCAAAAGAAAGCTCTATTTGTGGGAAAAAAAGGACGCAAATTTTGTTTGGGTACAACGTCGCACGACCGCGCAATTGTCATTCAAAGAGCGACAGCGCTGAAAACTGAAAATTGGTTCGGGCAGGAGGGGGGTTTAAGTGCCCAGTAAGGAAGTGGTTAACATTACATGAAAACACAGATCACTGATTTTAGTCATGTAATAAGAACTATGAAATAACCAAAAAATATTTTTTAATTATAGCTATTAGTTTTTTTTATCATCTCTATAAAATGGAGAATGTGTTGACATAATGGGGTAATTGTTTTGCTTTATACGTATTTATGTTGACATTTATTATGATAAAACTTGTTTTTTGTGTGTGATCACATTGTTATAATTCATGTGGAAGTTTAGAGAGTTACTAATATAGTGCATATTATTACTACTATTATATTACCTTTTCTCTTACATATTGAACATAGTTTGTCAGACTGCTCTTCTGACTATCATGAAAACTTATAAAGTATTACTGAAGTTTGATCACTTGAAATCGATAACTACTGTAAGAGATAACATGTATACAAACACACACATACAGTGGGGAAAATTATTTGATGCCCTGAAGATTTTATAAGTTTGCCCACTTACAAAGAAATGAAGGGTCTATAATTTTTATCATAGGTATATTTTAAATGATAGAGACAGAATATCAAACAAAATCCAGAAAAAACACATGATACAAATGTTATAAATTAAGTTGCAGTTCAGCGAGTAAAATAAGTGATCCTCAAGCAAAACATGACTTTGGTAGTACTTGGTGGAGAAACCCTTGTTGGCAAACACAGAGATAAGATGTTTCTTGTAGTTGGTTACCAAGGTTTGCACGCATCTCAAGAGGGATTTTGGTCCACTCTTTACAGATCTGTAAATCCTTAAGGTTTCTTGGCTGTCGCTTGGCAACTCAAATTTTCAGCTCCCTCCATCATTTTTCTATAGAATTAAGATCTGGAGACTGGCTAGGCCACTGTATGACCTTAATGTGCTTCTTCTTGAGCCACTCCTTTGTTGCCTTGGCAGTATGTTTTGGGTCATTGTAATGCTGAAAGACCCATCCATGACCCATCTTCAGTGTTCTCGTTGAGGGAAGAAGGTTCTCATCCAAGATTTTACAATACATGGCCCCATCCATTGGCGCCTTAATGCGGCAAAGTCAGTCTGTACCTTTAGCAGAGAAACAGTCCCAAAGCATAATATTTCCACCTCTGTGCTTGACTGTAGGGATGGTGTTCTTAGGGTCATAGTCAGCATTTTTCTTACTCCAAACACGGCGAGTCCCCCCTCCTCAAGAAGGCACATGTACAGTCATGCCGCTAAACATCTAAATGATTCAGAGAAGGATTGGGAGAAAGTGCTGTGGTCAGATGAGACCAAAATTGAGCTATTTGGCATTAACTCGATTCGCCGTGTTTGGAGGAAGAAAAATGCTGACTATGACCCTAAGAATACCATCCCTACAGTCAAGCACAGAGGCGGAAACATGAATGTTTGGAGCGGTTTCTCTGCTAAAGGTACAGGCCGACTTTGCCGCATTGAGTAGCCAATGGACAGGACCATGTATTGTAAAATCTTGGAGCAGAACATTTTTTCCTCAGCCAGAACACTGAAGATGGGTTTTCCAGCATGACAAAGACCCAAAACATACTTCCAAGGCAACAAAGGAGTGGCACAAGAAAAAGCACATTAAGGTCATGGAGTGGCCTGGTCAGTCTCCAGACCTTAAAGTGGTTGTCAACTCATGACAACCACTTTAACCTACAGGTAAGCCTATAATAAGGCTTACCTGTAGGTGCCCTGCATATCTCCTGAACCGCATGGTTTAGGACATATACAGTGTACTGCTGATGCTGACGTCATTCAGCACATGCGCAGTGAAGAAACGGCCTCCATAGCAGCTCCCGCACGACTCCGGCCAGTCACAGAGCCGGAGTCGCAGCCCCTGAAGGAAGAGGGGCTGAAGATGGACGCTGCCTGCACAGGGGACATAGCAGGCTTTGTTTGCAGGTAATTGGCACATAATGGGCTACTATGCGATGCATAGTAGCCCATTATGCTTCTACTTTGCAGGGAAATGTTGAGGAAGTAAAACCCATCAAGGTTTACTTCCTCTTTAATACTATAGAAAATGTATGGACGGAGCTGAAACTTTGAGTTACCAAGAGGCAGCCAAGAAACCTTAAGGATTTGGAGAAGATCTGTAAAGAAGAGTGGAACAAAATCCCTCCTGAGATGTGTGCAAACCTGGTCACCAACAAAAAGAAATGTCTTACCTCTGTGCACATGGGTTTCTCCAACAAGTACTAAGTCATGTTTTGACTTGAAGATCAAATATTTTTTTTACTCACTGAACTGTAACTTACTTAGCATTTGTTTTATGTGTTTTTTTCTGGATTTTTGGTTGATATTCTGTCTCTATCATTTAAAATACACCTATGAAAAAATATATTATATCTAGATTATAGACCCTTCATTCCTTTGTAAGTGGGCAAACTTACAAAATCTGCAGGGAACAAATAATCATTTCCCCCACTGTACATATATATATATATATATATATATACACACACACACATATGAGAATATGAGAGGTATTCAAAAAGTTTCCACTCTTTTATATGTATAACTTGCTTTAAAAAAGTGCAGAAACTTTTTGAAGAACCCTTGTATATACAGGGGGTATAGAAAAGAACTACCCCCTTTAAAATAATCACATTTTATTGCTTTGCAGCCTGAAATGAAGATGGACACATTTTTTGTTTTATCCAGCTGTATTTACTAGTGCAACCTACAACATCCAAGTGAAAATGTAACGCCAACTTGTCAGTAAACAGAACCACTGAGTTGGAAAAAGGATCATCCCCCCTTATGTCAGTATTTTGTTGAACCACCTCTTGCTTTAATTACAGCCTTTAGTATGTTGGGATATGTCTCTACTAACTTTGCACATCTACACTTTGCAATATTTGCCCACTCTTCTTTGCAGAACTGCTCAAGTTCAGTTAAATGTGATGGTGACCGTTTGTGGACTGCAGTCTTCAAGTTATTCCAAGGATTTTCAATGGGGTTTAAGTCTGGGCTCTGACAAAACCATGCAAGGACATTCACATTTTGCTCCTTCAACCACTGTGTGGTCATTTTTGCTGTGTGCTTTGGGTCATTGTCATTTTGGAAGGTAAACCTTCCCATTGAGAACATTCTGGCAGAGGGTAGCAGATTTTCCTCAAGAATTTGATGGTATTTTGCCCCATCCATTTTTTTGCTATTCTGACAAGTGCTCCAGTCCCTGCTGCAGAGAAACACCCCCATAACAGGAAATTTCCACCTCCATGCTTTACTGTAGGAATGGTGTTATTTGGATGGTGAGCTGTTTAAGATAAGCCAAATATATTATTTGGTGTTGAGGCCAAATAATTACATTTTTTTCTCTTACCTGACCACCTTAAAACACACCTTGAAGATTCTGAGGCCACGTGGAAAAAGGTGTTATGGTCAGATGAGACTAAAATTATTTTTTCTAGTGAAAGGTAAGGTTTATAAACTACCTACTATATATTTATAGCTTTGCATAGGTCAGTGTACAGATTGCTCGATTTTTTCTGCATCCTGGGGTTCAGCTTTAAGGCTTTAGTTCAGATTTACTGATTGTGTAAAAAATCATAGGCCCATCAAACAGCTAAAACAAATGTTTTATTTTAGCTCATGCCCATGGATGACATTTCCCAAATGATCCATTTCAGTTCCGGCCACTTGCCCAGAGGTCCGCTCCAATCAGCCGTGTTGGCGGACTTGCAGCCCGGACTCCAGAGTCTCAACAGCGTGGAGAAATCAAATGAAATCCAGATGGTGGACATGGAATGAGTTTCTAAGGAGAAGAGCTTTCCAGGAGAGGCTGAGGGATTGTGTTACAAGCTTGCAAGTACTTTTCTATTATTACCAGAAGGAAATGGTTTGTGTTAAGTCTTTTAAGAGCCTCTCTAGATGCGCCACGGCTCTTCGGCTCAGGAAACGGCCCTCGTTTGATGTTCACCTACAGACGACGGCGATGAAATTAAACTGGATCTTCAAGTAGTTTTACTCAGAGCGCAGCGTTATATGTGAGGAGGAGAAGGCTTGCCTAATGTGGAATATATTGAAGTAATAAAGCTTAGGGTCTTCCCACACAGAAGCCCTGCCTGGATTAAATAGGGAATTTGAACATGGCATGCAAAATATTGTTAGCCACAATTAAAGGCCAACTCCATCCAGAACTGAAATGTTTATTCTTGAAGGAGAGAGTTTTCCACTGTAATTTGGTTTTGAAGTTGTTGCAGCAAATGGGAGGAACTGAAATTCAGATGGCAAACTACTGCCTGATTTCTCAGGGAGATATAAAGCTGGTGCGTGACAAAAACGTTTTTATTCTGCAATATATGGCAAAATGCTCAAAACCCATAGAACAGTCTCATCAGCACACAAATATAAACTCAAGCTATAAGTTAAACAAGAACTCTAGGTTTCCTGACACTTTAAATAATTTGTTTGGTCCACCTTGGACTAAACAAATCCTTTGCATGCCAAAACGGACTGTCTGCTGCTTCTGTTCCAGCAAGAGTACTGGACATTTCCTCACTGCTGCTAGATATAGAGTCAGTCAGCTTTAGAGCATTTTGCCATTTAGGAGAAACCTTGTATTTTTTCAATGAATACAAGGCTTCCCCTGATTGGCCAAGGTAGAGATCATCTGCCCACCTCTTCACCTCAGCCAGTCAGAGGAAGCCATGTATTCACTGGTAAAAATACAATGCTTCTGAATGGCAGGGATATGTAAATACTGACTCAAGTGTATACATGTCTTCACATTTTGACTGAGTTTGAACTAAGGCAGGCCCCCTCATGGCAAGAGTTGCTGCCCTCAAAGAGACCAATGCAAGAATGGCAGTGACTAGTAACACTAGATTGCTGAATGACAAGGAATTAGAAAAAGCAATGACAGAATTGGAGACCCAGTATACAAGCTGGACTGTGGAGTCTGGGAGTTCTGCACAAATTAAATGGAAGATGAATAGCAGTAATTACAGGCACTGATATGTACAGCATTTCAGCAGCATAGTTTGCTTAGTCTTTGTTTAGACTTTTTTGAATGTGTAAATTCTGCCATATTTCTCTTTCTGGAGTGAAAGAATGGTTATAACCCACATTTTTAATGCAGTCTGTGTCTTCTCCAAGGAGATTTCCCTGCCCTTTCTTTCCCCAGAAACACAACAGTAACCAGTGGATACTGAAAATTAAATTCTATCTGATGGCTGACACTGGAGTTCCACCTGCTCCTGTTCTGGTGACAACTGTAAAATTTCTAATTAATCCCCACTTTCTCTGACACGGGGCACTTAAAGCAATAAAACGTGAGAAAGATCTAGCCCTTTGCCAACAATCTAAAACTAGAAAAGAAAGTTTTGGCTGGAGTTATACTTTAAGACTCCCAATGCACAAGCAGAACTTGAAATGAAGTCTAAAGGAAAATGTGATCAACAATTCAAACTTTCTAGATCACCGATGACCAAAAAAAAGGGTTTGAAATAAAAATGCAAACATGTTGGGAAAAAAATTTCAGAGAGGGTCCTTTTCTAGAAATACAATCATAGAAAGTTTTTGTTTAGAGTCCCAAGAAATTGCAAAGGGAACCATATTGATTATTGCTGAAACCAAAACCAACTGGTACGGAGGGAGACCACTCATCGTTAAATTAGGTTATTCCCAAAAAACAATGTCAAAATATTTCATGTTCACTTTCCTCATTAAGATCATTCTGATGGGGGCGTGGGCTCGGCATGGAAGTGTGAGGCTGTGTCTGTTCAGAGCTCCTGGCTCACAGCCCCTTAGCAGCCTTATCTTCTAGTAATCAGCCCGCATCAACTACCCTCTCCGGGTTCCTATATGAGAAGGAAAACAGCCCAGTCCTCCTCGTCTCCAAGTCGGCATGGAGCGATTCTTAGTGGCCACAAAGCTCGTCGTTTCTACCCCAGATTTGACTAAGATGGCGTCGGCCCCAGCCATATATGCTGACACGAGGCTCCACTCTGCCGAGAAGATCAGAGATCCTCCCCGGACAGCGATCTCTCCCCTTGTATGCCTCGATCTCTGTCTCTCTGCACTCTGCAGCTTATGTGGTGAAGACCACAGCTCCCTGCAGGAGACTCCAGCCCTGTTTACAGGGCCTCCGGAACCTCACTGAGAGCACTGACAGTAGCCTCTCCAATACCGGTCGCAGTGAGTACTGACCTGACCCTCTCATCTCCCAAGGGGCTTTCATAGGGACATTTTGCAGAGCATTCCCTATGGGCTTTATTGCAAAAGCTGCCCACTAAAGATGATCTGGATGTATTGGCTTCCCACATGGAATCTGCTCTAAGAGGGGAATTGCAAGGACTCAAGCATGAGGTCGCAGATATTACCTCACGTGTGTTCTCCAATGACCGACAATGTAGCCTTACACCAATCAGTTGCTACCTTAAAAACAGATCATAATGTCATCACAGACCAAATCACCCATCTGCAGTTGCACATTGACGATTTGGTGAATCGTAATCGCAGACACATCAGAATTCGTGGCCTTCCCGAGGCAACCTCACAGGCAGACCTCAAGGACACGGTAACCGCAATATTCAATATACAGTCAGGTCCATAAATATTGGGACATCGACACAATTCTAATCTTTTTGGCTCTATACACCACCACAATGGATTTGAAATGAAACGAACAAGAGGTGCTTTAACTGCAGACTTTCAGCTTTAATGTGAGGGTATTTACATCCAAATCAGGTGAACGGTGTAGGAATTACAACAGTTTGTATATGTGCATCCCACTTTTTAAGGGACCAAAAGTAATGGGGCAGATTAACAATCATAAATTAAACTTTCACTTTTTAATACTTGGTTGCAAATCCTTTGCAGTTAATTACAGTCTGAGGTCTGGAATGCATAGACATCACCAGACGCTGGGTTTCATCCCTGGTGATGCTCTGCCAGACCTCTATTGCAACTGTCTTCAGTTCCTGCTTGTTCTTGGGGCATTTTCCCTTCAGTTTTGTCTTCAGCAAGTGAAATGCATGCTCAATCAGATTCAGGTCAGGTGATTGACTTGGCCATTGCATAACATTCCACTTCTTTCCCTTAAACTCTTTGGTTGCTTTCGCAGTATGCTTCGGGTCATTGTCCATCTGTACTGTGAAGCGCCGTCCAATGAGTTCAGAATCATTTGGCTGAATATGAGCAGATAATATTGCCAGAAACACTTCAGAATTTATCCTGCTGCTTTTGTCAGAAGTCACATCATCAATAAATACAAGAGAACCAGTTCCATTGGCAGCCATACATTCCCACACTACCAACACCATGCTTTACTGATGAGGTGGTATGCTTTGGATCATGAGCAGTTCCTTTCCTTCTCCATACTCTTCTCTTCCCATCACTCTGGTACAAGTTGATTTTGGTCTCATCTGTCCATAGGATGTTGAAGGCTTTTTTAGATGCTGTTGGGCAAACTCTAATCTGGCCTTCCTGTTTTTGAGGCTCACCAATGGTTTACATCTTGTGGTGAACCCTCTGTATTCACTCTGGTGAAGTCTTCTCTTGATTGTTGACTTTGACACACATACACCTACCTCCTGGAGAGTGTTCTTGATCTGGCCAACTGTTGTGAAGGGTGTTTTCTTCACCAGGGAAAGAATTCTTTGGTCATCCAGCCCATTTGTTTTCCGTGGTCTTCCGGGTCTTTTGGTGTTGCTGAGCTCACCAGTGCTTTCTTTCTTTTTAAGGATGTTCCAAACAGTTGATTTGGCCACACCTAATGTTTTTGCTATCTCTCTGATGGGTTTGTTTTGTTTTTTCAGCCTAATGATGGCTTGCTTCACTGATAGTGACAGCTCCTTGGATCTCATATTGAGAGTTGACAGCAACAGATTCCAAATGCAAATAGCACACATGAAATGAACTCTGGACCTTTTATCTGCTCCTTGTAAATGGGATAATGAGGGAATAACACACACCTGGCCATGGGACAGCTGAGCAGCTAATTGTCCCATTACTTTTGGTCCCTTAAAAAGTGGGAGGCAAATATACAAACTATTGTAATTCCTACACCGTTCACCTGATTTGGATGTAAATACCCTCAATTTAAAGCTGAAAGTGTGCAGTTAAAGCACGTCTTGTTTGTTTCATTTCAAATCCATTGTGGTGGTGTATAGAGCCAAAAAGATTAGAATTGTGTTGATGTCCCAATATTTATGGACCTGACTATATCTAGAACGTCCAGTTGATACGAACATAGTCATAGACAGAGTCCATAGGACCCTAGGCCCCAGAGACAGACCAAGGGATGTCCTATGTTGCCTACATAGTTATACCACAAAGGAAGACATCCTAAAACGTTCATGGCGCAAGGGCACAGCGGCATTCGATGGTGCCCAGATTGTTTTGCTACTGGATGTATCATGGAGGACCCTCCAGATGTGCCACTGCCTGAAACAACTCCTGGAGAAGCTATTGGAACTGGGTATTACCTACAAATGGGGTCACCCTTCCATCTGAACGCCCGTAGGGGTAACCGGTCCTTCTCGTTGTGCCATCCCTCTGAGTTGCTGGACTTTTTCAGATCTCTGACCATGGATCCAATCCCTCTACATAACTGGCTTGCTTTCACTTTTACAGCGATGACATAAATTCCTACTTCGACAAGCAGACCGCAGAGATCCCACAGGAATCGCCGCTCTCAACAAAAAGTGCATCAGGCCCCTCGGGGCCATGAACTTTAATAGCTTCATGCGGAAATCTGCTGGCGACGGAAACATCAATCTATTGACAGCTACCTCCTGTGACCCAGGCTTCTAACAGAGTGAACGCCTCATGTAAAAGACCAAATGCTACTGAGCATGTTTACCTCCACCTGGGTCACACTTGATGGTTACGGACTTTCAACCTCATCTGCGTTTTCTCCTATTGCTAAAAACAATCCTGCTGGCTTTCACTTCAGGACCTGGAGAGGTCATGGAAGACCATAGACATGCTTTCTAACTCGGCACTGAATTACCTGGGTTAAGGACCGATAAACCACCCTCATCCTTATCGTGGGGAGCCACCACTTTGAATGATAGGGGCCCTCACTTGACACCAATCACGGTATGCGGAGGTGATATGGATAATGTTGGTGTAGCCCTGGCCCCTCGTTTCCTGCAGGTGCCTTGCTTGATAGTGCCAGAACACCCCTTATGTCCTGCATCTTCCCTGGAGTCTACTACCCATAGGTGGTTTTACTCTGTGTTCAGACTTGTGGGGGGCTTGCGTGGGACGGGGGGGGGGTCGGGGCAACACCATTGGTCTAGTCGGGGGGCTCCCTGATCAACCTACTCCGGACTTGGCTGCCTCTATGGACATATGGATGCTAGTCCTATCCACCTCCTCTCTTATTGTTTCCTTATGTTTTATTTGCAGTTGATCATTGCACTGTAAGTGTTTTGGACAGAGGTTTGTGAGGCGGGATCGAACCAGTGGCCACCCTTTTTTTTTTCTTTTTTCCCATCCGGCCCTATTTCATGGCCTGATGGGTCCCCATTCTGGTGGTGAGTCTGGTCCTCCTCAGGAGGAACACTTCCTACCTCACAAGCACCATGCTTGATTATGTTCTTGGGTTAGTTACTTTGTTGGCAGCCACCTGTTATTGCAGCAGACGCACTTCACTCCATACCTTCTAAATTGCCCTTCGTAGTGGTAAATGCTCATGATACCCACCAGCTCTCAGTTTAACTTCCCTCGGGTAGGAGAGCATTTATGCATGTTGTACACTGTCCGAAAAATGGTGCACCGTTTAGCTCTCCTATTGTCATCACACTGCAGCTCTATCTCCTGTGATCCGTCACAGGGCCTAAAGGTACTCTGTTGTGTAGCTGGCTCCAAACACATGGAGTGCCTCTGTTGCAACTGTAAGTTACTTAAAGCGGAGTTCCACCCAATAGTGGAACTTCAGCTGTAAGGGAAGGTGACCCCTCGACATGCCTCAATGGCATGTCATTTTTTTTGGGGGGGGGGAGACCAAGGACCCTGGGCCACTTCCTCCCCTGAAGCCGCGGCTCCAGAAGGAAGTCCACCCCCCCCCCTCAGCGATCTTCTGGGACACGTCACAGCTCCCAGAAGATAATCCGGCCATTGACAGGGCACAGCGCGACTCTCGCAGTGCGCGCCCGGCTTTTGCTTCAAAGTGCCTACACTTATGATGCCGCCGGGGCCGCCAAGACAGGGGGGGGGGGGCGAAGAGCAGGCCCTCGGGCAACCGCATCGCTGGAGCGAGGGACAGGTGAGTGTCCAATTGTTAAAAGTCAGCAGCTACACTTATTGTAGCTGCTGACTTTTACTTGGGTGGAACTCCGCTTTCAGTATTGCATTGACACCATGGCCTTGAGTTTAAGGGCCATGGAAACTTAATGGGTTACGCCCACTCTTAATGTTCCCCCTTCTGGGTGACTATATGGTCTCAAGTCTGCTTTGTTGTGTGATTTTTTTTTTTTCCTGTTGACTGGTTGTTTTGCAAGATACCCTGGCTTATCAACAGATGAGCTTACCCACAATAGGGGACGCATCTCACTAGGAGAACCTGGCCATCCCCTGTTGAGCTGGTCTTATGCTGACATACCCTAATGGTAGCAAAATATCTCATCTAAACTCAGGGTGCTGAATGGAAACCTCAGTGCCTCCGGGATTTTGGTGGTTTTCATTACCCTTAGCGTTTTTGTCAGTTAGTATCCTTATTACTGCACGCAACCCTTGCAGAGCTCTATTGTCTTTAGGGCTTGCGGGGGCTACCGTGAGTGCCACCCACTGAAGCGCCTTACCTACATCCCCACTAGGCCCTTCCTGTCGTATCGGCGGTTCTCTCCGTGTGGAGAACCTAGAATTTGCCCCTACCTTTCCTCCTTCCAACCTTAATTCTTTTCTTACTCTTCCCTCTTAAGACTTCTTCGCCTTTTCCTCTTTAGCCCCGCCCTTCACGCTTTCCTTTAATCAAATCACCCCCCCCCCTTGTTTTTCCTTCTCTATCTCTCCCCCTCTACGCCACGGTGGGTACTGAAAACTTGTCAGCTATTTCACAATGTCTTTAAAAATTCTGCCCTGGAATGTCAAGGGCCTTAACTCCCCTGAAAAAAAGGTCCAGGTGCCACTCTGATCTGTGGAGACAATGCCCCCACATTGTGTTTTTACAAGAGACTCATTTTAGAGTGAACAAAGTTCCTAAACTCTACAACAAACACTTCCCAGTGGCCTATCACAGCGTGTCTCCCTCCTCCAAATCAAAAGGGACTAGTATTCTTCTCGTCAAAGACCTCCCCTAGCAATTTTTAGATTTTAGCACAGACCACAAGGGTAGATTTGTTTTCCTTAAAGCAGAGTCCCACTCAAAAGTGGAACTTCCGCTGATCTGATTCCTCCCCCCTCAGGTGTCACATTTGGCACCTTTTGGGGGGGAGAGGACACCTGACTTTGACAGGTATCCTTTTCCCCACATCCGGGAGCTGACGTCTGCAGCCCGGTTCCCGCCTCACTCTGCTGCTGGCCACCGGGCCAATAGCAGAGTGCAGCGGGGCCAATAGCAGAGTGCAGCGGAGCCTCTTACACTCACATCAGTTAGTCCAGTGGTTCTCAACTCCTGTCCTCGGGACCCACTAACAGGCCAGGTTTGCAGGATAACTGAAATACATCACAGTTGATATTATTTGCTGCTTAGTGATTGCAGTATTCTAGTCTGCCTCTCCCCAAGGTAATACTTAAAATCTGGCCTGTTGGTGGGTCCTGAGGACTGGAGTTGAGAACCACTGAATTAGTCGATATATGGCGCCTTCTGCACCCTCAAGAAAAGAATTACACCTTCTTTTCATCGACATATGGTTCCTATTCTAGGATCGACCTTTCCCTTGTCAAACATTCTGATGGTGGTCTTCAGAGCAGAAATTGGTCATATTGGCCTATCAGACCATGCACCAATTGCTCTGGAATTAGCTCTGCTCCACCCAACACCTAGATCATCTAGTTGCCGCCTGAATGAGACTCTATTGCAAGACCCCACGATTAAGGCTGACATGCTCTGGGAACTACACCTATACTTTGAAACTAACAAAGACTCAGTGTCCAACCCCTGGTCAGCACATTAGTGCTATATTAGGGGAATTCTCATTAAACATGGCCACAGAGTTAAAATGGAAATGAAAAAAACGTTAACTAACTTGTTGACCAAACTACACGATCTTGATAAATGCCATACTTGCCAGTATGACGGAAGCTGAGATTACTCGAATTCGAGAACAGATTAAAGAACATTCTTTATTTTATGCCAAAAACACTTATAAAGTCCTGCAAGATGATTTTAAGAATTTGGGGGAAAAATGTAGCTGTTCAACTTGCCAACGCCCTTCACTTTAAACAGAGCCCATCATATATCCCAGCTCTCTCTATCCCCTCGGGTTACACTCTTCCTTGGAGATGGCAGACACTTTCAGGCTTTTTATACTAACCTGTATAATCGACACTCGGCTTCCCCCATCGTGTCGGGTGATCATAAACTTGCTGCAATTGATGCATATCTTAGAGAGGCTGATATGCCCTCCCTTACGAAGAAGAGATCGATTCTTTGTCCCAACCTATTTCTTCTGAGGAATTTGCTATGGCTTTAGCCTGTTCTACTGTGGACAAGGCACTGGGGCCAGATGGCTTTAAGTTGTCTTATTATAAGACTTTCAATGAGCATCTTGAGCCCCATTTCATGTCAGCGTTCAATGCGATTTTCGAGAGACAGGTTATGCCCCTGACCTTCTCCATGCCAGTATCACGGTTATCCCTAAATCGTGTAAGGATCCACTGCATTGTGCTAGTTACAGGCCCATATTGTTACTCAACTGTGATCTCAAGTTATTCACTAAGATCCTGGCAGAGAGATTGGGCACTATCCTGAAGCGTATTGTACCTCTTCATCAAGTAGGGTTCATCCAAACTAGAGAAGCCCGAGGCAATACGATCAGAACCATAAATGTAATAGCCAAGGCTAAACGTACTAATAAACCACTAATCCTCCTGTCCACCGATGCCAAGAAGGCTTTTGAGTAGTAAATTGGACCTACCTACTCAAGACTCTATGACACATTGGCATGCCTGACTCTATCCTGACCTGGGTGACTGCCCTCTATTCGACTCCCACCGCAACGGTCAGAGTGAACGGCTTTGCATCCAAACAGTTTGCCATAGGCAATTGCACGCGACAGGGATGTCCCGTCTCCGCTTCTTTTTGTGTTATCTTTGGAACCCCTATTACAACATGTCCGGAATAACCCAAATATCAAAGGTCTGGAAACCAACAAATATCACCACAAGATTGCTGCATATGCTGATGACCTACTTATCAATATCTCTGACCCAATTACTTCCTTACCTGTCTTACTTTCAGAACTCGGCACCTACGGAGGCCTGGCCAACTTTAAAGTTAACCTGCAAAAATCAGAGGCACTTAATGTCACTCTCACCTCACAGGCTCTCATTAATCTTTCTTGGAATTTCCCCTTTCATTGTTCCAACAAGCCATTCAGTACCTGGGGACTAAAATCCCTTCCAAACCTCCAACATATCTTTAAGTTAAACTTTCACCCTTTATTATCTACCCTAGTATCAAACTTGGAGAAATGGAAATCTTTACCAAATATCTCCTAGTTCTTTAGGTGTAATGTCAATAAAATGAACATCATGACACGACTCCTATACCTCCTGCAGGCCCTACCCATTAAAATACTACAAATGTTTTTTAGGACAATCCGAACGGCCTTCATTAAATACGTCTGGCATGGGAAGTTTTCTCGCCTCCACAGGACCCTTCTACAGAGACCCAAACTAGCAGGCGGATTAGGACTCCCGGATCCTGCCCTATACTGCACTGCAGTACACACGACTAGAGTAAATGACTGGTGCAGGCACTCCTCCCATAGGCTTTGGGTCTATCTGGAACAGGACTTTGTGCCATTTCCCATAGCTGACCTTCCCTGGGCAGGCTCCCACCTTTCTCGTCTTCACCAATCCCAACCTTTAATAGAACCAATGTTATTCGAACTTAAAAGGTATTTTGAATTTGCAGCCTCAACCAGCTTTCCTTCACCGATGACGCCCATTATAGGCCACCCTGATTAAGCCCCAGGCTACACGGACAGGATCTTTCAAATTCAAACAGATTTGTGTATCATCGGGGCATCTACGCTCTTATGCCCAATTTTAGAAACTCTATGGATCCATTACCAGTTCTGCAATGGGCAGATCAAAACTAATGCAACTGTATGTGGAAAAACCATTCCCCACCTACCATCTCATAATGGTTTACCAGGGTGAAGGACATCCAACACATGGAGCACTTGACTGCTGCCCGTAGTAATAAGATGGAGGAGCACAACACGCGATGCCTTCACTGGGACCTGTTTTACTATTCAGATGAATACTTATCGCCATCTTAACCTGATAACATCTCCTGTATTGGATGCAATTTAAAGACCCGTCGCCCCCCCCATGGACCTCTCCCCTTCCATTCATCCTACCATTCCGCTCCTACCCCTATCTTTATTCTATATTTTTTTTCCCTCCTTCCGCTCTCTTTCCTCTCTATTTACTTCTTCACCTTTCTCTCAGACACCCTAGGGTGCTTCTCTCCCCTCTTTCAAAAATATTTTTTAAAAAAAAAGCTTTATAGTGTGTGTTGTTATCGTGGGTATGACAGCTTGCAAGCCATGTTCATAAGCTCTAATTTTTGTATGGTTTTTATTTATTTAATGTGTGCTATTGAAGATTGTTCTTCAATCGCCTATTTGTACCCATTCTTATTATCTTGTTATTTTGAGGCATACTATTTAAAAAAAAATTAAAAAAAAGATCATTCCGATGTTCAGATTTTGATTAATGTTTGATGAATCTGTACCAATTTTTTTGGAAAACAGTCCAGTGTCCATTAAGTGTTTCTTATACAACTAGAGAGTTGACAGAGGCCAAGTGTCAAACCTCTGCTGGCTACTTACAGTCCCCTCCAAGCTGTTCCTATTGTTTTAATATGTCCATCAAAGCTTATTCCAGCGCTGGGATCTCACAGGAAAACAATCTTTCACCGCTTCCATTAATCTCTCTGTCATGATCGAACGCAATAGAAGAATACTGATCTCAATCTTGCAAAATAAGGACCAGCACTGGTAACTGGGGCAGAAAGAAAAAACTTCTCCGACAGGAGTTGCCATTTTGCCCTCTAATGTAATACTGGGAAAGGAAATAAGTTGTGCATTGTCTCCCCAATTGTTATAGATCAGCTTTGCAGCTGATCTGGTTATTTGTGGTTTCCATTGATCAACAGTAAGACTATTCTGTCAATCGTAATTCCACAAACTTACAAGGCTGCTTTGTCACTTGTAGTTCTACAAACATATGGTCTGATCTTACCTCCTTGTAGAACACGACTGAAAGCTATAGGTGTCACATTATCTCACCTGCTGATTAATATAGCTTGCTTTATGACTACTTGCTGTGTAGCCTCCCAATCTACCTCTCTATTTAGGCTGTGCTCATACTGCCATTCAGTGCCTGAGCAACAGGTTGTGTTCATAGCTGCAGGCATGGTTCCAGTGTTTCCACCATCATCATGGGTGTGTTAGAGGGCCACAACTTGGAAGCCTTCCTGCAGCAAAGCCTGTTACCTCTTTAGGGTGAGCTGGTTCAAAACCTTCGACTTTGTGCCTTTTTATTCAGTCACATTGACACCGATTTTGCAGACGGCCCAGATGGTCCACAATCCCTTTTGACATGGGGTAGTCCACTCTCGTTGTAGAAGCATTTATACCGTGAATTCACGGCAGACAGGAACTATTTTTAAGGGCCTGGTAGCCCACGTTTATTAAAATGGTAGAAAGCAAAACAGTCCAACATAAATTGTCCCATACAGGAGATCTTCTCCAGCTTCAGCAGAATATAAGCAATGGAAAATGCAGAGCAACCTGGCTCATAAGCTCACTCAGGTTCAACTGCAGTACCACACTGCACCTCTTACCAGGCTCTCTGACTGTGTTGTCCAGCTCTCCTGGATACTTGGTCCTCTAGGCTTTAGTCACAGTGCACGGCCCAACTATGGCCTATGGATTGGGGATCTACTAACACCCTAGATAGGAGCTGACCTGATTCTTGGAATGAGACCTGCTGTCTCCAGGCTTCTGGCCGGGGGCCCTCTGACCCCTCGGTGATACACTTTGTCTCTTGGCTTCTGGTTAGGCACCTCTGACCCCTTGATGAGACCCTCTTTCTCTTGGCTGGGGTCTATTCTCAGATATAAGTATATAACGACCCTGCACACCTGTGTACTCAGCTAGGTTGCAGGCGTCAAGCAAAACCTGGACACAGGATTGAATGGTCCGATTCAGAACTACAGAATCTAGAGAAAGCCAAATACATAGCTTTCTCTGCCCAGAAACACAAGTCTGGAATGTCTCATTTACCCTAAATGCGAATCCTGCGTCACATTTTCCTATATTCTCACAGTGCAGTGCCTCTCACTGTCACACGCTCTAGCTCATAACACCAATATAGTAACTATCAGCATGTTTATTAATCTGCATGTTTATTCATTAATGTTCGTGAATGAATCATTTAATGACCCTGATGAAATGCCTGATTTACACAAAAGCATTAATCACGTTATAAGTGGAGTCTGCTTAGAAAGTCCCCTCCTGAATTCATATGCACTATATGGTCAAAGGTATGTGGACACCTTTCCAAATGATCGAGTTCAGTTGTTTTTGGTGAGTATTTTGGGCTAACATAGTTATTTTGGACAACTGTGCATTTGGTGACAACAGTTTGGGGAAGGCACTTTGACTGTTTCACCATGACTGTGCCCATGTACACAAATTGTGCACAAACCACATAAAGATATGGTTTGACTAGTTTGCTGTGCAGGAACTCAAGCAGCCTGAACAAAGCCCTCACCTCAATGCTATTGAACACCTTTGCGATGAACTGGAAAGCCAACTGCAAGCCAGATCTTCTCGTCAATCATCCGTTCCTGACCTCACCAAATGGGATGTCCAACAAATACAACTAGGTGCGATGGTGAGGTTTCCACAAACCTTTAGTCATACAATGTAAAGCTGGCCATAGATGGATTGAAATTCAGTCAGTTTAGCAGGGTCCAGCCAAATGTGATACATATGTGGCCGCTCTTGCCTGATAGAAATTGATTGTTAGAATGTTGTACATTTTTTTCCCGATCAGCTGCTGATGGGCTGCAGCCACTGATCAGTGTATTTTGACAGCAGAGAGTCCCACTGGACTCAGCCTACTGGCTATATACAGCGGCTAAAATAAGTATTGAAACCGTTACCATTTTTCTAGGTAAATACAGTATCTCACAAAAGTGAGTACACCCCTCACATTTTTGTAAATATTTTATTATATCTTTTCATGTGACAGCACTGAAGAAATTACACTTTGCTACAATGTAAAGTAGTGAGTGTACAGCTTGTATAACAGTGTAAATTTGCTGTCCCCTCAAAATAACAAAACACACAGCCATTAATGTCTAAACCGCTGGCAACAAAAGTGAGTACACCCCTAAGTAAAAAAATGTCCAAATTAGGCCATATTAGCCATTTACCCTCCCCGGTGTCATGTGACTCGTTTGTGTTACAAGGTGTCAGGTGTGAATGGGGAGCAGGTGTGTTAAATTTGGTGTTATTGCTCTCACACTGGTCACTGGAAGTTCAACATGGCACCTCATGGCAAATAACTCTCTGAGGATCTGAATAAAAGAATTGTTGCTCTACATAAAGGTGGACTGGGCTATAAGAAGATTGCCAAGACCCTGAAACTGAGCTGCTGCATGGTGGCCAAGACCATACAGCGGTTTTAGAGGACAGGTTCCACTCAGAACAGGCCTCGCCATGGTCGACCAAAGAAATTTAGTGCACATGCTCAGCGTCATAACCAGAGGTTGTCTTTGGGAAATAGACATATAAGTGCTGCCAGCATTGCTGCAGAGGTTGAAGGGGTGGGGGGTCAGCCTGTCAGTGCTCAGACCATACACCGCACACTGCATCAAATTGATCTGCATTGCTGTCGTCTCAGAAGGAAGCCTCTTTTAAAGATGATGCACAAGAAAGCCCACAGTTTGCTGAAGACAAGCAGACTAAGGACATGGATTACTGGAACCATGTCCTGGGGTCTGATGAGACCAAGATAAACTTATTTGGTTCAGATGATGTCAAGCGTGTGTGGTGGCAACCAGGTGAGGCGTACAAAGACAAGTGTGTCTTGCCCACAGTCAAGCGTGGTGGTGGGGGTGTCATGGTCTGGGGCTGCATGAGTGCTGCTGGCACTGGGGAGCAGTTCATTGAGGAAACCATGAATGCCAACATGTAGCGTGACATACTGAAGCAGAGCACAATCCCCTCCCTTCAGGGACTGGGCTGCAGGGCAGTATTCCAACATGATAACGACCCCAAACACACCTCCAAGACGACCACTGCCTTGCTACAGAAGCTGAAAGTGAAGGTGATTGACTGGCCAAGCATGTCTCCAGACCTACTGAGCATCTGTGGGCATCCTCAAACGGAAGGTGGAGGAGCGCAAGGTCTCTAACATCCACCATCTCCATGATGTCATCATGGAGAAGTGAAAGAGAACTCCAATGGCAACCTCTGAATCTCTGGTGAACGCCATGCCCAAGAGGGTTAAGGCAGTGCTGGAAAATATTGGAGGCCACACAAAATATTGACGGCCACACAAAATATTATGAGTTATTTTGAAGGGACAGCAAATTTACATATACAAGTTATACAAGCTGTACACTCACTACTTTGCATTGTAGCAAAGTGTCATTTCTTCTGTGTTGTCACATGAAAAGATATAATAAAACATTTACAAAAATGTGAGGGGTGTACTCACTTTTGTGAGATACTGAATATTTCTAAAGGTGCTATTGACATGAAATGTTCACCATATAAAACAGCTCTCATACAGCAGGTAAAATAAGTATTGAACATGTCCCCATTTTTCTAGGTAAATATATTTCTAAAGGTGCTATTGACATGACATTTTCAACACATGTTGGTAACAAACCATGCAACGCATACATACAAAGAAACCAAAACAAATAAGTTCAGAAATTAAGTTATGTTTAATAAAATGGAATGACACAGGGGAAAAACGATTGAACACGCTAACTGAAATTTATTTAATGCTTTGTACAAATCCTTTGTTGGTATTGACAGCTTCAAAATGCTCCCTGTATGGAGAAACTGCATGCATTACTCAGATGTGACTTTGACCCATTCTTCCACACAGTCTTTAAATCGTGAAAGATCCGTGGGCATCTTCTATGAACTCTAAATGTATTTCTTTCCATTGATTTTCTATTGAAATCAAGTCAGGTGATTGGCTGGGCCATTCTAGCAGCTTTATTTTCTTTCTTTGAAACCAATTGAGCGTTTCCCTAGCTTTGCGTTTTGGATCATTGTCTTGCTGAAATGTCCATCCTCATTTTATCTTCATCATCCTGGTAAATGGCAGCAGAATTTTATCAAGAATGTCTTGGTACATTTTTCCATTTATACTTCCTTCAAACATAAGAAGTTTTCCAGTACCGTATGCTGAAAAACAGCCCCACACCATGATGTTCCCACCTCCAAACTTCACTGTTGGTATGGGGGTGTTTTTGGGGTGATGTGCAGTGCCATTTGACCTCCAAACACTGTGTGTATTATGGCATCCAAAGAGTTCAATTTTGGTTTCATCTGACCAGACTATTCTCCCAGTATTTTACAGTCTTGTCTAAATGTTGTGCAGCAAACTTTAAACGAGTTTCAACATGCTTTTTCTTCAGCAATGCAGTCTTGCATGGTCAGCGTACATACAGTCCATGGCGGCTGAGTGAATTACTTATTGTTTTCTTTGAAACAATTGTACCTGCTGATTCCAGGTCTTTTTGGAGCTCTTCACAAGTGGTCCTTGGCTCTTGGACAACTCTTCTGATAAATATTTTCACTCCTCTGTCAGAAATCTTGCGAGGAGCACCTGGTAAGGCCAGTTTATGGTGAAATTATGTTCTTTCCACCTCCGGATTATGGCCCCAACAGTGCTCACTAGAACATTCAGAAGTTTAGAAATCCTTCTGCAACCAATGTCATCAGTATGTTTTGCAACAATAAGGTTGCGAAGGTCTTGAGTGACCTCTTTGCTTTTGCCCATAATGAGAGGTTTCTTGTGTGACACCTTGGTAATGAAACTCCTTTTTATAGGCCATCAGTTGAGATTGAATCAGCTGAGATTAATTTGCACTGACAAGGAGCAAGATTGCTTTCTAATTACTGATAGATTTCAGTTGGTGTCTTGGCTTTCCATGCTTTTTTTCACCTCCCTTTATTCATGTGTTCAATACTTTTTTCCTGTGTCATTTCATTTTTTATTACACATAATTTAATTTCTAAATTTATATTTTTTGGTTTCTTTGTATCTATAGATTGCATGGGTTGTTACCAACATGTGATGAATATTTCATGTCAATAGCACCTTTAGAAATATATTTACCTAGAAAAATGGTGACATGTTCAGTACTTATTTTATCCGCTGTATATAAAAAATATTTTTTTTTCCAAAACGCTTTAATCCCTAATGTACAATGAATATACAGTATACATTTTTCTTTGTTTTAATGTACAATACAAAATAGTGATAATAAGAATTTATTCCTTGTGATTTAACTTTTTAATCAGGTAAATATACAATTTTGTATATGACCATTTCAATTTTCACCACTGGCAGCCAACTGGTGGTGAGGTCCAAAAAAATTATATATAAAAAAAAACTTTCTGGATCCTAATTACATTTGGGCTGTGAAACACAAATGAAAAGGAGACATCATAGTCCAAGGACTACTGGGGACTCAGAGGAGCAGAAAATCCATCTTCCTATCTACTAGCAGAGTTGGGACAGCCACACAGACGGATATGCAGGTCAGGGTGGTTTTATCAAAAAGAAAGGTCAGATGTTTTTTCAAACTGTGTGTCAAGGATGCACTCACTTTGTAAAATATTTAACTGAATTATTAAATAAAGCATTAAAGTGATTGTAAAGGTTTTTTTTTTTTTTTTTAATAACAAACATGTTATACTTACCTGCTCTATACAAGGGTTTTGCACAGAGCAGCCCCATCCTCTTCTTCTGGGGTGCCCTGGTGGCACTCCTGGCCAACCCTCTCCTTCGGGTGTCCCACGGAGAGCCACTTTCCATGGGCAGAGCAGGTAGTGTCACCAGCTCACATGCCTGATGAAGGGGGTCCTGCGCGGCTCTGAAACGTCGCTCTTTGCTGTAACGATGTGATCATTTCATTAAAGATTGGACTCATTTGAAGATCCTGGTGTGCTGGTGACACTACCTGCTCTGATGACATGTGGTTCCAGCCATTTAAAGGTCACTTCAGCACCCGCATTACAATTAAGCCATCTGAAAAAGCAGGAACGTGTGCGTTGGGAATTTCATAACTCCACTTTCCATGGGGGCACCCGTGCGGGCGCGATCATGAGTCCTGCTGCTGCATCTATTGACACAGACAGCAGGACTCGGCCCTACTCCTGTGTCACTGGATTTTATTGACAGCAGCGAGAGCCAATGGCTCCTGCCGCTATCAATCTATGCAATGGGCACAGCAGCTGGAGTCGCTGCGTTCGTGCACATCGCTGGAATGGACGGGCTCAGGTAAGAAAGGGGGGGGGGGGGCTCTGGGCGCAACTGAAGAACAAAAGGTTTTTCACCTTAATGCATTAAGGTGAAAAACCTGGAGACTTTACAATCCCTTTAAGCAGAAATGTATAAAGTAAAAATAAAAACTGACCAAAAACTATTACGCTTTGCCTTTAAGTAACTGTAAATAGGCAGGCTTGCACTCGCCCTCATGACAGTGAGCTTGGAGGAGAGAATATACACAGCTCCTAACATTTCTACACATGTATGACAGGTATGAGAACCCTTACTAGATTACATTTTATGCTATGTGTGCTGTGCATCATAAATAACTGTCTTTTTTTAAATAATATACTGTTTTCACCTTTTTTCCTTCCTTTCTTGCCTCTCACTCCTGCTGTCCCCCTGCGGTCACTTTGTAGCCACTTCCTGTCTACATGCATTCCAGCAATGGTGGCATGACATTTCTCAGGGCAAGGTTTCCTAAAGGTAACAACAGTGGACAATCCCTGTACAATGTGTGTAGAAACAGTCTCTTGTAGTTTCCTTTGGAAGCCCCAGTAACAAGGTGCCAATAAAGGTGCACACTTGGGAGACAGGGGCAGAGTGTTGTCAGCCTATAACAGGAAGTGTTTAAATAAGGCCTGGCAGGATCACCAGAGATATTTCTAAGGAAATCTGCAGATCTAAAAATATTTGAAAACTACTTTTGAAATGACGTTAACAAGCGTGTATGAGAATTTTGTGACTGGGCTTGTGTATACTTTAAAAGAAATAAAATGTTCTCCAAACTGAAGTGACTTTAAGGTCATATTATGTGGTTAGCGTAGAAGTAAATTCTGTTTAAGGAAGTTGTCCATTAAGAAACTGTTCTATGATATAGTGTATGCTGTAAACACAAGACGTTTTGCTGTAACTGCAAAGGAAAAATTCCACCAAACTTCAGAAGCAGAAAGAGTCCAGGGTAGAGTCCCTTCACAAGGATCTCAGAGACATGAGAACTTTGGTGTTCAAAAAATGAGACTTCCACCGGGTTCACTGCAGCAACTTCCCGTGTAGCTGGCTATAGACTTAGCACACACACAAGAGACCTCCAGAAACACCTTGTTTATCCAAAGTAAACAGGCTGTGTGAGCTGGAGGGGCCCCAAACCACAAACCTTGTGCCGGACAACATGGCACATCGCCAGCAATGAGAAAACAAGATAGATGGCTGCCTACAGGTCCCTCCGTCTGCTCTGTGGCATCACTCCAAACCACCATCCTTTGGGGACCTGGATTCATCCTTCCAAGCACAATAAGGCGAGAGACAGAGGCCAAGGCCCTAAATTGCAGCCTCTTAGAGAGGGCACGGAAAGCCCCCAGTGACTAATTGGAGACATTTTTCAGGGGCCCTAATCCGTCTCTCGAGCTCCTTCTTCGTGAATGGACCTTCTGTCACTGCCCTCTGCCAGACGCGATTAGGAAAAGCTCCGGGGATGTTTCCAAAATATTTCTAGCTAGAGACGCTTTCTAGAAAATGAGAGCCAGGACGCCCACTTTAGAACATTAAGGTATCTTCAGGAATTCAGGATATTAAACCAGCAGCCTGTTTCAAGTTTGAGATACGTCAGCTGCCACAGTCTGCAACAGTAATCATGTTTATTCACTGGCCAGTAACCAATGGCATGGAGTCCTATCAGCTACCAAAGTCATTAAGGAACAGTCAGATGTACATCTGGGCCAGGGGAACTTTCACAAACAATACCGCCCATTAGCTAATGATCACATGACACTTTGGGTCTTAAGTATTCTCTATTCATCACTGCAAAGGAGCAACCTTCTTTAAGTGCCCACATTGCTGCCTGGATGGTATGAACACTTTCAGTTGGCAGTCCAGCATTATTTTCATCTTGCGCTCCAGAAGACTGCAACTGCATGATGATGTCACAGTAAGGGGGTGCCAAGACTGGCTCGGAGGGCTCAGATTGCAACAATGAATTGCTGGTCTCCAATGCTGAAAGTGGCAGCATGGAGTACATTGATGGCAGACACAGGTAAGCAAAAATCGCTTTGGATTTTTTTTAAAGCCTTTTTTTTTTTTTTTTTTTTTTTTTTTTTTTAGGGAGCATCAACTTTTGCCCTGAGATGGACTTCAAGGATCAAGCCAGCATTTAAAGGTTAAGTTCACCTTTCCAAAATAAATAAAGTGCATATTTTTTCAGGTAAAAAAAAAACAAAACATGTATTTATTCCTATTTTTTTTGTAGGAGCCTGTAAAGCATTGCACCTGCGATCGGCAGATCACAGGTGCAATCTCAGGCTACTGCAGTGTATCTGTCTGCTTGTAACTCATAGGGGCAGGTAGTTACACAATGACAGGAAGACTCAATGAACTACCTAGAGCACTGATCAGTGCCCTGGTAGTTCATTGAGAACTAAGAGCTGTCAGCTGCAAAGGCTGTCGTTACTTGTAATTCAGCCATTCACAGATCTCTGAGAATGAATGATGCGGCCGTGTCGGCACAGCCTCGCGTGGCTGCGTTCTTTTCAAATTTTGACAGTAGGTACAAGTAGCAGGTCCCCAGCCCACTGTCACAGTGGGAAGGGGTTTGTCGGCGAGAGGCTGCAGGAGTGGGAACATGTTACACCCTAAAATCAGGTGGAACATTTTACATGTTCCCAAAGGTAAACTTCTTAAAGGTAAATCCTTTAACAAGTCCCATTGTGGACAATAGGTGTGACTAATAAAATCAAAAATCTATCCTTACCAAAACTCAACTTCAGCCAAAACATTTTTAGTTTAGAATATAATAGAGACTTCCTCAGCACTGACGCTGAAAAGGTGTTTGATCGAGTGAACTGGAGACTCATGTTTTCAGTACTCAACCATATCAGTCTAGGTGAAACCATGACTAATTGGATAGCAGGAATCTACTCTCACCCAAATGCCCACATTAAAGCCAATGGCATCCTCTCCAAACCCTTCTCCATTAGTAACGGCACACAGCAAGGCTGTGCATTGTCCCCCCCCCCCTTCTTTTCGCCCTTTCCTTAGAACCCTTTCTCTGTAAAATTAGACTCAACCCCAACATTCAGGGGCTGACAATAGGTAACAACCAACCAAACCACCTCTCTTCCTAATCTCCTCCGGGAATTCGATCTCTATGGATCACTTGGGAATATGTCAATGGCATTAAAGTACCTGGGCACTCACATACCCTAGGATATATCCCATACTTATGAATTGAATTTCCCTCCTTTACTGAGTAGAACCCGCATCCTGCTGGAGCAATGGATTGCACTCATTGTTCGGCAGGTGCAACCTTTTAAAGATGTGTATCCTACCTAAATATCTATTTCAGGCCTTGGCAATTAAAATTCTTCCCTCTTACTTTAAACAGGTCCAATCCCTATTTACCTACTTCCTCTGGGCCCATAAAAAAACCTCGCCTTCCACGCCTCTACCAATCTTTACCAAAACATTTTGGAGGTCTCGCACTTCCAGACATTTGAAAATATCAAGCGACCCATCTAGGCAGACTCATCGACTGGCGACGCCACGCAGACCTCAAACTGTGGGCACAAATAGAGCAAAATCAAACCCAGATACCTCTGAAAGGTGCACTTTGGTGCTATAATAATCTACCCTCTGAATTAAAAACGCACCCTCTAATAGGCACAACCCTCTTTATTAGCTTACAGACGTCTAGACAGCTTTCTCTCACATCTTCGGAATTCCCATTATATCCCATTCTTGGAAACCCACTATTACCTCTGGGTCTTCGAGCCCAAAAATTTTGATCTCTACACCTTTTAGGACGTGACCAAGCTTCCAACTTCCTACAGACAAACCACTGGCCCTCTATAGCGACCCTGATGACTGAAAGTAATCCTTTTCACCTTCCGTTTTGGACCGCCATTTGTCTACATCACTTTCTACACTCCCTTCATAACCTTTCAAGATTCAATTTTGTCTTAACAACATTTGAAGAGTATTGCTCAGAAACAGGCACCCTCTAAGACCTATGCTCTATTAAACACTCCTTTTGAACAACCACATCTGCCTTGTATATCAAAATGGGAATCCGACCTTGCCTGCACCTTCACAGCGACCCAAATTCAAAATATCATCTGGTTTTCCCTTAAATCATCTATATGCACCAAAATGCAGGAAATAAACTTCAAACTGTTAACCAGATGGTACCACACGCCCGTTAGACTACATGAGTGCTACTCCATCACTTCAGATTAATGCTGGAGATGCCAGGAGAACAGAGGCACAATGCTCCATATATTTTAGTCCTGCTCCCGACTGGCATCTTATTGGTCGACGGTACGTACCGTTACTCAAAAATTCACGGAGTATCAGATACCAAATGACCCTGCTTTTTTTCTACTGCATGTGTCCGAAATCTCGCCTTAAGTTTAAAAAAAATCTGTTTTACGCCACCTCCTTAATGCGGCCAAGTCCTGCAATCCTCTCCACTGGAAAAAACAACATCCACCAACCATAGCAAGCTGGCTGTATAGAGTGGAAGAAATTAACAAGATGGAGGACCCGGTCCTTACATCACAACACAAACATTCTGTCTGATGAAGGCAAAGCGCTCTTTGATCTTTCAGTTCCCCCTTAAATTCAAATTAAAAATTATTTAACCAACTGAATTACCAGTTACCTACACTTTCTACCCTTACTTCCCTACTTTTCTCTGAGTTTCCTTTTTCTTTTCCCTCTTAATTATTACATTAAGGAAATGGAAAATGAGCATATGTAGGGGCTCCTTACTATCTATGCATGTATACTTTCTATGTAGCTGGATGTAATCCGTACCTTTCACGGGGCCTTGGTAAGGCATACTGCAGGCTGAATAACATCTTTGTCACTTTTAAATTGTATTATGAGAGTATGTCTGTTTTATTATTCCTGTGGTACTTACAGGCTCTCTTATGTTTTACCGGCTATAATCCTGTATTGTTACCACTGGGGGATGGCACCCTGAACAATAACGTAAGGTGAATAACCAATAATAAGTCGCAGCCCCTTTAAAAGTGTATAACACTGCAGATGCAATTTTAAGTGAAAGGTATTGGTGCTGACTTGATTAATAAAGTGCTAAACAAAGTACCGAGCCTGCAATATACTCAACTTTGCACAAATCATATGATATATAAACAATATATATCCTCAAACATAAAAAAACATATATTGCAACTAATATTCATCAATAGCTTAAATCATATATAATGGCATATATATCAAAGTGCTCAATAGTCCATAAGTGTATCCCAACACCATGTGAATCGTTCTGTTTCTTGTAAGTGACTATTCCACCAGTGCTCGTCCTAAGGTAAAAATGGCAACTCACCAGAACATTATGACCCCTTTTTACAGGAAGGTCAGAACACGTATTTGGAAAGCCTTAAGTTTCCTAGGAGTTGATCCCTCTCCACTGGAAGTGCAGACCCGTTCTACAGTAATGAGAATGACTCCACAGGAGGCCATAAGAAAATTCTCATAGTGTAGTATGTTTATTCAATAAAAATCAATAATAAAAGCCAAAAGTTACACTCACATTTTTTTATGCCAGAATCCTGGGACTGGGTGTAATCAGCAAGCCTATGCAAGGTCAATGGGGTAATCAGTAACGCTGGTGGATCCGGCAATGGCGTGCGTTCCAAGCCTCAGATCAGTACTAGACTGCAATAGGGATAGTGTGGACCCAGAAGCAATGCTGTGCGGGATGTCTCCGACGTACGTTTCGCCGCTCGGGCGTCTTCAGGAAGACTTCACGAATGCACACCATTGCCGGATCCACCAGCGTTACTGACTATCCCATTGCCCTCGCATAGGCTTGCTGATTACACCCAGTGCAGGGATTCTGGCACAAAAAAAATGTGAGTGTAACTTTTGGCTTTTATTATTGATTTTTATTGAATAAACTTACTACACTATGAGAATTTTCTTATGGCCTCCCGTGGAGTCATTCTCATTACTGTAGAACGGGTCTGCACTTCCAGTGGAGAGGGATCAATTCCTAGGAAACTTAAAGCTTTCCAAATACGTGTTCTGACCTTCCTGTAAAAATGGGTCATAATGTTCTGGTGAGTTGCAATCTTTACCTTAGGATGAGCACTGGTGGAATAGTCACTTACAAGAAAAAGAAGGATTCACATGGTGTTGAGATACACTTATGGACTATTGAGCACTTTGATACATATGCCATTATATATGATTTAATCTATTGATGAATATCAGTTGCAATATATTTTTTTTATGTTTGAGGATATATATATTGTTTATATGTTATATGATTTGTGCAAAGTTGAGTACATTGCAGGTACGGTACTTTGTTTAGCACTTAACTCTATTAATCAAGTCAGCGCCAATACCTTTCACTTAAAATCATATAATCCTTTATTGTATTGTTTTGCCATTACTGGGAGTTAATAAAAATGTATGTTTGAAAAAAAAAAAAAAAAAAAAGAATATAATAGAGACAGCAAATAACATCTAATGGGGGGCGTGGCCTGGACAGCAATGGAGTAGGACGCACGAGGAGAGAGCTCCGCGCTACGCTACTCCTTACACACTAATCCTGCCTATCTAAAACATTCTGCCCGACATTGATCCACTGCCTACCACTCGGGAACCTACCGCAATATGTCTCCGACGAAAAAGGGACCGGAACCCGCCGCCCAGCTTGCAAAATTTCGCCGACAGGATAAGGAGGCGCAGGCCGCAGATGGCGCCGGGGCCTCGCCTACACCGGAAAGGCCGGCCGCGGACACAGATAAAATCCTTGAGGCGGTGTCCCTGTGCCAGACCACCCTCACCAACAAGATGGATGAGATGAAGGTGGAGATCTCTCTCATCAGACAAGATGTCTCCAAATTAAGGGATAGAGTGAAGGAAGCAGAAGATCGTGTGGGCGCTGCTGAGGACGCCATACATCCCCTCCGCCATGCTACAGACGAGTTGCGCAGAGAGGTACAACAGATAGCTTCTAAACAAGACGACATGGAAAACCGCCTCAGACGTTGCAACGTTCGTTTTATCGGATTCCCTGAGAAGGCGGAGGGTACTG
>BLSH010534968.1:87280-173384 GCA_018402905.1 Glandirana rugosa
ACTAAACGCCGACAAGTACCCGAGACCCGAAACTGTTTTACTGCCGGAGGTCGTTTTTCTTTGTCCTCGTTACGACCTCCGTTAAATGTCGTGTGTGAGTAAAACCATCGTATTAATAATTACACCTTACATACAAAGAGCGATGTCTTGTAAGAAAAAATACTTTAACAATACCCATTTCAAGGCGAAATTCAGAGAGGGGAGATCAATGTCGTAAAAGTCTGGAGAGTGTGGTCAGAGGTGCTACACTGTAGGGTGGTACAGTGGTACCTCTGTGTTTGTCGTCATTTTTGGGTAATCTACAATAAAAAAAAAAAATTAATTTGTCGAAATAAAAGTTTAATTTGTCATGAGTGAACATATCATGTGATAACTCTTTACTTCCATTACTGTATGTATGTGAAATGTACCATGTGCTTTAATTTGAAAATAAAGCTGTTTAATTAAAAAAAAAAAATAACATCTAATGGGTTTTTACTGCTGTTTGTGTCTCCATGGTGACATGGTGGGATGTCACATCGTGGAGACTGGTGTGAGAGGTCTGAAAATGCTGTAACTAGAGGGGAGAGACTTAAAGCGGAACTTTACCCATAACAATTTCATAAAAAAGAATGTTCTGTAGCGAGAAACATACATTCCACATTAATAATTATGCTACCAAAATGAGTGTGTGCTGTAAATTGCCTCCAGCATTGCTCCTGTTTCTTTTTGCTGGAGGCCGTCATTTTGTCAAAGCCCAGAGCCCATGAACAGCCGCAAATCATAAAGCAGAATTAAACTCATTGATTTTAACGGTTTCAAAAAACAGTTACATTCCTGCAATGCCAGAGATTGCTAACTGTCATATTTGCTTATGTCCTCAACCAAACTGTCAAACGATCAAATGGCTGGCGTCATAACTGATCACATGTGCAGCACCATGGCAGTTGCAGATCAAACAGAAGCAGCATCCCTAGCTATAAAGGATAGGAGGGTTTAATTCTGCTTTAAGGCTGTCAGCAGATTGGTCTCTACAAATTCTGGAATGAATAAAAATAGAGAGCAACTGAGTATGTGCAGAGCAGGGTGAAGCAGTGTATTACTGGATTTTAAACAGTATAGGCACTTGGTTTTAATGTTTTACATAGCTATATCTAGCAGGACTTAATTGTCTAACTTAAGTTCCACTTTAAAGGGTGTGGGGGGCTGAGGGGCATCCCCAAAAGATATGTATTGCTAGTAGCTGACTTGACTGAACCATCATCTACTTATGATAAAAATACCACCCTTATATTGGCTAAATTTTAAAAAGTGACACTACCTAAAAGTATTATTTCATCTATAGGAGTGTAGTGGAATAAGACACATTTTAAATTTTGGGGACATTAATCTCATAGACATAGTTGCTGTTTCTATTCCTAGCGACGTTGACATTTTGGGTATTCCTACCCACCTTTGGGATGTTCCTACTCCTCCTGTGGCATTTTACATAACATGGAATAAATACAAATTCAGAAAGGATAGTGAGAACCCCTCATAACTGGGGCAGTGGGTGTGCAGAGCCAGGAACTCAACATAGATATCTATCCTCAAGAGATCTATTTTCTGCCAAAATGTTTGGGTAGAGTATCTCTTTAAAAAGGGGGGGGGGTACATTTCAGAAGCAACAACAGGATTACTTAACTTGGGAAGTGGACCTGTACAGATATCAAACACAGAGTGGCGTCATAAGGCAGCGGGCTGGGCGATGCCACGTTCCTCCCTCGCTTTTCTGGCAGCACGGAGAGTAGGGTGTGTGTCAGAAGAGCAGATGTCCTTTGCAGTTTATGGGAACATGCTGATCTTATTTTCCGAGGTCTTATAATATCGTACCATTAATTCCACCCAAAACCTCAAAGACCAGCAGAGTCTAAAACTGGGAATTTTTTGTGAACTGACCCCAAACCCAACATTGGTTAGCTGAAGTGTCCAGCATATAAATATCTATTTATTGCAGCTATACAGTCTATGTCTATACCTGTTAATACTGTAGTTAAAATAGAACTCTGGCAAGTGGGGAGGGGTTAGATACCTGTCCTGGATCAGAAATCGAGAAAAGCTAACCAATGAAGTCCCAGGGAACAGTACAATCCAAACAGAGGCTCTAAGGTTTCCCCCAACTCTATCCACAATTTAAAAAAAAAAATGTTTTGGCTTTACATCTAAAATGTAGTTTGATTTAATTTGGTCTTCCCTGGTTCATCCTTTCTCATCAACATAATGACGACATTTTTAAATAAAACCTTTCCATTTTCATTACATTATTTTAGACCTAGTGATCTCATTAATGGGTCTCTGTGCTTGTCTATGCAATGCCAGCAGATTAAGGCTGGTGGAAAGGGGCCAGCAGGGTGCTGTACCATAGGTTCCTGTAAACATCACAGCACCCTGACTCAGTACTCCTCTCAAGAACCCTCAGCCCTGAACGCAAGCAGAGGGCAGGCTCTTGGGAGAAGTTATGCAAATATCAAAAAGCCCTGATGGGTGCTGTGCATTCAAACAAAATGACCAGCTACCATGATCGATCCATGGCTGAGATGACCCCTTGTCTTAGATGAGAGTCATGCAGTTACTCTTTGGAGGATGTATCCTCTGTTCTTCACGATTTTAGTCATAGCCCAAAATTACATTATACCGGTTCCTTAACAACCAATGATGTATGTTAATAATGTTATCATGTACTGATAGTTTTCTATAATATATTGTATGGTTTTAGATCTGTATGGTTCATAACCTTAATTAAAAACGATTAGAAAAAGAAGAAAAAGCCTTGATGGGTGGATGTCAGTCTGGAGGAAACAATATTAGTAGAGGAGAGGAGCCTACACAACTGTGCAAGTCTGAGGCTCCATTTACATGGGACGCCATGTCAACCTCTCCTGAACGATTTTTTTTTCAGCTAGAAGCCGGCGTCTAAAACAGCCGCTTTGCATGCCGCATTTAGCGGCATTTTGCCTTGTTCGCGTCTAGGAGCGTGTTTTTTTTAAAAAAATGTTTTGTTTTTTTAAAAAATGGAAACGGCTGTAAACGAAAACTGTCCTAGACGCGAGTTACCACGTTTAGGCGCATTTACAAGCTGTTTGGCGTTTCAAATTAAATGACAATTTGTAAATGTATTGATAAGATAACAGAGGAAAGTTCAGAGGCAGCTGAAAAAAAACACCCAAATTGCCTAAGGCTTCATGCACACAGGTTGTTAAAAAATCGTCCAAAAAACATCAGTAGCTTATCAGTGATTTTTCAGCTTTTATTAGCGTTATATTACCAGCGTTTTTGCGTGTTTTTAAAGGGTCAGCGTTTTTTTTTTCCCTCAATTGATCGAAACCGTCCAAAAACATTGAGGATCGACGTTTAGCCGCGTTTTTGAGCGCTTGAACGTTTTCACAGCTGAAAAAACGTCTCTCAGAACCCACTGGTCTTGGGTTTTTTTTACAGCGCAAAAACATCACTGCTAAAAACAGTTGATAACAGCCTATGTGTGCATGAACACATAGGATAACATGATGGAGGGTTTATTGACTGTAGAAAAAAACATCTGCAGCTGAAAACAGCTGCTGTAAAAACATCCTGTGTGCATGAGGCCTAAATGTCCGTTTACCAGCAGCAGTGTAAATGAGGCCTGATGGGAAGGCTTGAGTTTAGCTTTAGGGACAGCAATTCAAGGCTAAACTAGCAGTTGATAAAGCTGGCCATATATTCTAATCACGAACATTTGTTCAGCCTCGGCTTTTATAATGCCAATCTGTCTGGCCTTTCTTCATTCGATCATTGGACAAAAAAAAAATGTAAAAAAATTATAACGTTAGGAAAAATAAATCCACCATCTGACACCATTGAAGAAAATTGATTACAATCATGATACAAGCACACTATGACATCACAATGTGCTCAAATGTAGCAAGGAACTTTCCATGTCATGTGACCCTATTTTCATTCAAAAAGACTGCATACATCACCGCACACAAAGTAATAAACAACTGGAAATCTGAATGAAATTCAGTCTTTCAATCGCCTAGTAACTCGCACACATACCAATACAGAAGTCATTTCATCCGCACCAACAGACAAGACTGCCACAGAATCATGTGAATGCTACCTGGAGCTGCTGTGAGCTGTCAGTGAGATTGTCCTCCCTCCTTCGTGCCTCCTCCAGAAGCTGTGCGTTCTTCTTCTTTTCCACTTGCTCCTTGTGCTTCAATGTTGCCACCTTTTTATTCTGATCTTTAATTTGTCTGGAAGAAATAAAGAAAAAAGAAAGCTGAAGATATAGAACAATGCTTCTGAAAGTAGATGTAAACCCTAATTGCATAATATTTAGTTTACTCTCGTGTTAAAATCCTAACATAAAATCCTGTTTTTTCATCATCCTCTATTACATCTCAGTGCATGATGATCTCCTGCAGCCATTTGCTATCTACATATACTCCACGCAATGGTTGCATGCCATTTCTTTGGAGGAGGAGGTTCCTGATGATGACCACAGGGGGAAATGCCTGTGTAACATGCATTAGGTTGGCCACTTGTTGTCCCCAACTGGGAGACAGGGACAGAGCGTTGTCTTTCAATAACAGGAAGTGCCTGAACAAGGTACTTCATCATGGCGGGATCAACAGGGATTTTTTTTTCGAAAACTGCAAATCTAAAAAGGTTGAAAATTAAATTATGTAAAATGTTAAAGTTTATTTGAGTGTTTGGTTTACAGCACCTCAAAAATCCCCCCCAATTCACCCCAGTGTGAAAGCCCTGAGTGCTTTCACACTGGGGCGGTGCGCTTGCGGGACGTTACAAAAAGTCCTGCAAGCAGCATCTTTGGGGCAGTGAGGGGAGCGGTGTATATACCGCTCCTCTACTGCTGAAATGAATGGCAATCACTTCCGAAGCGGCTGCACACCACCTCGGTAGAGCGGAGTGCTGGCACTTTTAACCCCGTTTTAACCCCGTATGGGGGGTTAAAAGCGCCGCGCTCCTGCCTGCATAGTGGAGCCATATCGCTGGTGAAACTCTGCTAAAACTAGCGGGGTTTTACTACAACGGTGGCTAAGGTGCAGTGTGAAAAGAGCCTAAAAAGGATCTTCAGACAAATGTTCCAAAACTAAAAGTCAGCAGCTATGAAAACTGTAGCTGCTGACTTTTAATGACTGTTGACTGTTAATAAACAGACACTTAGGCTAAGCTCTCAACTATGCGGTTTCAATTTTGCAGAAACGCACTGCAGTCCATTTAACATGATTTCCTATGGGTCATGTTCACATCTGTGCGTTTTCCACCAGTGCGGTTTTAGGGTCGGGAACTTTTTTTGCCCGCAGCAGCTTGTGTTTTTGGATCCACAGACTTTAATGGAAACACAGCATGAATGCATCAGAAACACAGTGCTTGTGTTTTTGATGCATTTCTGCATTTTTGCTGGTTTCTCCTGCATGACGTTTTTCCCAAAAATGCAAAACGCATCCAAAACACATGAAAAATGTGTAAAAGAATGTGTGTGAAAAAAATGAAAATGCATCAACTGCAACCTGCATAAATGTGCCTTACATAGCCGTATCTATCCAAGGATCCGACACTGTTCTCACCTGGACCAATTCTTCATCGGTCTTTGGGTCCCTGGTGCCAGCATCTTAACTGTGGGCAGCCGGCTGTGACTGCTTGTGGCTTTACAGCTGGTGCCCACTGTGCATGCGTGAGCTGCACTGCACGTTGTGAATCATTCCGGAGCCTTACAGGACCTGCAATGTGTCCCAGAAAGCTGCAGGCAGGGAGGGGGGATGGAAGAGTTACAAAGGATTTAAAGGGGAATAGTTTTCATGTGCTTTTATCACCCTGGAAAAACATGGCAAAAGTGCACCAGTGTGAAAGGTGACAAAATGATCTTACTTTTGGTAGAGGTCAGGTTCACTTTAGGGAAGAACTTTGGTCACAAATGAAAATATACCATTTAATAAAGCTCTATCACTTGTTACAGTGGTTGGAAACTGTTACACCACTTGTACCTACAGGTAAGCCTATAATAAGGCTTACCTGTAGGTACCGTGAATCAGTGTTGCCAACCTCCCGCAGCGGTTTTTACTGGCAAAACATGGAAAATTTACTGGCAGAGCACTTTTTTTTACTGACAACCTGAAAAACAACTGAACTCCTTTTAAAAACTAAGACAATTGATATTAAAACACAACATGGAAACACTGACAATACCAAAATCAAGTAGTTTGCCTGGTTTACACTTAAAAAGTCAGCACAGCATGACAAATTATCAGACCCTGATATTTATAGACAGTTGTAAAAATCACTGTCAGTAAATTTACTGGCGGTTGGCAGCACTGCCGTGAATATCTTCTAAACTTGCACAGTTTAGGAGATATTCAGTATATGCGCTGCTGCCGACATCGACGCATGCGCACTGAAGAAAATGGCCCACTGCATGCGCAGGAGTAACGTCATCACAGCTCTGGCCCATCACATCGCCGGAGCCGCAAACCCAGATGGAAGATGGTGGAAGATGTCGGCCGTATACTCGGAGTGCCGATGCCGATTCAGGCGTTCTAAGGTAAGCATTTCATAATGAGCTAGTATGAGATGCATAGCCCATTATATGCCTTTGTCTTGCGGGTTTTTTTTTTTTGCGGAGGTTTACAACCACTGTAAAGCCAAGGTCCAGGAATTATCTGCATTTCATACTTATATTGGTCCAGCCTGGCACAATGTACGTATGCATATTTCATACCTTGTGAGCTACTGAGGAAGCTGAAAATTATTGAAGTAGTTGCTACTATTACAATGATAGTCATGATCTTCTGGGTCCTGCTGGAGTTCTTTGAGAGTGGCTGCACCACTGCACTCTGACCACAGAGGGTCGTTCCCACCATTCAAAGAACACCTTGTATTTTTTACAGTGAATAATTTAATCTGCTCTGGTCACTTGATCCTCCTGCAGCTTCCCTCCTGCAGCTTTGGCTACCATGTCAGTGAGCAGCTGCTGCAGAGGAGAGGAGGGAGAGATGAAAACGGCTGGCCCATGGGAACCTATGGCTGATGTCATGGCTCCCAAAATTCCCAGCCATTGTCAAGCACTCCATCAGCCAGAGCTGCAGGATCACGTGATTGGACTGGGGCAAAATGATAGGCAAGTACGCTTGTTTTTTTATACAGGTTAGGGATGATAGGTAGAAGGATTTGGGGGTGGGGGGGGGGGGATTTTTAAGAATAATTAGACTTCGGCTTTTCTTCTACTATAAAGTGGTTGTAAAGGCAAAAAATCTTTTTACCGTCACACATTCTCTTCTTTAAAGTAAAAAAACCTTTTGTGTTCAACACCCCCCTCCCCTCAAAATACTTATCTGAGCCTGATCTTGATCCATTGCTAGAGCAGTGGCTCACTCCTCTCTCTCTCCTCACTGGATATGGAGGCAGCAATGGATGCTATTGGCTCCTGTTGCTGTAAATCACAGTCTGTGAGGATAGAATAGAGGGTGGGCCGAGTCGCACCCTGTGTGTCAATGAACACACAGAGCCTGGCTCAGGTTTGAGCCCGCACAAGTGGCCCCAGAGCAAGGAACTTGCTATGGATGCACTCAGAAGGGGGAGTAGCCAGGAGCGCCGATGGGAGACCTCAAAAGAGGAAGATGGGGGCTGCTTTGTGGAAAACCAAAGGACAGAGCAGGTAAGTTTTTCATGTTTGTTATTAAAATAAAAAAAAAAACACTTTATAAACTCTTTTTAAGGTCCCTTTAAGCAAATTTGCATGCAAATAAAATTTCAGTGATATCCACTGAATAAAAAAAAACAAGGATGACCAAAATGGAAAATAAGCTGCCAAATATAATTGTAAAAATGTTGATGTAATTGCAGATGTGGGGGGAGGGGGGATTTAAAGGAGGTGGTGTTAACGGGTTTGCAGCACAAAGCCGGCTGATGGAAAGGCCTCATTGTGTGGTTTGGATACAGGACACAGGCCGTGACTTTGGTCCAATCTAAGTAAAATTTAGCTGACACGGACACTACTAACCAAGCCGCTGGACGAAGATCAGGTCCTGTGTCCTCTAACCACTCAACACGTGCTGGGGAGGATATGCAGGCCTCTAATTTAGACAACACAAGGAGAGGCCATAAATACTCATTTCCTAACGGGGCAGGAATAGCACAACTGAGAATTATGTCTGTATCAGGGAAAAAAAAAGATAAAAAGTGGGAGAGCGAGCAAGGAAGAGAGGAAATAAAAGAAGATTCTTTAAAGTCTCCCCACCCAGAAGAAAGCCACTTGCGTGCGAGTTTCTCTTTGAGTCTATGGGTGGCCAAAGTTGGGCAGATGGTTCAAGAACAAGGATTGCAAAACACCAACCTGTCCTTGACCAAGCTGAGTGACACTGGGACCTGAATGATGTTCATACAGATTTAAATGATAGATGAAAGAAACAAAAGTGTAGCGAAAACCTTGAGCCTTTTTTGCCCTAAGAAAAGGGAAGGTGGGCTACAATGGAGAATTTATACCAGTTACAACCAGTGATCAGATTCAATTGTTACCAGAACCCTGCACAACCAAACTCACACAAGTGATGCATCATAAAGATAGGGGTCTAAAAAGAGGTAGACACAAAGAAAGAAAGAGATGAGAAGTGGAAGGGGAGAGAGTGAAGGTGTAGAAGAGAAGGAAAAAGAGAGGAAGGGAGCATAGGGAGAGTACAAGAGAAGTGGGTGGGAGAGAAGGGGGGCAGGGGTTTGAAGGGAAGAAAGAGAAGGGGAGCGTTAGGGAAGGGAAAGGTAGGGAGGGGAGGGAAGGGAAGGGAAGGGAAGGAAAGGGAAGGAGGGAAGGGGGAGGGAAAGGATGGGAGCGGAGGGGAGGGGGGAAGGGAGGGAGGGAGGGGAGGGGAGGGGGGAAGGGAGGGGAGGGAAGGGAAGGGAAAGGAAGGGAGAGAAGGGAAGGGGGGAGGGAAGGGAGGGGAGAGAAGGGAGGGGAGAAAAGGGAGGGGAGAAAAGGGAGGGGGGAGGGGAGGGAAGGGAGGAGGGAGGGGAGGGAAGGTAGGAGGGAGGGGAGGGGAGGGGAGGGGAGGGAAGGGAGGGAGGAGAGGTCTGAGAACATAAAGAGAGTGAGAAGGCAAAGGAAAAACATAGAAGGAAAGAGGCAAGAGAGTAGAGAAAGAGAAAAAGAGAGACATAAAAATGGAAGAGAAACGAAGAAGAGAAGGAAGCCCCTTAAACATCATTCAAACAGGTCTCCCGTCTTGTTTTACTTAAATGCAGGAGAAATTGATCTTGTTTCTTGTTTCAATTTTTCCCTTTGAACTCATGCATTTCCATTTATCCTTAGTATCTAATATGCCCTTGGATGCACATATTTCTATTTTTTTTTTAATGCAACTAAACTGAATGCATCTAATCTTAAGTAAAAGCACAGCGTGTATTATACCATTTAAAATCATTACATGTATGTAAACATTTTTAGAAACGTCCTGTAGAACCATATAATTGCATGCATGTCATTGCCTGTTTGAATTAAACCTTACAGCAGGTACAATTTATTTATATTGCAATACCAGGATGCTGTACAGCAAAGTCTGTTAAAGAACCCATTTTAAATGCTGACATGGTTTCTCTTCAAGGGTAAATGAGTGTGCATATATCACATGCACAATGTTAAGGATAAAATACTCATTAGACTAATTTTATTTTCTATATAATATAACATAAGAACATTACAGATCAACAGAATATGAACTAAGAACTATGAAGCAAGCAGAGGACAATGAAAGGGTTAGGGGATCTGTACCCTCATAGCAGAGAGCTCAAACACCGCAGCGGTTTGCCTGTCACCTGGTCCTCGGGGACACAAAAGCTTTGCTGATGGGTCTTGGAATCATCCAGGGAAGCCGGGTTCATTCACACAGACAATGGCCCGTCAGAGCATTCACAGCCTGGACAATTGCATAAACACACTGACTCTGTGCCTTTTTTGTGCAGGTAAGCCCGAACTCAGCACTAGCTGTTGGAAAGCCACGCTGACAAGGCAGACACTGGTCTCCAGTGCATTGATCCTAGAGAGTGCAGCTTGGTATACGGACCATTCAAGAGCACCTGTTACATGCCACTGCCAAGTTCTAACTAAACAACATACAAGCGGGAGGTTAAAGTTTGCCTCCAGTGAAACTTATTTTCTGTTTTTGATAAAGCGAGGAAAGGTTTATGGCTCATTTACACTAACAGTTGCACTGAATGTACAGATATTCTTTTGCGCTGTGAGGAAACATTGCTGATGATACCAGTGCTTCACACTGTTTACTTTTTATGCTAGATCTTTATTAAAAAGTCACACGTGGCATTTCATTCAGATCTATTGGTCGCAGCATGGTACAATGCGGCTGACTGCGTCGCACCAGGTTGCACTAAAGAAGTACTACATTCAGTACTTTTTTCTGTGCACACCAACAGAACATCTCATAGGGAACAAGGCCAGGCCCTTGCACTACATCAATGTTGGTAAATCTAACAGAGATTGTACAGTCAGGTTGTTACATGCGTAGTGATTTTAAGCTCATCTCTGGTTACAAGGAAAGAGTGAGAGGGATCATTGGAGTAATTACAACTACTGTTTTAAAACCAACATCCTACTTGTTTTAATAATTGAGAGATCCAGCACCACACTGAGATATTATGAAACACTGAATTCCAATCTGTCTCCAGACAGGGCCCCTTTGAACCCAGGAGCAATGAGTTGACAGAGGAATTAGCTGCTTGCGGTCATTATTGTGCCTCCCAGTGTGAGTTTTATCAGTTATTGAGGTTTGGGTGTCAACCAAAGAATAGGAGTCCGAGCCAGGAAGAAACCACGAAGATAACAGACCGTATGGCCAGGCCTGGCGGATGTTGTATTAATATCCTAACCAGTGCCTCTTGGGAAAGATGAGACATTATGGGAGTTTTAACTCTCACACGATTAGGAGGACTTAGTCACACACTGGATTTGGCCATTTTTTGGCCATGTAGCAATTCTCAAGAGACAACACAGCACAAATATTGAGGAGCAACATGATCTGGGATCACCAGGAAACGCAAATATATCAATGAGAGGAGTTAAAAAAATTTGGCTTGGGATGTCCGGAAACCATGACTTGTTCATTCCAGAAGAATCCATAATGGAATCCATTTTGTTAACATAATAGAATACCTATTGCCCAACTACAGATATTTTTTTTAAGTTTGATACAGAGGGGCAAAGCAATAGAACCTTAGCAAGTTTATTTCAATAAAAGGTTCAAGCAAACTCTGTGTACAAAGGCAATACTTTCTGGGGGCTCATGGATGCCCCCTTTATCAAGGATTAATATATAAGTAGAATATAGGAAAAAAAATAGAGTCTGTGTCTTGGATTCACAGAGTTGTTATCAATTTATGGACACGCTCATCAGCAGCTGGTTGTTGGAGGTAAACGCACAGCATTAAGTGCATGATACGCTATCCGACAGAGCCAGAAGTGTCAGACAGCATCAGACATGACCATGAGCTTATAGCAAAACTGTACAGCAGAGCCAATAGCTCTGATTAGCAGCTAACAATTCACTGATCAGTTATTAACCTGAAATAACCCCCCCCCCCCCTCTCAATGTTGCTACTGACATTTCTCCCCCTGCTTCCCGCTCCACATACACCGCAGTGATTAAAATGCCAGGATTACTTTCTAATTACTGACAGATTTAACCTGGTGTCTTGGCTTTACGTGCTCTTTTGCACCTCCCTTTCTTCATGTGTTCAATACTTTTTCCCTGTGTCATTCCATTTTATTACACATAACTTAATTTCTGAACTTATTTGTTTTGGTTTCTTAGTATGTATGGATTGCAAGGGTTGTTACCGACATGTGGTGAAAATTTAATGTCAATGGCACCTTTAGAAATACATTTGCCTAGAAAAATGGTGACGTGTTCAATACTTCTATTACCCACTGCATATGTATTTCATCTTAGCCATTTGCTTGGAGTTCTGCTTTAAGCTGCAGTCAACTCAGAGGCTATGCTTCCTAGTACCTCTGCTCACAATAACAAATATATCCTAGGCAATCAGGCATCAGCCGCAGAATAGAACAAGTTGATGTGAAACATCCCTCCCTGAGCCCAGGTTCACACTATAGCGATGCAGGAACTAGCGTGATTCCAGTGCTGGTTCCCGCATCACATCTCTCCCGCAGGCAGTTTACACTGCCCTCTGCGAACCGCTGTGGGTGTCAATACAATGTTAATGACACCCCCAGATCAATTCACAGATCGCAGTGCGAACTGTGGTTTCGGACAGGAATTGGATCGCATGGGTGAGAACACCCATGCAATCTGATTCTAGTGCTAAGAAAAAAAAGTCCCTGCCCCTTTTTCTGTGCGAATACAACTGTATGGCTGAACTCGCATTGCACAGACATTGAATGCGTTTAGCACCGCAGTGTGGGTGCGAATCACATGCGATGTCTGACATCGCACAAGTGTGAACCCGGGCTGAGGATTTCCAAACATGATAGGGGAACAGGGGAGCTAGTGAACACAGTGAGGGAAATTTACTAAAACTGGATCATGCAAAATCGTTTGCAGCTTTGCATAGAAACCAACTTGCAGGTTTTATTGTCAAAGATTAATTGAACAAGCTGCAGTTAGAAGCGGATTGGCTGCCATGCACAGCTGTACCAGATTCTGAGTACTCCAGTTTTAGTAAAGCTCCCCCACTGTCCTGGATTTTATAAGCCATAGGAAAAAAAAAAAATCAGTCCCTTAGCTAATATGATGGATCCCCAAACTTAGTTTATATACAAAATGATCGTATGTGACCTTACCTAAAGTTTAGCCACTTAATTAGAAACAACAGGAGCCGAGTCGAGATGTGGGCAAGCACAAATGTTTTTGGTTATCCGCAGATGTCATCTACTCATAGCCATTGTTTGTGCTAGTCACTGTCACCTGACTCCAGCACTGAGACTCTCCAAGGCGTCTGATTTCCCTGACCCTTGATGACCTAAAGCAATTAACGGTTTTGACACAGTAGCAGCTTTAACTGTCTTACAAGGGGATAATAGAAGTATGTACACAAACTGACCACACCAAGACACGCAGGGACGCCAGTCCGGATGCAGGTAATGCCCCCTAATTCCAGGTGTCGTGGGATTACCAGGGGGGTCACTTACTGAAAGCAACTGACTGTTTGGAATGTTTTGTCACTGCAACACTTGGAGGGGGCACTGGGGGTCATCAATGAATTTTGCTTACCAGATAACTATCTCTGCAAAGCTCCGAGAAGGATTGGCGTATGACAACAGTAAGCTCACTGTACTCAGGAATGTCAAGAGTAATCCCAAAATGCAGTGTAAACAAAATCACTTTCAGCACAGGGGCTTTAAAAACTTGAACCTACACCAGGAAGATTTTTTGGTACAAGATTCCAAAAAAACAAAAATGAGATAGTAAAAAGGTTTTCACCTACTTTGCAAAACGTAGTACCCTTAGGCCCCGATTTATCAAAACCGGCCTCTACACAGGCTATACAGACACAATCTGTGCAGGTGCATGGCCCCAAATGCAGATTGTGAGATTGAGAACACGCACCTATACTAACGGATGCCAAATTGGTAGCAGCAGCTGTGTCCATGCAGCCAAAGTGTCCCAATAGACATGAATGGGACTGCCTGTACACAAATGCATGTAACACCTGTGCATCCCGTGTGAGCAAACAAGACCCTTCACATGGATGTTTGCTTAGGTACACCCATGGGAATAAGGCCATATCGGTCCTGCGCAAGTTACCTGTGCATATTAACTGCAGATCCCCCCTTCCACTTCTGTTATGAAGATGAGGAAAGGGGAGCGTGTTCTGCAGTCCTAACACACCACTTCCTGTCTGAGTGCCAATGCTGTCCCTCCACAGAAACCGTACAAGTATTGTAACCCCTAGGACAGGAAGTGTGTTACTTGCAGAACACCAGGTAAAAATAAAGGAGAAAAAGCCCAAGATAAGAAAATGAATCCAGCCACCACATCTAAAAACTGGGACGCTGCAGTATATTACTTTTTTTGTTTTTGGGGTTCCAATACACTTAAAAAACAAAAACAATACTGGCCCTTTACCCAAAACAGTTTGCTGTATGCACTACAGCCCAACAGTTGCCATCTGCCTCCTGGCACACCGTGATTACTGCAAACAGTGTTAATCCTCCGAGATTTCACACTTTTAGCAAGTATGCTCACCATCTATACATATCTGCATTACGTAATACAAAGCCCTAAGAACTGGAAAGCTGAGATGTTATAAATCCATGAGCAACTACCGATGACTAACACTGAGACTGCATGCTAATGGAGTTTGCATTGGAATTACAAGTGCAACAATCCCTTGGTTATCCCTTTCTATCTAAAATTCATGTAAGGGCCTTTAACCTTATGTTTCCTAATGTAATTTTCCAGTGTTTGCAGCATAAGATTAATGTAATAATAGTTTGCATGTTGCCTAGTTTATAACAATGTGTTGAAAAGGCACTAATATTTTCAAAATTAGGATTTTTGACTCACCAGTAAAATCCATTTCTTGGAGTACAATAATGTACACAGATTCTAGCTATTCTAACTGGGTTATATGCAGCTAACTTCAGGTGATTGGACACTGGCAAAGACAAAGTTGAAAAGATATCCCCCTACATAACCCTTCCCACTGCTGGCTAGCCTCACTTTTGTAGCAAGTAAGGGAGATCATAAGAAGAGAGGGAAGGGACCAAGTAGTCCCTGTAATCCTGTAGTCCAAGAAATGGATTTTACTGGTAAATCAAAAATCTTATTTCTTTATTTGTACCGTATGGGACACAGACTCTTTATTAATTAAGACAGGGATGTCCAAAAGAAGTCAAACTAAAGGGTTAGGCAACACAGCAAAGAACGCCAACAGAGCAACATAATAAAACAGGTCAAAGAAGGCTTGATAGAACCACAGAACAGCTTAAGAACCTTATGGCCAAAAATGACTTTAGAAAACTGACTGTCTACCTGTTAGAATTTAACAAACGGGTCTAGGTGACCTTTGCAAATCTGAGAAACAGATGCCTGAAGCTGAAAATCCCATAAAAAACTAACAGATATGATAGAGCAAGTTTTGAGAAAGGAAGTTAACCCTAACCTTTAAAGCAGAGATTCTAAAGATAACTTGTCTGATCTGCCTAGCAATGGTGGAGAGAGAAGCACAGAGACCCCCAGGAGGAACCCCAGGGGGAACAAAAAGGAAATCAGATTGCCGAAAAGAGACAGCAGCTAAGAGGTAAACTTTCTCAGTGCATACCACATCAAGACAGTGGAAAGAAATTTATTTTGAATGTTTTAGAGCAGGACATAAAGAAGATCAATGCCCTGGTTAAGATGGAAAGAAAATACCACTTTAGGGGATATTAAGGCTTTAGGCAACCTTGGTCTTGTGCAACACCAAAAAATGGATCCTTACATGACAAGGTCATTATCTCAGAAACCCTTCATACGGCAGTGATAGAAACAAGAAAGGCAATCTTGCGAGTAAGGTCAGGCAAGAGAATATCGGTTCAAATGGTGGCTTCTAAAGAGTCACGAGAATCAGATTAAAGCAGAAAGCAGTATTAAACCCAAAAGCAAACATTTATTATACTGCAGCTTACCAATTCTTACATGTGATGACTGTATTAGTTTCCTTTTATAGTCTTTTTTTCTATTTTCATCTGGTGATTCAGCTTTTTTTCAGTCATGTCACTTACCTGTAATGGATTATGTCACACGTTGTGCAGGAAGCTGCATTCTGTGAATACCTGGGCCTTCTGTGTGTGACCCACAGGCTACTAGGCACCAGTCAGATTAAAACAGTGGGGCGCTGAGCTCTGGAACACTCTCTGCGTTCCGACACCGGCACTGAAAAGGAAAATGTACTGTGGGCTGAGTTATCTCCGTAGTAAAATTCCGGCATGGGGAGACAGATTGACGCAGTAGCGTGTGATGGCTAAGTGATCAACAAAAAATAAAGAATTCCAATCTCAACTTACTGACCAGTTTGCGACCAACCAAATTCACCTGTCTAACAGTAGTGTTTAAAAGGCAGGGGATTGGTTACACACATTTGCAAGTGTATGCATAAGCTGCAGACCCCATCAAGGCTCCCTGTGTACTGCAGACCCAACTCTGTATAAGAGGCTTCACAGTGGAAGCACATACAATTTAATGGATAGATGGAGGACAGGTGACTGGAGGAGCCCAACCCTCCTTAAAGGTACAGGAACAGACTAGACACCCAGCACATTGCACAATGGCAGCTAGGGTGCCAGTGTGTTACCTGAGATGTAACACAGAGTTAGGTCTGCAGTACACAGGGAGCCTTGTCGGGGCCTGCAGCTTACGCATACACTTGCAAATGTGTGTAACCAATCCCCTGCCTTTTAAACGCTACTGTTAGACAGGTGAATTTGGTTGGTCGCAAACCGGTCAGTAAGTTGAGCTTGGAATTCTTTTTTTTGTCTGTGTCCGCCCCTCCATAGCTCCTTACTGTAATGGCCAGTTATAGGTGGGGGCAGGGACTTTAGCTTGTAAGTGATCAACAAAGCATTGTTACAGCAGAGTCCAAAATGAACCTAGTACAGGCGGTCCCCGGGTTACAAACAAGATAGGGACTGTAGATTTGTTCTTAAAGCGGAGGTCCGAGGGCTAAAAAAAAAATTAAAAGTCAGCAGCTACACATACAGTAGCTGCTGACTTTTAATAATAGGACACTTACCTGTCCTGGAGTCCAGCGATGTCGGCACCCGCCGCCGATCTTTAGATCGGGGGACAGGTGCAGCCGCCTCCATCGCGGGTAAGGGAACCCGGACGTGTAAGCAGTACAGCTTCACGCCGGGCACCTTACTGCGCATGCCAGAGGCTCTGCCGCGCTCTGCTACTGGCCAGGCGGCCAGAAGCAGAGCGAGCAGGGAGGAGGGAGCCGGGCTGCTGACGTCAGCGGCCGCGTCCGCCGGCCGGAGCTCCCGGATGTGTGGAAAAGGACACCTGTCTAAAGACAGGTGTCCTCTTCCCCCTCCCCCCCGAAAGGTGCCAAATGTGACACCTGAGGGGGGGGAGGAATCCAACCAGCGGAAGTTCTACTTTAGGGTGGAACTCCGCTTTAACTTGAATTTGTTTGTAAGTCGGAACAGGTAAATTTTTTAAGTGTAGCTTCAGCCAAAAAAACTATTTTTAAGCATTTTGGATAGCATAGGGAAGGGGTAACACCCCTGTAATGTTTGTTTTGCTGTCTGTGTTTCTGTTCAGAAGATTTCACCTCACTTCCTGTCCCAATGATAATTGGATTTTGAAAATTTTGGGTTGTTGTGGAAACAAACCTTGGTGATAAAGCATCAGTGGAGACCCCTTTTTCCCAGAATAACTCTTACAGGAGTGAATTTCCCTTCCTAGGGGGAGATTTCCTCTCACTTCCTGTTGTCTCCCTCCGTTTGTAAGTAGGAGTCGTTTGTAAGTCAGATGTTTGTAAGTAGGGGACCGCCTGTATACAGAGACCCGCATAAGGCAACAAAGCACATGGAGTGATAGTCACATGGTCTGCGCCATCATTTAGCCATTAAAAATATATATTGTGACACTGAACTAAGTAGGGAGAATAGAGAGCGAAATAAGTATAGAAAGGGCTAGGGAAAAGAGAGAGGAAAAAAAAAGGGGGGGAGGGCGCATTAATCTCGCGTGCAAAGGCAGGCATCACAGGTCAACCAGCTTACAGTCGTAGTTTGATGACATAATATGTGTGACCCAAGGTCCCACACCTGGTGAAACATGGGCATTCTATCCAACAGTCTCACTGCTTGGTAGCTGTGAGGATGTGGGTGGGTCATCAATTTGAATTGACGCTATTTAAAAGTCCCATCGGGTTTTAAATTGAGAATGCCGTCACCAGGCTGCATGGGAATGGAAGAAACCAACAGGAGGGTCAATAAATCGTATAATAGCTCTACTACCAGGCAGGTCCACAATACATTAAGATATGTCCCAGCATCTTGGCACCGCAATACAACTCTGCCAGGATAAGGAAATGGTGGACCAGTTTATTAATAAGTTCCTTAATTTATTGAAATATGGTGGGTAGTTAGCCTCATATAAGGTAGTGTAGGAGAAAATGAGATTAATTCCTAGGTGGGGGCGGTCTGTCAGTTCCCATGAGTAGGGGAAATAGGCAGGTAGTGAAGAGGCAAGGAGAGACGGTAAGGAAATGTTCAAAATCTTGGCTTTGAAGGGTTGATGTGGAGACTGAAAAGACTGCCAAAATGAGATAAGAGAATTGAAAAAATAGGGAGAGTGACAGGGGAGTTAATGCTAAACAGAAAAATGTCATCAGAGAAAAAGCAGAGTTTGTGTTGATGACCAACAATTTCTGGGCCTGAAATATCAGGACGGTCACATATGAGTTGCGCTAAAGGCTCTATAGCCAGCCCGACAATCTGTGGGGACAGAGGACAGCCTTGTCTGCTCCTCTAAAGATAAGGAAGGTGAATTGCTGAAAAACTGCATACTTATTATTTGCCTGAGGAGAGGAGTACAATGCAGCCACTCAGGTACAGAACTGTGCCCCAACGCCCCATTGCTTAAGTATATAAAACAGGTAAGGCCAGGACAGAGTGCTGAACGCTTTTTAATGTCATAGGAAAGGCGCATTGATGGAATGATCTTTGATCAAGATTGCGGCTCAACGTACGTTATCTCCTGCCTGGCGAAGGGGCATAAATTCCAATTGGTCTATATGGATGAGACTGCATATGTCAGCGTTAAGCCTAAGAGCCCAAATGTTTGCTAGCAGCTTAATATCCACATTTGAGAAAGCTATAGGGTGATAATTTGCTCAATTAGTATCTTCCGCATTCGGTCTTTGGAATCATTCACACCGAAGCCAAGATGGTTTCTGAACGGAGGTGGCTGCCTTGTCACATGTAAATTTAAAGCGTCTTTGTAGTAATAGTAGAGATATTTTGAAATGGTGGATGGTTGTTCCAGGCTGATGTTGATGGATTTTTGAAAATGAGAGGCGTGAAAGGTTCCACAAATTTCACACCTCCCATCCAGTTATTGGGCAATCAACAACTGCCTTGACACATTCCATCATGATTGGTATCAGTACTACTTGTATGGCTATAAGGCTTCATGCACACAGGACTTTAAAAAAAAGTCCAAAAATGTCAGTAGCTTATCAGGGATGTTTTCAGCTTTTACCAGCGTTATATTACCGCCATTTTAGCATTTTAAAGGGCTAGTATTTTTTTTTTTTCAATTGGTCTAAAACGTCCAAAAACTTTGGGGATTGATGTTTTTGAGCGTTTTTAAGCTTTTGAACGTTTTTACAGCTGAAAAATGTCCAAAAAAAACCCCTCAGGTCTTGGGTTTTTTTTACAGCTCAAAAACGTCACTGCTAAACACAGCGGATAACAGCCTGTGTGTGCATGAACACATAGGCTAACATGATGGAGGGTTTATTGACTGTAGAATAAAACGTCTGCAGCTAAAAACAGCTGCTGTAAAACAGTCAAAAAAACGTCCTGTGTACATGAGGCCTAAATGCTAGGGTATGTTCCTGACACTCATTAGAAATGAGGAGGTGGCTTGGAATAAGCTATGAAACATTTTTAATATTACAAATTCCAGCTGAATGTGACTAACTACCACTAGCTATACCATGACCTGGATAAATGAGAACCTTCATAGACAAATTTTGGGTGAAATGACTCTTTAATTGCAATTGGGAATTTTTTTTTGTTAAACCTTGCCACAATTTCATCTGAAACTCACCTCCTTTCCACTCTATTCTAACATTTTTCTGAGTCCAACCAGGAAATACCAGCAGGAATGATCTTACAAGACAAGTTACAAAAGCCAAGTAGGCAGAGAAGGAAGGCACAGAATAGCAAGTTATTATAGGTAAAAGTAATAAACCGGCTATGGACAAAAAGCAGATATTTATATTCATAAGCCAAAGCAAAAATATGAAGCACAAAAAGAACTCATGTACATGGTAGGACAGGGGCCAAACAGCGTGCAGAGCCTGCGTAATGGCGCTCTCGGAACATACTCACACCACGTACAGCCACCTATTCAGATGCATTAGAAGAGTTGACTGTACATTGTAGTGCATTGGTGGTTGCGTAAAACGCCTGCATACACAATGACTTTTACACCAAATGCAAACCATCTGCATTTGGGCATACATCAGCATGTGGGTGCATTATACAACCCCTGGCGAACTACAGTGTACACCCGTCCCTTCTAATGTGCCTCTGTACACGGTGTTGGTCCCAGGAATGTCATTACCTAGGCTCTGCACGCTTTCTATAGCCATATGCATTATGGCTATACAGCAAATAATAGACAGCTTTTTGTGTTGTTGATTTACCTCTAAATAAATCCATCAAGCGAACAGAAAAGCTAGACACAAAACTCATTTTAATGCAAGATTCTAGAACGCGTTTCTTAATTTTTTTGTGACAGCTGCATTTTGTCTTTGCCTTGTAAGGATTATGTGATTCCAGCAATGAATCCCTTAACACTGTTTCAGTGTCAGATGTGAACATGCTCAATGACAGTTCGTGAAAAGCTGTGAAGCGCCAGGGAGGGATAAGTAGAGAACAAAAGCATGGTCATTTTTAGTACACACCAACAGAAAAATGTTGTTGGGAAAACCTGTCCTTGTTCAATTCACAAGAGAAGCATCCAGACAATGACTCATTTTTATAAAATGTATTTTAGTAAAATGTACATTGAATTTTATTTTACCAGAAAGTCGACTGGAAAATGGAGTTGCATTCTAATACAAAGCTTCTGGCAATGAAACTGTGCATGACTTATGTCGCAAACCATAGGCTGCTTTTGACAAAGAACCAATCAAAATCAAAGCTTGAAATGTACCAGATCCACTCACCGTGATGTCATGCTGTGCCAAGCCATGTGTCCAGAAAAAAGAGAAGCAAGAGAAAGTTGGAGAAACAGAGTTAGTGAACATGGAGAAAGACTATTAATAACAAGAGACATGCAGAGGAAAAAAGAGGAAGACAGCATACCACTCATTACATCACTTCATTGTCAAGGTGCCTGCCAATAAGATGACTATGTTAACTTTAAAAACAATGGGCAGACTTGTTTATCTATAGGTTACGTTTAAAAGCTGAAATCCTGACAAACTGAGAAATACACAGATGAAATGCATGCATGGAAACGGTCTTACTTGCCAAAATATTTTTAGGTACAGTATGTCCACCCAGTCTTTACATTTAGACATCCATGCCAGAAAGCATAGCTAGGTTAAGACCTTACCTTTATCCCTTGCAGCTAAGCATTGCAGCTTGGTCAACAACCCACCCACAATGAGGAGTAGCAGAGCAATGATGAGGTACAGTGCATCCGGAAAGTATTCACATCGCTTCATTTTAACCACATTTTGTTATGTTACAGCCTTATTCCAAAATGGATTAAATTCATTATTTTATTGAAAATTCTACAAACAATACCACATAATGACAATGTGAAAAAAGTTTGTTTGAATCTCTTTATAAAAAAAACAAAACAAAACAAAAACAAACCCACATGTATATAATAAGTATTCACAGCCATTGCCATGACACTCAAAATTGAGCTCAGGTGCATCCTGTTTCCACTGATCATCCTCGAGAGGTTTCTACAACTTGATTGGAATCCATCTATGGTAAATTCAGTTGATTGGACATGATTTGGAAAGGCACACACGTGTCTATATAAGGTCCCACAGTCAACAGTGCATGTCAGAGCACAAACCAAGCCATGAAGTCCAAGAAATTGTCTGTAGACCCCCAAGACAGGATTGTATCGAGGCAGAGATCTGGGAAGGGTACAGAAAAATGTCTGCAGCATTGAAGGTCCCAATGAGCACAGTGGCTTCCATCATCCATAAATGGTAGAAGTTTGGAAAAACCAGGACTCTTCTTAGAGCAGGCCACCCAGCCAAACTCAACGATTAGGGGAGAAGGGCCTTAGTCAGGGAGCTGACCAAAAACCCGATGGGCACTCTGACAGAGTTCCAGCGTTTCTCTTTGGAGAGAGGAGAATCTTCCAGAAGAACAATCATCTCTGCAGCACTCCACCAATCAGGCCCGTATGGTAGAGTGGCCAGACAGAAGCCATTCCTCAGTAAAAGGCACATGACAGCCTGCCTGGAGTTTGCCAAAAGGCACCTGAAGGACTCTTAGACCATGAGAAAAAGGGATTTTATTAAAACTTACCGTAAAATCCTTCTCTCTGAGTTCACTGACAGGCGCAGCTCTCCATTGACATGTGGGTTATATGCAGATCCTATTAGGAGTTAACTAGGCAAAGAAAGAAAGAAAGCTGGCCCCTCCCAGGGGGCTGTCCTCTCTTTCCCATATAATCCCCCTATTCTGCTCAGTACATCGGTTCGTAACAAGCCGTACCGAAAAAAACGCAGAGGGGTGGGTGCTGCGTCTGTCAGTGAACTAAGAGAAAAGTATTTTATGGTAAGTTTTAATAAAATCCCTTTCTCTCCTACGTTCACGGACAGACGCAGCTCTCCATTGACATGTGGAGATGTCCCAAAGCTGTGTCATTAAGAGGGGTGGGCAAACGACAACAACTGTACCAAACAGAACCTCTGAAGAGGCGCCAGACGCGCCTATACTGCCGCCTGTAAAACTTTAGGGCCAAAAGCAGCATCCGAAGATGGGGACACATCAACTTTATAAAACTTAGTAAACGTGTGCACTGAAGCCCAATTAGCCGCCTTGCACACCTGTGACACTGAGGCCTGGTGTCGAAAAGCCCAGGAAGTGCTAACAGCTCTGGTAGAATGAGCCGTGACTGGAAAAGGAGGAACTTTGCCCCGAACAGAATACGCATGAGTCGCAGTCTGACTGATCCAACGAGAGACAGTAGCCGACGAGGCCGCAATTCCTTTGTGCGGATAATCCGTCAAGACAAACAACGCGTCAGACCTCCGAAAAGGGTCTGTAGCCGCCAAATACACCTGCAAAGCCCATACGACATCCAAGGAATGCAACTCAATCTCCTTAGGATGTGAAGGGTGCGGACACAACGAAGGGAGAACAATATCTTCGTTAATATGAAAAGAAGAAACCACCTTCGGCAAAAAAGAAGGCGACGGCGCAAGACTGCCTTGTCCCTGTGCAGGACCAAGAAAGGAGACCTGCAGGACAACGCTGCCAACTCAGACACCCGCCTAGCGGATGTAATGGCCACCAAGAAAGCCACTTTCTGCGACAACAATTGTAAAGGAATATCCCTGATCTTCTCATATGGTGGCTTCTGAAGCACTGAAAGCACCAAATTCAAATCCCACGGTGCCATAGGCGACCGCACCTGAGCAGCCACATGGCGCACACCTTGTACAAATGTACGAATCAATGAATGTGACGCCAGAGGGCGTTGAAAAAGAATCGCCAAAGCCGATATCTGGCCCTTGAGAGTACTCAAGGCCAATTGTTTATTCAGGCCCTGTTGTAAAAAAGTCAGGACCCTGGATACCACATAAGAGGGAGGGTTCCAACCCCCCCGCCTCACACCAGGCAATATATGCCTTCCAGGTGCGATGATAAATGTTGCGCGAAGTACACTTGCGCGCTTTCAGCATGGTGGGGACCACCGAGTCGTCTACACCCCTGTCCCTCAGCATCTGGGACTCAATAGCCAGGCCGTCAAAGCCAGCGAGTGCAATATGGGTCCCTGAGACAACAGATCGTCTCGCAGCGGGAGAAGCCAGGGAGCGTCTGCCACCATTCTTACCACATCGGCGTACCACGGATGCCGAGGCCAATCCGGAGCCACTAGAATCATCGGAATTCCCTCCGCTTCTACCCTGCGCAGTAGACGTGAGAGAAGTTTTAGGGGAGGATAGGCATACAGAAGACGATATCGACCCCAAGGTGCCACGAGCGCGTCTGTGGCCACTGCCAACGGGTCTCTTGTCCAGCAGACAAAGGTCTTTACTTTGTGGTTGAATCGAGATGCCATGAGGTCCATGTCTGGCGTGCCCCACTTGTGGCAAATCTGGCTGAACACTTCTGGATGGAGGGACCATTTCCCCTGATCCAGCATCTGGCGACTGAGGAAGATCGCCTGCAAATTTTCTACGCCTGGGATTTAGATGGCGAAGATTGCCGGTACGTGAAGTTCTGCCCAACGCAGAATGAGAGCTGCTTCTGCAGCCGCTGCCGCACTCCTCGTTCCGCCCTGATGGTTCACATACGCCACCGCTGTGGCATTGTCCGACTGAACCCGAATCGGGAGCCCTTGCAACCTCGCCGTCCAGCGGGATAGGCAGAGTCTGATCGCTCTTAGCTCCAGCACATTGATCGGAAGGCGAGATTCCTGCGCCGACCAGCGGCCCTGGGTCGACAGATGTCCCAGGACGCCCCCCCAGCCCGACAGGCTGGCGTTCGTCGTGATTATCGACCACGTCAGGGGAAGAAACGATTTTCCCCGCGTCAAGGCTGGGGCCCGAAGCCACCAGGCCAAGGAGGCCCTGGTCTGATGATCCAAGTGGATCAACTGGTCCAGAGACAGTGGGGATCTGTCCCACCGAGACAGAATCGATCTCTGAAGTAGTCGAGTGTGGCTCTGAGCGTAAGGTACCCCCTCAAAGGCTGACACCATGAGCCCCAGCACCCGCATACAGAACCGTAATGATGACTGCCGGCGAGACAGTAAGGTTCGCACTGCTGATTGCAGGGACCGCAGCTTGGCCGGAGGTAAGAACACCTTCGCCTGCTTCGTGTCCAGAATCAGACCCAGATATTCCAGGTGACAAGACGGGGTCAATGTCGACTTCTGCAGATTGGTCAGCCAACCAAAGTCCTTTAACGAGGCCATGGTGATAGCTACGCTCTCCTCCAGGGCTGAGGTAGACTCTGCTCTCAGGAGCAAGTCGTCGAGGTAAGCTACCACCACAATGTCCCTCTGCCTCAGTAGCGCCAGCACTGGGGTCACCAACTTGGTGAAGACCCGAGGAGCCGAGGCCAGACCGAAGGGCAGTGCCACAAATTGGTAATGGAGATCCCCCACCGCAAGGCATAGGAAGCGCTGATGTTGGAGACAAATGGGAACATGGAGATACGCGTCCAGGAAGTCCCCCTGATGTAGGGCGGCCACGACCAAGCGGACCGATTCCATCCAGAATTCCATCCAAAAAAAAATTCCATTCCATCCAAAAAGTTTTGCGCCTTCAGGTCCAAAACCGGCCTTACCCCGAACCCTTTTTTTGGGGACCACAAATAGGTTTGAGTAGAAACCGTGAAACCTCTCTGACTGAGGCACCGGCACGATCACCCCCTGGTCTGATAGTGCCTGAACCTTCCCGAAAAGGGCCTCCCGACGTTGATGCGGGAGTCTTAAGTTCGATGGGAAGAACCTGTCTGGGGGTAGAGTGCTGAACTCTATCCTGTACCCGGAGGACACCACTTCCTGCACCCACCGGTCAGAAATGCGGGCAGTCCACCTGTCTGCGAACCCCAGAAGACGTCCCCCCACCCGATCTTCGGGTGGGGGCAACCCATCATGCAGAGGAGGGCTTATCCTCTGCTTTTTCGTTTTTGCGCTGCCATGGTCTTTTTCCGGCCCCTGTAGTAGCCTTGCCGGCTTGCGGGCCCTTGCCTGCTGCACCAGTGGCACGAAAAAAACCTCTTCTGACCCGAAGAGACAGGCCCCTGCTTGCGGCAAAATTCTCGCCGCCTGGGCTCCGGAAGAAATGTACTCTTCCCGCCAGTGAAATCCTTAATGATCTCATCCAACTGAGGCCCAAAGAGACGGCCACCCTGAAAAGGGAGGTCCGCTAGACCTTTTTTGGATGCGTAGTCACCCGACCACGAACGCAACCAGAGGACCCGTTTGATAATGACTGCAAAAACAGACATTTTGGACAACATAGGGAGCAGGTCTAGAGCTGCATCACACAGGTATTTGATACCGTGAAACACGTGTTCTGCTTTCTGCGACGCCTCAAGTGTTCTACCGCAGTCCAGATCATTCTGCAGCTCCGCCGTACATTCAGACAGATATTGCGCCGCCATGGCAGACGCCAGGGCCGGTCTCAAGGCCGATCCTGCCAAAATGAAAAGTGCCTTAGACACCGCCTCCGTCCTCCTATCGACAGGATCCTTAAACGACGGTGACCCCTCCAGGGGAATAGTCGTCGCCTTGTTCAGGCGCGCCACCGGGGGGTCCACCGAGGGGGACGCCCACTTCTTTACGAAATTATCCTCAAAAAGGATACCAGATAGCGAAATGCTTTGGCATGGCGAAGGAATGCTGCGGACGCTGCCATTCCTGATAGATCAGATGATCAAAAAATGTATCAAAAGGGTAAGCTCTGGGTGACCTAGGAGGCCTGGCAGTCCCGCAGACATAAGTAGACGTCTGCGACTCGCCATCTTGGCCCAGTCGCAAAGACGCACGGATGCCAGATATTATTGCAGACACCAGTGCTTTTTCGCGCGCTGCCTTAGCCCCTTTGTCTTCCTTATCCTCCGAGGGGTCAAGTTCACCCTCAGAAAGCTCCACGGGGGTCCCCGTGACCTCCGAAGCCATTTCTGGTTCTGACTTCTCCCCTGAGGAACAAGGGGGAGGAGGGTGCTTCTTAGGGGACCCGGGGCCTTGCTCGACCCCACCCTGGGAAGAAATTCCCCAAACACCGCCCTCAACTGTTCTAGGGACACCAGGGACCCCAACGCAGGTTGCACTGTCACTGATTCCTCTTCAGAGGGCCCTGCAGGGTCATCTGCCATCACTCCGCTCAGACTGAACACACACAGTGAGGACAACAACTAGCGGCACCCCCCACACTGTAACCACAGCACCGCCCCTCAGAACGCCAGGGAGACCCAGGAGGACTGCACCCACCGCCACCAGCACCCCCAGGAAGCCAGCTATACTTGCTGTTTTTGCCACAGAAAAATGTCCTGAGGACCGCCAGAAAGCTTGCGCCGTCAGCAGCCAGCCACACTGCCCAGCAAAGTGAAAGTAAAAACGGCAGCAGCACATTTTCTCAGCATGCAGGGACTCCAATATGGCCGCCGAGGACATCCACTACAGGCCAAAGAGCTGCTGAGGACCGAGGCTCCGGCAAAATGGCCGCCACAGCACTGGAGGGAAAATCCCATGAAAAATGGCGGCCTAGGCTGTATGCACACAGTGCCAAACGGGGTGCGGAGCAGGGGGGGGGGAAGGGGTAAGAGGAAAGGACGAAGGGACCCAGGAGAGCCCCAACGACCAGCCTCTGCCGGCGGCTAACGCAGACAGAGATGCCAAAAATCGCCCGGCCCGGCCCCCCCCCAAGAGGAGCAGGGCTCACTCATCACTCCTGACGGGCGTAGCGGATAGCCACCCAGTCGCAGACTTTTCTCCCCAGCTGGGGAGGGATGCTGCTGGCCACAAGCCCCATGGACAGGATCAAATCCGGACACTGGGAACAAGTGGGGATCACCCTCGGGCCGCCCGCACGGAATGGGCACGATGTGGCGGGACCCACTATAGCCTGGGACTAGCCGTGCTGGGGAAAGTACAGGATTTTCCAGGAACCCTCTATGCCCCAGCCGGCTTCTTGATAGTAGTCTTTATTAGCTTGATGAAAAATAAAAAAGCAGTAGCAAAAATCTCAACCACAGGTCCCATAAGGGAGCCAGGTCAACTCCTTGCACTAGGCATGTTACAACTGATGTACTGAGCAGAGTAGGGGGATTATATGGGAAAGAGAGGACAGCCCCCTGGGAGGGGCCAGCTTGCTTTCATTCTTTGCCTAGCTAACTCCTAATAGGATCTGCATATAACCCACGTCAATGGAGAGCTGCATATGTCAGTGAACGTAGGAGAAACAAAATTCTCTGGACTGATGAAACAAAGATTGAACTCATTGGCCTGAATGCCAAGCGTCATGTTTGAAGGAAACCAGGCACCACTCATCACCTGGCCAATACCATCCCTACAGTGAAGCATGGTGGTGGCAGCATCGTGCTGCGAGGATGTTTTTCAGTGGCAGGAACTGGGCGACTAGTCAGGATCGAAGGAAGGATGAATGCAGCAATGTGCAGAGAAAAACCTGCTCCAGAGCACTCTGGACCTCAGACTGGGGCGGAGGTTCATCTTTCAACAGGAAAACAACCCTAAACACACAGTCAAGATAACAAAGGAGTGGCTATGGGACAACTCTGTGAATGTCCTTGAGTGGCCCAGCCAGAGCACAGACTTGAGCCCTATTGAGATCTGAAATTGGCTGTGCATCGACGCTGCCCATCCAACCTGATGGAGCTTGAGAGGTCCTGCAAAGAATGAGAGAAATTGCCCAAAAATAGGTGTGCCAAGCTTGTAGCATCATACTCAAAAAGACTTAAGGCTGTAATTGGTGTTAAAATGTGCTTCAACAAAGTATTGAGCAAAGGCTGTGAATACATCTGCACATGGGATTTTTTTTCATTTTTCATTTTTAATAAATTTGCAAAGATTTCAAACAAACTTCTTTCACGTTGTCATTTTGGGGTATTGTTTGTAGAATTTTGAAGAAAATAATTAATTTAATCCATTTTGAAATAAGGCTGTAACATAACAAAAAGTGAAGCGCTGTGAATACTTTCCAGATGCACTGTAAGTATGTTCAGGAACGGAGACTGACAGAGCTGTACAATGCAACTGAGCCTGGAAGGGCTCAGAATAGTGCCTTCCTGCTATGCAGGCGGTCAGAAGCCAGGGTCAGAAACGCCCTTTGCAAATGAGAAAAAAAATCATCGAAGACCCCCGCACTGCTAGGCTTAAATGAATTTTAGGTCTGGGGGGTTGCAGTAAAATGTATTTTTATTTACCTTACTACTGCTCTTGCTGGCTCCAACATTCTCCTCCTCTCCCTCATCACATACAATACAGGACTATTAACCCCCTACTGTATGTGGTGGGGACAAGCGTGCAACTGCAGCTGTGAGGGGTTTAGAGTGGAGGCTGTAGGGGACCATTTGCACCCTGGAGCGTGGAATAAGGCAAGTATTTCTTGAAGCACCCCTAGATGTAACAATCGTTAATGGGCTTTAATATCAGCACTAATTAGGGTACTTATGTATTTTGTTAGTTTTAAATGTATTGTCACTTTTGCAGTCAAATAGGGATAAAACCTACTTTTTATTTGTTACATGTCCCCATTCACATAGCATGACTATATTGAAAAAAACTGCTGGTTACCTTTTTTACTTGCTTAAAAATCCTACTTAGCTTTCCTCTTCTATGTAATGTTAAAGCGATTGTAAAGGATCACCTTGTAAAACAACCCATTCAGTTTAAAACTGAAATGAAAGGCAAAACATTTGTGTATAGATATAATATATATATATATACACACCTTTTTCCCCTTTTTAAGTGATCACTTATATTGCGTGTCAGGACAAGTTTGATCATTGGAGGAATACAGGCTGAGTTCCCAGCAGAGCTAGAGAACTGACCACGGTGTGTTCTTCTGCATAGTGTGGTCAGTTTTTAATAGAAAAGCAGAAGGACTGGCAGGAACAACAGGGTTTTCACTCAAAGGAAGCAATACAAAGAGAACAGGATCATTTTTCATACAAGTACATGGTACAGCAGGCACATATCACAAATATGAAATGCTGGGGTAACAAACACTTTAAGGGGGGGAGTTATGTTAACCATATTTAACCCTGTCTGTACAGGGCTGGCAGATCTTCATTATCAGTTGTATACTTGATTTGAACACGTTCTGCCCCTAACAAAGGGTTAAAGATCACAAGGCCTGGGTGGTACATTTCGCGCTCAGGTATTTTCATTCAGTTAGTTCCTCTAAATGCACTTTGAAATAATTCAGAAGAGCTTGCAGTTCCATGTATAAATCTGTTGCAAAAAACTGCAGAAAAAAAAACTAGAAAGGTAAAAATGTTTTTGTTTTTTTTTTCATTATTTTTGGACTGACTGTGTGAATGGGAACACATAGCAGACATACTGTATAACGGGGTTTCTAAAACTTGATTGCAAAAGTAGAAATATATGTTAACCGCTTCAAAACTGGGACAATTCTGATATTTCTCTCATGCATCTGCAATTTTTTTTTTTGCTAGAAAATTACTTAGAATCCCAAACATTACATATATAAATTTTAAGCAGGGGCCCTGAAGAATAAAATGGGTGTTGTTGCAATTTTATATGTCGCACTGTATTTGCAAAGCGGTTTTTCAAACGCAAATTTCAGGAAAAAAAATACGCCTTTAATGAATTTTAGTGCACAAAAACACAAAGCAATACCCAATTTTTTAGTAAAATATAAAAGATGATGTAAGGTCGAGTAAACAAGACACCTATAGCATGTCATGCTATATAATTACGTACGCCCCTGGAATGACGTCAAGAATCTCCATAAGTGACGTTTGAAAAGCCTTTACAGGTTACCAGTTCATAGTTACACAGGAGGTCTGGTGCTAGAATTATTGCTCTCACAGCGATAGCTCACATGTGTGGTGCGATCACAGATTACATACGTGTGCAGGACCTACATGTGTGCCCGCATTTGTGCCTGAGCACGGGAGGAAGGGGGAGCTTTACATTTTTTAAATTATTATTTATTTTACTTTTTTACACTGTACTTTTTTTTTTTAATCAACTTTATTGCTATCACAAGGGATGAACAACATTCCTTGTGATAGCATGGGCTCTGATAGGTCCTCTTCATATAGAGATCTGGGGTCTATTTGTCCCCAGACCTCTGCGCTGCCCTCCAAAGCATCTGGTCAAACCAAGATCAGCTTGATCAGATGCTTCACATGCTGGTAACGGATGGTAAATAAACAAATAAACCAAAAGTGACAAAATTCTTGTCACTTTCAGTTTCTGATATCACAGGCTCCTCTCAGTCTGTGCAGTGCACACCAAGTGATCGGTAGCATCAGTACCGGGCTCCTCGGTGGAACAGCAGGACCCGGTAAAGATGGTGGAAGGAGACCCCCTACTGCCTGTAAAAGTGATCCAGCAGCTGTAAAGTCGCTTGGATTACTTTAACCTGAAAGAGAATTGCCTGCTGAAAAAAAACTGTACTAGGATCTTCTCTGCATGGACCAGGATGATCCTGGTATAGCCACCTCAATACAAAGCTATATATACATATACTGTACGTACGGCGGTGGTTAAGTAAAAAAAATAAAGAAAAAGGAATTTGGACTTACCTGTAAATACCATATCTTAGAGTAAAGATTACAGGCAAAGTACCTACAAAGTTACAGGCATAGACCCTGAGTTATAGGGTACCTACCTACACAGGCAAGATTCCAAGATTATGCCCCCTAGGCGTCTCCCAACCCACTCTATAAGTCCTCAGTTGTGCAACAAGCAATGCAGAGTAAGCAAGGAAAGGAAGAGAGGATGGCCTGTGCCATGTACTCCAAGATGGAATTTACAGTTGAGTCAATATTCCTGTATCTTAATCATACAGTACAGTGCATGGGCAAAGTATTTATAGACCCTGGTATATCCGCCAGCAATGAGGACCATATCTATTGCTTTTTATCTTTTGCTATCTATCTCCCACGCTCCATCTTTTTCTTTCAATTTTGAAGGACGCCTAGGTAAAGCCCCACACCTTTATAGGACAGGCCTGTATAGGACTATCCCAATGTCTAGGTGTTCAAATCATCCCACAGGGTTTGCTCAGCTAGAAGACAGATGTCCTCATCATGCAACATGCTTTAGATGCACGTTTACTGATACACTACCATCAATGTTTTGGTATCTTGCAGGATCCCTATTCTAGAGTGGAAGAAAGCTGAAAAGCATGCCTTGTGCTATGATAATGGAAGGTAGTGAGTACATTTGCTACAGTATACAGCCAGAATAAAAAAAATCATACAGCGTGCACTGTAAAAACCTCATTATAAAGGACTTCACTGATTGGTAGACCTCAATGTTAGGGCCTACTAGCTGAGAAAGAAGTGACCACTGAATTTAGATGTTTGACATGTCACAAGCTGATCAGAACGGCACAATTTCAGTAGAATAAACTGTCCTGTGCAAAGATTAAACTAGGCAAAGTATGTGTGCTGATTAAAACATAAAACTATAGGGTGGGATAGACGAATATAGGCTGTCATGAAGAGATTGTATTAATCCAAAAATCACAGTGCAGCATGATGACTTAACAGTAAGGCCAATTTCACACTGAGCTGTTTTTCAGGCGCTTTTGCGCTAAAAATAGCACTTGTAAAGCACATGAAAAACTCATCCCAATGCACCCCAGTGTGAAAGCCTGAGTGATTTCACACTGGGGCGGTATGCTTGCAGGATGTTAGGAAAAGTCCTGCAAGCAGCATCTTTTGGGCAGTGCACTGATGGTATATACACCGCTTGCAAACCGCCCCTCCATTGACATCAATGGACAGCGCTTCCGAAGCGGCTGCACGCCGCCTCGGAAGCACGGAGCGCCGGCACTTTTAACCCCTTTTGGGGGGGGGTTAAAATAGCTGAGCTGCCAACTGCATAGCAGCGCCATAGCACCACTATAACAGCGGAGAAGCGCTGCTGAAACCAGCGGCGCTATACTGCTCCTGCTTCCCCGCCCCAGTGTGAAAATAGCCTTAGGCCTCATGCACACAGCACAAAAAAGTTATAAAAACGGCAATAGCGTTTTTACATTAGTGTTTTTTAATGGATCGAAAACATCCAAAAACACTGGTGAACCACGTTTTTGGGCATTGTTGAGAGTTTTTACAGCTGAAAAACTCCTCTCAGAACCCACAAGTCTTGGGTTTTTTTACAGCTCAAAAGCGCCCCTGCCCAAAACAGTTGATAACAGCCTATGTGTGCATGAACACATAGGATAACATGATTGACTGTAGAAAAATACGCCTGAAGCCAAAAACAGCAGCTGTAAAAACGTCCAAAAACATCCTGTGTGCATGAGGCCTTAGTGCTCTTTTTTTTTCTCGTTTGCCAGGGACATACTAGTAGGGGGCAGGCATTAATTGATGTGATTGGTTCAGTGTTTGTTGTAAATTGCTGCGAAATGACAATGCTATAAAATTCAGCAATATACATTTTAATAGGTTTTCTCCATATGGAGGGGCCTATTTACACCTCTTTCCTGTCCAAATATGGAAACTCTGATACAGCTGCAAAGCTAATTATCAAACCCCCATCCTCCCAAAACTACTCTACAATAAGTTTGGATATACGTCGCCCTCTAGTGGAAAAATGAATGATGATAACACCAGACCTGATTAGCCAGAGGGAAAGATAAGGGGGATTTCTGGTTCAATCAATCACATTCCAGATGTCAGTATCCAGGTGCAGGGAAAAAAATTGAGGGGGACATCTGATTGCTATGGGTAAGATTATTAATTTACTGCTGTTTTATTAATTGGTAACACACCTGCAAGAAGAGAATTTTAGGAGCATTGCAAACTTGCATGTTAGCAAAAGCAGCCCCTATAAAGTAACCCCCAAAAGACACTTTGTTTACTCATTCAGCATAGGAGTCAATGATGACATCCAAAGTGTAGTTACTTAAGGCAGCCAATCAGCTTTGGATGATTGGGAACAGAACAGCAGAAGATGAAATCTGATTGGTCACCTTAAGTTGCTGCACATTGGTAGGCTTTGATGTTAGATATATTGGTCAATGTTTAGCACACACCCGCATGCCTCATACCTCTCCAGCTCGGCAATTTTGGTGTCCTTCTCATTCTTTTCATTTTCCATCTCCTTCAGGATTTCCAGCAGCCGGTCCACTTCAGCCTGTGACTTGCCGACTTCCTCCCGATACCTTGCAACCTCCTTTTCCATCTGTTGCACCCGCTCATTCGCCTCTGGGCTGGATTTGGCCTCCTGTGCTGCATCCTGGGCCTGGTAGGTCAACAATATATTTTGTAAGAAGCAGAAAAAAAAAAAAGACTAATATTAAAGTGCATGTCCAGCCAAAACTTTTTTCCTTAGTCTTGGATAGGGTTAAACTCTCACACACTTTGCAAGGGCCTGCCTGATTGGATAAATACTGATTTGATAGTTTAGATAGGTCCTTCTATTATATAGCTTTGGTAAATCTAAAGTTAATTGTACAAAGTCAGACTGCAAACTGTAAGGGGAGCTTTAGAAAGAACACCCTGTTGGGTTTTTAGTACTATCTGGGGTTCAGTTAGAGAGATGTACTCTCATTTTCTGTGCTGTTGGCATTGTTTACCAGACAGGAAGAAAAAAACCGACGGATTCTAATCCTTTTTCATGCCATCCAAAATGAGCAAAACTTTTTTGGCTAAACATACACTTTAATGAAAGAAGGACTCCGGTCTAAACAATTGTTTATAAAAGCTGCCTAAATGTATCCATGTAACCTAATGTGATTTTGTCTGTTTCTGAAGCTGGGAGGAGATGATAATATGCTAATCAGCGCGGCTCCTAAATCAGACATCCATGATTAACGGATGTTCCCACACTGTTAGTCATGCTGAGCCTGTGACAAAATATGACATGCTGCAGAGGAGTGGCCATACACAACTCTTCATTATTATGATTTTAATATTCAATATGTATGAAAGTCACAGCCATGCAGGCTCCATAAACAGAGGTGTTGATCACCAATTGACTCATTTTGACTGTGAGAGTATGTTACCTTACCAGTTTAGATGCAAACAGTGCTTAGCGGAGTTATTCTTAAATAAGGGAATGGAATGAAGAACTAGAAAAAGATAAAATGACTGTAAGGAACGTGGCAGATGAGGAGGGGATTAGAGACCCCACATTCTTCACATTTTATTTGTATTGAACTTCTTTGAATGCCCTAATATTTTTTAAGACATCTAACTCCTCGCTTCTCCCAAAATGCTCTGCACTGTTGGATAACACTGTGCCTTCCGCTGTGTGCAAAGAAAGCCACACTTCCATCCTGACCAAAGTATGAGCATCAGTGTGAAACGGCCTCAGACAGCTTTCCTTTGCAGGCCACAGCCAATGCGTTTCACCCCACGCACCGGGGCTTAGTCATAGAAGTGGGGACCGGGAACGTGACAGATGAAGAATTCTGTTTTTTGCATCCTTCATTTTTTTTTTTGTTCAATTTTCCCTTATGTTTTTTTTATTTTTCTCTATTCTTTTGTGTATTTATTTAATCTTTCTTCACCACTCATATATGCCCTTATTTAAACTTCCATTATTCCGCTTCATCATTTGTTTTTTATTCACACATTTGCATTTTACACAATTTAATAATTTTTTATATCAAAAATCACACACACTCACATTTTCTACAATTCATTTTCATCACCTGTATTCAGTGGCTAATGATGGGTACAAAAGCATCCATTCCACTCCCAGTCCCCACCTCTACGACTAAGACTGGGTGGGCAGGGTGAAACGCGTCAGTGCGGGGCCCGCAAAGAACCACCGTCTGAGGACGTTTCACACTGATACTCATATTTCAGTCGGGCCAGGAGTGTGGCTTTCTTTGCACACAATGAATCCATCCCCGGGGAATGAGTGAATACTTATACTGGCACCCCTATCTCTGAGGACCAGAGGAATTGGTTTTTGCTCTGCTCTGAGGTCTGCACCTTCTGTGCTTAATGCAGTGCAAAGAACAATGATCTTGCTGTGATGGCCATGAGCAGATAGTTTAGAGCAATTAAAATGATGAAAAATTAAACATAGCTTGAGGAGCAGTCAAACAAAATCACCTGGTAAAATTAAGAAGAAAGCTAAGCCAATATGTGTAATGAACAAGCTGCTCCATGATTGTAATGTCAAGGAACGCCAATAACATAACTCACATCACGAAGCTGATTCCAGGTCGAATGAGCAATAAATAACTGTGCCCAGATGAGGAATTTCCCAGAAAGGCTGAAATTTCTACGTTTTCCTGAAAGGCCACTGGCAAAGTCCAATGAACAGCTGCTGGTGCCCCCAACCCCCGCCTCGCCACCTTCCCTGGCACCCATCTGTGGCTACCGCTGTGGACAATAATTAACAACTGTTTATTTATATGAGGCAATGCTGCCATTTCACCCAGCATGCCCCTGCTACCCACATCACACTGGAGCTCTGTCAATGGCTGCCAGTACCAGGTCACATCAACAAAATAAAACAGGGAAGCCAAAAACAACATTGGACTCATGACAGGACAGTCCAGGTCATTTGACCAGACCAGGAACAAGAAGGGGAGTGGGGGGTGAAAAAAACACAATACTCCCAAATGTAAATAAAAAACACCCAGCTGGGGGGGGGCACAGAATTCATTGCTGGTACTAACATAATTTGCCAGGCCAGGAGGCATGAACAGAGCCAGCCAGCTAAACAGAGGATATGTAGGCTGCATATACTGTATATTTACATGCTGAATGAAGTGAAACTGGCCTAAAACAATGTCAACAGGACAAGAAGTAAAAGTTAGTCTCTCAAACGGAGCCTTGGATAGCAGTAAAAGCCCAACAGGATTTCTAACACTTCCCCACTCCAGCCAATTATTAGGCTAGCTATATACCATGTGGGGGGTGAGCTCAATGGGGATCACCTTCCCTGGAAGGCCAGGTTTATTGAAAAGGTTGCATGTAGAAATCAAATAAACAAAACAGAAAATAAATCCTCGCCATCCAGGCACTAACTAAACATTTCAGATTTTTCTAACTGAGCGGTGTAGGGCTCCTCCCAGACACCCACAAAACAGACAGTGCAAACCTTTTTGTCTCAGTCCATAAGCAAACTTCCCTGTCTCCTCTCTCTTAGGCTGATGGCTCCTGAGTCCCAGGCCAGAGCAAAACTTTCCTCTCTTCCTGGTTATTTAAACCACCTGACGGTGGACTCCAGTTGACCGTAAAATCTGGTCCGGAACCAATCCTGCCAAGGTTGCTGGTAAAACCAGGACCGGATTCCACATTAGTCTACTCCAAATGAACGCATGCGAGGCGACACATAGCGTCCATCTATCACCTCGCCTCACATAACGTCACAACCTATATATTTTTTTTCATTCGGTTTACAGGTTGAACCAAAAAATAAATAAAATCCAACAGATTCCTTCAGCCACATTATATAGCATGGAAAGACAAATCTATTGTATTTTGACAGCTGGCCCTGACAGCAAAATACCTGAACAGCGACTGCATGTTACTGGATGCAGCCACTGTTTGACTGAAAATGTTATGCCTGAATTATGGAGAGAGTGCTCCTGCGATTGACAGGAGGGTATTTCTATTTCATCCATTTTTTTTGTCTATAAGCGGGGATGTAGGGGATAAGGGTGGAGGAAGGTTGGTGGTTGATGGGCAACTCCAAATTACTTGCAATATTGCCTGTTATAATGACTGGAAATGTATACATGGGCATTTTTTGTATTAATTTACATGTATTGGATGTTTGTATTTGATGATGATAACTCAATAAACTTGTTACTTGATTTTAAAAGAAAATGTTATGTCTGACTCTTCATTTTTCAATCGAAGGATAGATATCAACCAGAAAGAGGGTGACAGGGCCACCCACTAACTGATTTATGGCCAGTTCATCAGGGACCAGATGAAAATCATGTAATGTAAAGCTCAAGATAAAAACATGGTTGTGATAGGCATAAAATTGAGAGTGATTGAAAAGTCTTTTTTTTTTTCAAATAACAAACATGTTATACTTACCTGCTCTGTGTAGTGGATTTGCACAGAGTAGCCCAGATCCTCCTCTTCTCGGGTCGCTCTTCGGTGCTCCTGGCCCCTCCCTCCTGTCGAGTGCCCCCACAGCAAGCAGCTTGCTATGGGGTACCCGAGCCGACCTGGAGCTCCGTGTGTCCATTCAGACACGGAGCTGTGGTTCGGCCCTGCCCCCCCTCTCTCCTGATTGGCTAACTGACTTTGCTTGGCAGCAGTGGGAGCCAATTGAGCTGCTGCTTTGTTTCAGCCGATCAGAAGGGAGAGTCCTGGATGTCCAAGGGACTCATGGACATCGCTGGATAGAGAGATGGGGCTCACGTAAGTATTAGGGGGGCTGCTGCCCACAGAAGGCTTTTTATCTTAATGCATAGAATTCATTAAAATAAAAAACCTTCGGACTTTACAACCCCTTTAAGGTTTAAGGTGTCAAAAATGTCCGACATGTCCGCCCCAATATCGCAGTCCCGATAAAAATCGCAGATCGCCGCCATTACTAGTAATAAAAAAAAATAATAAAAACGCCATAAATCAATTCCCATAGTTTGTAGATGCTATAACTTTTGCGCAAACCAATCAATATACGCCGATTGCGATGTTTTTTTTACCAAAAATATGTAGAAGAATATATATCGGCCAAAACTGTTGAATCATTTTTATATTTTTTGGGGACATTTATTATAGCAAAAAGGTAAAAATATATATTTTTTTTCAAATTCATCGTTCTTTGTTTGTTTATAGCGGCGATCAGAAATGACGCTGATACATCTAGATACTCAATCATCAGGTACGTTGTATTCATTGCCATGGACTAGAAGGACGCATGACTATCCAAATTAAAGAAAATTGGACAAATAGGAGATATTTACAAGTTGCTTTGAAGCTAAACTCCAGGGAAACATCCAAATACATAGATAAAATACATATATTTGTATTATTGTCCATCTAGCACTGAAATTTACATAGATCTGCCACAAAGCACAACCCTGCCTTGTTGGGCAGGAGACATGATTTTTCTCTGCTGCAGTTCAGTAAGGCTCAGTTCCCACTGCCACAACTTGGGATCTGACTTGTGAGACCCAAAGTCACATGACATGTGAAATCCCATGTTAGTCAATGAGAGCTGTCTTAATTAGCACTACTGAAGTCGCTCCAACTTTAGAAAAGGTTCCTGTACCACTTCAAGGCGACTTCAATCTGACTAGTGTCCATAGACTATAATGGAAGTCGCTTCCAAGTTGGATCCTTGTCTATATTGATGTGATTTGGATCCAACATTAAAGAAGATTACACAGGCATTCCCTGCGGTGTAGCCCCTCCCTCACTTCAAAATCGCATCAAAGTGGTACTTAAGTCGCATCAAGTTGCCAGGAATTCGTCTGGCAAAGTTGCATTGTAGGTTGCAGTAGTGTGAACCGAGCTCGACACTTATAGGTTTTGTTCCTTCCCTAGCCTATGACTGGAGAAAAGTAGAAGCAACAGACTGGTGGGGCTCATCTCTGCATCACTCTCCTCTTTCCTGTAATCACTATGCACCTTGTTAGCACATGAGCACCGAAGCACAACTGATTGGCTCCTTGTGCTGCTCCTCTCTTTCTGAGTTTAACCAGAAGTAGAGAGACTGCAGAAGCGTCCCATGCTGAAACATGAACAGAGGACTGCATCTATGTATAGGGTAATGTAGAACCACCACTAAACTAATGTTTCGGCGTTCATGCCCTCTTTATCAAACTGTACTGTGAGCTTTTATATGAGATATCTGGGACATGGTATTTCTCCGGCTAAACTGTTTTGGCAATATGCATTGATCAAGTCAGTTATATGCAAGTGCAATTTTAATTTCTCGCTATTAAAGTGGTTTATCTGCACTATCCAGTGCGCTCTGTTTCTGTTCTTTATCTGCACATTGTGGGAAGCTCATGGTGTGCAGTGAAATGAGAGTAAGTCATTTCAGTACAGGAAAAAAAACCTGTACAACTGTGTAAGACTGAAGGGCAGGCTGGAGTTCAACTTTCACGTATTGTTGCGTCAATCTTTACGTCCACTCCACCCTACCCTTTTTTCTATTTTTATACTTCGAGATTATTTACTAGTCAGTGGAAGGAAAAAACAAAAAGTAAGTGTCCTTTTACATTCATAACAGCATATATGACTGAAACACATTCCAGAACAAATGTAAGGTGGGGAATGGTGGGGTGGGTCATGCGAAGGTGACAATGGCAGGAACACGGGGGGCACCCATGCAGAGGAACTTACTGCTTTCCCGGAGTGTGGTAACCCATCAGAATGCTGAGACAGGGACAAGAAACATGGTGAGGTCAAAGAGAAAATAAGGAGATGGGGCAATAAAAATAACAAAACAAAGCAAAGCCAAGAAGGTTACAGGAAAATTTAGGATATGTTGGGCTGTTCTGAAAGGCGTGTAGTCGTAGTTTAGGAATAAAGCCTCGGATTTAAAGGATAGTTGACCTTGGTACCTTAATAACTGATAACACTCAAAGCTATATTACACATGTAAGATGTATGCTTGATGTACACTAAATTTCATCCTACTCATATGTTCATATGACTGATATGCTTATATATATATATGCCATTCTCTCTGGTGATGAGGGAGTGTGGATTTGTGAATGCACCGTACGGTTGGATAGGCCATCAGGAGGCACTGTTACCATACTGCTTATTAGCAGGTGATAGTGTCTTTTCAACGCTTAACTACAGGTCTCTATATGTAAAGCCATAGCCTTACCTTGAACTAAGTGAATATCAAGTTCTTAATATCTGCAGTTTAGCTTATGAAATGATACCACCAATATGTCCCTCAATAAGACACAAGAAATGCTTTCCTAGCTCTCACGAACGGCCACCTTTGCTCTTTCTATATTGCACAGCGACTGGTTATGTATCTTCCCTTCTGTGGTCCTAAAGGGCTGAGCTGCCAACCTTAAGGCCTCATACACACGGGCGTATCTAAAAAAATAAACAAAACGTCGGGTCCGACGTCAAGGAAAAAAAGTCGACGTTTTTCGGCGTTATGCATTGGCGTTTTTGAGCGTTAGTGAGCGTCGGCGTCAATAGGCGTTTTTTTTAAAAAAATCATCCCTCTGCTATTTTTCAACCTAAAAACGTCGGCGTCAAAAAACGGCGGAAAACGCCGGTACAATATTAGGTGGCGTTTGTTGGCGTTTGTTGGCATATTGTGGCGTCGGCGTCAAAAAATGTCAAAACGTTACAGCCTCAGAACGCGATGGCCATGGGTTCTACTTTCTGCTCACTAACGCCGACGCCACCTACAGCTCAAAAACGCCGACGTTTTTATGGGGCCATTGACTAACATGGAGAGCTGCAAAAAACGCCAGAAAACGCCGGCGTCAAAAAACGTCCGTGTGTTCAGTGGGTGCATCCTTTGTGAAGATCTCACGCAATTACCCCATCTTGATCATGCAATTAGCAGCAGGCTGGCAGTGACGAAAAACAAGGGGTGGTTCTGTCACAAAGCTGTCCACCCATGTCATTGGAGTCCACATGAAGTGAAGTTCATGTGGATATGAAGTTCAATGAAGCTTCAGTGTTCAGGCTAAAGTAAGAGTATTGACTGTTCTACTATATTGGCACAGGTGACAAAAAAAGATGTTTCTGCACACTGCAGCATAGATTTAGAAAATAGATGTGAGGGTCTATTGTGAATAGGGGGGAAAAAATTGTGCTTTAGTTCAGCTTTAATCTAAGCAAATGATGACCATAATATACAATTGTATGCAGATCATTTTTTAGTTGATAGAAAAGTCATTTTTATTATAAAAACCATATGAATTGATACTAAAACCTGCGTCAATAATACAAATTGGGGTAATAAAATCCCGAAATAGGACTATCTGACCAACTTATAAACTAATAATTGACTCTATAATGGTTGGGGTAGAAGAGGAGTATGCAGCCCAGTGATTGGTTCACATCTCTGTATGGTGAGGAGGGAATAGCATATAGAAGTGGGATTGGCTGGCATGGTGGGGAAGTATTCAGAACTTAGGGGAAGTTTCTCACCTTCCTCAGTTGGTTCTCCAGCTTCACAAATTCCTCCTTCCTCTGCTCCAGAGCGATCTCTAGGCTCTTCAATCTGGAATCCTTCTTAAGGCCAGAGGAGGCTAGGGTTGAAGCATGCTCCTTAAGGTCAAGAAGTGAGGACTGCAGAGAATACAGTAACACCAATATGTTAGAGAGCAACTTTACCTGGTAGGTAAAATTTTCATTTACTGATCCCAGAACAGATCTGAGAAGAAAAAAAAACAACTATTTTTTAAAGAAAAATAAATGCCGTTTTTGGAGGCTACAATGCCTCGTATAGGCCACCTTTGGAATCTTAATTCAATGTTTAAAGTTGAACTCAAAGAAATATAAAAAAAGACACAAATCAATGCAGCTCTGTATTCTCTAAAAAATAAACAAGTTCACTTTTTTCAGTGCAACTAATCTAAGTATCTGTTCCTGACTCAATATCAGCCTCTATATTTCCCCTATAAAGCAGCAGTAAGTCGGAGAAATGGAGAGGCAGCTCTGGTATCCAGTCAGGTGCTGACTACTGATAGGAGAAAAGAGCAAAAAGATGACTTCATCAGTCGGTTGCTCCTCCTTCACTATTAAAATAGGCAGGGTGGTGTATTCCTTAAAGCCCAATTTCAAACTTAGCTTTATGCCCCCACCACTAATTTTGTTTTCAAGTCAGCCATATGACACACAGAGTCCTCTTCTTAAGAACTTCTACCAGCAGTGGGTGGTCCTCAATGATGCAGACATAGAGGCAACCAGGTGATGACTGCCATCATTACACTATAAGTACAGGGTGCAGTGGTGGCATCTACTTAGTGGGGGGGACACAGTATATGATCTTGGCATCATTCAACTCATGACATGCCACTTGAAGGGGAGGCGAGTACTGTAGCAAGAGCTTTTATTTCAGCACTGGCTAGGGCTACCTTTAAAAAAAAAAAAAAAAATATTTGGAGAATTCTAACAGAGAAAGTGGTATCATTGACTGGAACTTTTCTTTTTTCTAATGGCTGACTTCACCCTAATTAAAAAAAAAGATAATAATTCATATCATTCAGGGAAAGAGGAATGTCATTGTATGAAAAACTAAAATTAAAAAATCTGATATGCGCTCTAACCATTACTATTACATCTAAGCAAGACTTTCCAATTTTTCAATAAATAAAATTTTAATTGATCCAGCAAGTCTTAGTTAAATGTAGTGGGAATGGTTCGCCCAAATCAGTTTTTTTTATTTTATTTTTTCATACCGAGTCTCTTAAGAATAGCTCTCATTCCCTTTGTGTGTGTGTATATGTATATATATATATATATATATATATATATATATATATATATATATATATATATATATCCCTCTCCTACATCTTGAGTGGGGATACCCTAGGCACCTTCATATGGTGTCTTAGAACTTATTAAGAGGATTTTGTGTATATACCGATGATGTTGTCTTGAGGAACCACCCCTTTCTGAGTGTGAATGTCACTGTATCCAGGCACAGTGAACACAGACAGATCATACAAACTAGCACTATCATACATTGTTGGTTTTTGGTTTAATAGTGCTTTAAATTTCTGACTTACAAATTCAGAAAAATGGTACCTCCTCTGTTTGATATTCTATTATATCAAATTGAAAAATTCCAACTAATCAAAAACACTGATTGCAATCAATGTATGGTCAGATTAAAGGGGTAAAAATATATATCAAGACTCGTTTTCTTTGATCAGATGTTTATAAAACCCCCTGGCTATGAGATCTGGTTCATGGATGAATGGACAGACTGGCATTTCTACCTCTTTCTCAGACAGATCTCCCTGTAATTGGCTGACTTTCTCTTTAAGCTCCTTCAGCTCCTTCTTGCAAGACTCAATCTCTTCCTGCTTTTCACGTTCGTCGCGGTCCCGCTGTTCCTTTAGACGCTCAATAATTCTCTCCTGGGGAACAAACATGAAGTGTGTTTTTTTATTAGACAGTCAGACTAAAGGGTCAGTTCACCCAAATTTGTTAGCTTATCCTAAGGTAATGCCCAACTAAACTCCAATGTAAAACTCTGTCAAATGATTCCAGGTGCAATATAACAGTAAGGGTTCACATGGTTACCATTTGTGTAGCTGGTAAAGCAGCCACAGCTATAGTAAAATAGCTCGTCTTCTGCTAATCTTTGTGTGGAAGCAGCTGTCTTTCTGCAGCGACCCCTTACATGCCCCGGTATATTCGAGCTAGAGCTCTCCTATCAGCAAAGCTCAAGCTCTTGGCTGATTGGAGAACTCTAGTGGTGAATGTGAAGGGGCATCAGACTGCTTTAGAGAGACCAATGCTTCCACACAGAAAGCAAGGGCTCCACTCAGCAGAAAAGTGCAGGGTACAGAATTTTCCCTGAGGCTGCTTTACAAAGAAAAATCATTGTCAGACACTGAGAGCTCCCAGATTTTCCATGCATAAATCATTTATCCTGAAACCACAACTGGACTTTAAAGTGTTTGTAAACCCTTACATATACCCAGTGAAGTGACTATTCTCAGATGATACACAGAGATAAAAAAAAAATCATCCTACATAAGTTGTACCGGTTTATCTGCAGTCTTCTCTTCTCTACATCTTACATTTTTTCAAAGTCCAGAATTTATAAAGCTTCTTGAGCGTCCAGGAAAAAAGGGGCAGAGAGCTGAAGTTACACTCTGCAGAGCTCAGTGAGGAGAGCTCAGAGCTGATTGGAGGGAAAGGACCCCCCTTCACACAGCATACAGGAACAGAGCTGGAGATCCCTCCTTATCACCATTTTTCTCTTGGTGTCAGGAAAACTTGTCAGAAGTGACTCATGCTGTTATCAGAGGAACAAAGCAGCACACGGAAATTACACTTGGTGTTCTTAATTGTGACCAATACACACTATAGAGGGATATGCTTTGTTCATATTTCAAGTCTGAGGTTTACAACAAACTTTAAGTGCCTGTCAGCAATGCATGTCCCATATTTTTATCATGACCATTTTTTTTTAACCTCCTATCAACCAAGACAAAACATTAATACAGGTTAGACAGTCCCCTAATCCATGCACATTAACAGCTATGGTGTGGTGGGGCTCTCACTTTCTCCGCCAGCGCCTCCTCCAGGGTAGTTAGTGCAGTGTCTGTGTTGGTGGTATCTGCCTGTAGAGATTTCACTCTCTCCTTCAGGCTGCCCAGCTGCTTCTCCTTGTCCCTTAACTGCTCCTGCAGGTTCTCAATCTAGAGGAGGAAAGAGGAGAAATTGTGACACAATTTAAAGGATAAGTTCACATTTGGAAGATGTTACATGTTCCAGCTCCTGCACCTTCCACCCCCCCCCCCCCCCGTGATAGCAGGTGGGAGTTATATTCCCCGCACTCACTGTCACTTTTAGCATGGCTGCGCTGGGGTCTGCCCACCCAGCCGCAATATTCAATCACAGCTTCCTGTGAAAGAATATTCTATAAGTACCATCATCCACCATGGCAGACGTACTTGTATTTTGAATGTGCTGAGGGCGCACTGATCAGCATGCCTGTAGTCCATTCACACTGCCTTCAACTCTGCATTGACTGATCATACATAGGTAAGGGCAACAGAGCTGTAGGCAGGAGCATGATCTGCCGATTGCGGGTGCAATGCTTTCCAGGCTCCTGTTTTTAAAAATAATAAATTCACATTTATTTACCATTTATTATTTTTATGTAAAGGTAAGCTTAAAAAAATAATAAAGTCACCATGTTTTAGGGGGTTCCAAGATGCCCCTTCATCAGGGCTTCACAATGTTGGACTGGAAACAAAAATCTGGGAAGAAACACTCTTGAAACCTGGAGTTATGAACACAGTCAATGGTTTAGCTGTGGTTTTCAACAATAAAACCCCATAATTCCAAAAGGTCTATACTTCAAGCTTCTCTTCCAGTTCAGCATAGTCAATGGGCCTTTTGGAACCCAAAAACATATTGGGTAGTAGTACCTTTCAGTAATATCTTGGTGCTCACTTCTTCTACAAACTTCTGACCATAATCTTCATTTACTCTCATAGTAAACTATTCATAAAGTGTAGAGAACAGGAACCAGGATATCATTTCACATACCTATTTTTTTTTTTTTTTTCGGTATATTGAAAACCAAAATGTTTGTTTTAGTTTTGGACAAATTAATAAATGATACAGAGTGGTAGGTACTCTATGTCCCATTGGTGAGATTTCCTTTTCCAGAGACACAGGTAGCCAAAGGAAATCTCTCCAAAGTGAGAAGAAATTGCCTGTTTGACAGTGGTCACCAATCAATGGCTCTACCGAAACACAACTTGTGCCTGATGACAGTGGCCACGCCTTCCCCAACCATCTGGCTTTATTCTAGCACACTGGAAGAATCTGTAACGTTTTTCAAAAGGGGTGTTATTTAAAGGAGAAATAGTCTGCTCAGAGCAGCAGGGAGATCTGAGCGATCAGTTGTGTTTGATCGCTCAGTTCTCAGCCTTAGAGACAGCGAGGGACAGATGCTGCATTGCATTGATGCTGCATCCACCTAGGTAAGTATGGTTTACAAAAAATCCCATACTTCTCTTTTAATGTAGTTTGCATTAAAAGTTTAGGCCAGGGGTGTCCAACATTTTGAAATTCCTAGGCCACATTGGAAGAAGAGGAAATGTCTTGGGTCACACATAAAATACACTAACAATAAGGATAGCTGATGAGAAGAAAAACTTGAGCAGATCGCAAGTTAATGATCACTGATATAGATAATATACCCATCTGAGTAATAAAACTATCTTTGTATAAAACTTTGAAAAATATTATAAAAGTAAAAAAGGGCAACATAAAACTAGTATGATTTGACATTTTTTAAAATAAACTAACATATCAATATCTGGTTGGATGGATGTAATAGCAAATTCTCAATGAATTCTCAAGGTGCTCTTTAGATATTTTGTCTCTGATTTTGCCCTTCATGTGCTTCATCCTTGATTATGCACTATACTGTCAACAGTATTGGAACGCCTGCCTTTACACGCACATGAACTTTAATGACATCCCAGTTTTAGTCTGTAGAGTTCAATATTGAGTTGGCCCACACCCTTTGCAGCTGTAAGAGCTTCAACTCTTCTGAGAAGGCTGTCCACAAGGTTTAGGAGTGTCTATGGGAATGTTTGACCATTCTTCCAGAATGCATTTGTTAGGTCAGGCACTGATGTGGACGAGAAGGTCTGGCTCGCAGACTCTGCTCTAATTCATCCCAAAGGTGTTCTATCGGCTTGAGGTCGGGTCAGGTTGAAGCCAGTTAATTTCCTCCACCCCAAACTCGCTCATCCATGTCTTTATGGACTTTGCTTTGTGCACTAGTCGAAATCATTTGGTAGAAGGGGGATTATGGTGTGGAGCAGTTTTTCAGGGGTTGGGCTTGGCCCCTAAGTATCAGTGAAGGGAACTCTTAGGGCATCTGCATACCAAGACATTTTGGACAATTTCATGCTCCCAACTTTGTGGGAGCAGTTTGGGGATGGCCCCTTCCTGTTCCAACATGACTATGCACCTGCGCACAAAGCAAGGTCCATAAACCCATGAATGAGCGAGTTTGGGGTAGAGGAACTTGACTGGCCTGTCCTGGCTTCAACCTGATAGAACACCTATGGGATGAATTAGAGTGGAGTCTGCGAGCCAGACCTTCTCGTCCAACATCAGTGCCTGACATCACAAATGCTTTCTGGAAGAATGGTAAAATATTCCCATAGACACTACTAAACCTTGTGGTAAGCCTTCATAGAAGAGTTGAAGCTGTTAGAGCTGCAAAGGGTGGGCCAACTCAATATGGAACCCTACAGACTAAGACTGGGATGCCGTTAAAGTTCATGTGTGTGTAAAGGCAGGCGTCCCAATATGTTGGACAATATAGTGTAGCTGCTCACAACTATAGATGCTGCAGAAAAGTGATGACATGAATAAGGTGTGATTGTGGAGAGATAAATATTTTTCCTTGGGGAGATAAAACTTATAAAAGTCTAGAAAAGAGACACTGTCAATTTTTCTTTGGCACCATGTGCTATTTGTTTTGTTTAAAAATCCCCCTCCCCCCCAAAAAAAATCTAAATTTTAAAGTAAGTTTACAATTTTGCATTGGTCCACATTTATAGCTGTTTTGGGCCACAGTTTAGACACTGCTGATTTAGGCCCACTATAAAACAAACCTGTCACAAATTATTTCGACACTTGCTTGACTATGACATGCTAACGGGAAGGGGCCCCCCCACCTGTGCCCAAGATAAAGACTATAACTTTTCAGTGAGTAATACAGTTAAAGTGCCAACACTGCGTATACACAAAAATCAAAGTGATTAAACCAAGATTAATAAAAAAACACAATTAATTTCCATCCAAGTTAACTGACATCCCAGTTCCCAAATCCACAGTTCACAATAACAGCTCACAATATTTTTACAGTTTTCTTTCTGCAACTGGTGAGCAAAGCCGCACACAACCGCAAGAGTGCGGCTGGCCTGGCCACAGGGACGAACACATCTCTCAGTTTATGGTGGTGTTTTACTGCTCTTTAATTAATCAGAACTTCTGGCCGCAACAGGACCCATGGAAGACTCTTACGCACACAGGACAGACCCGAGTTCCAAAAATACCTGCAGCCGTAAAATGGGCCCTTTCAGGGAGAAAGGGCAGAGCAGGAAGTCCCGGGAGACGAGACGTGTTTGACGTCTGAAAACACCTCTCAGCTTCAGGAGAAGGGTTAACTGACGAGTGTGTGGCCAGCTTTATCTCTTTTGCGATTTAATAGGCCAGATTGGTGGCGACTCTAAGGTCATATGCAGGGTGAGGCCACTCATTCCTTAACATATTCAATGCTGAAGAGTTTTAAAGATCCAGGCAACAGTACTAAACTTGGGATCCTTCATCAAAGCGGGCCAGTGTTAAAGCAGATAATTACTATAACCATAATACAATTCTACTGCAATATAAGCCATGCTGAAGTTTATTTAAAATAGATGCGAACCATAAACTAAAATCTCAACATGTTAATGTAAATTCAAAGGTCATATTCTCATTGCTAAATCTGCAGCTTTTATTAACCACTTCAGCCCCGGAAGAATTTACACTTTAGGACCAGAGCACTTTTTGCGATTCGGCGCTGCGTCGCTTTAACTGACAATTGCGCGGTCGTGCGACGTTGTACACAAACAAAATTTGCGTCCTTTTTTTCCCACAAATAGAGCTTTCTTTTGGTGGTATTTGATCGCCTCTGCGTCATTTCTTATCGCCGCTATAAACAAAAGAAGAGCGACCATTTTGCAAAAAAACCCAAATTTCTTACTTTTTGCTAAAATTCAAATCCAAAAAAAAATATAAAAAAACATTTTTTTTCCACCGTTTTTGGCCGATTTATATAATTCCTCATATTTGCGATAAAAAAAAAATCGCAATTGGTGTTTATTGATTGGTTTGCGCAAAAGTGGCCGCGTTTACGGATGATGAGAATTCATTTCTGGGGTTTTTTTTTTTTATACTAGTAATGGCGGCGATCTGCGATTTTTAGCGGTAATGCGATATTGGGGGGGGACATGTCGGAACATTTCGACACTTTTTTGGGACCAATGACATTTATTCAGCGATCAGAAATTTAAATGTCCACTAATTACTGTATAAATGTCATTGGCAGTGAAGGGGTTAACCTGCAGGGGGAGAGCTAGGGGTTAAGTGTGTTCCCTGGGTGTGTTCTTATTGTGGGGGGGTTGGGCTAACATGGGCATGAGAGATCTAACTGATCCCAGTGACAGGGATCAGTAGATCTCTCATGCCCCACTGACAGGGGGGGGAACCGCCGTGTTTACATCGCCGGTTCCCCGTTCTTTTCCCTGTAGCCGCTCATCGCGGCTCGCCGGCTGACATCGGGTCCGCCCGAGCCGCGGGCACACTCCCCAGGAGTGCGGCGGGTGCGCATGCGCGCGCTGCCGGCGCGCGCGCCCCCTGGTGGCCAAATGCGAATCGCCGCTTATTTACGGCGATTCGCGCAGGGCTCCCCGACTGCCGCCGTGAAAACACGGCGCGCGGTCGGGAAACGGTTAAAATATTCCCAGCTGATCCTCCCATAAAGTTCCTTGTTCAGACACTTCCTGCAACAGGATGACAACGCCCTGTCCCTTGCCTTCCATTTGTGCTTCTGCGTTGTCACCTTGCTACATGGGCTTCAGATGGAGACTATGTGTGAACATTTCAACACACATTATGCATGGTCCTGCCCTGAGAGATGCCATGCAGTCATCACTGGAATGTTTGTAGAGAAGAAGTGGCTACAAAGAGGTTACAGGCAATCTATTACTGGGAGATAAAAACGGTTGAAAAAATAAGTATTTAGATTACATTTTGCGTGCTCTCCCTGTGCATGTGTGGGTTTCCTCTAGGTACTCTGGTCTCCTCTCACACTGTAAAGACATAATAGGTGTATTGGCCTTGGTATGTGTATGTAAGAATGAAAGCTAGGGACCTTAGATTGTAAGCTCCTTGAGGGAAGGGACAGATGTGAATGTACAATATGTAAAGTGCTTTGTAAATTGCTGGCACTAAATACCTATAATAAAGAAAATGAATATAAAGTGCACAGTGCACATAGGAAACTAAATGGCATCTGGATAAGGTTTACAAACACCTTTAGGCCCCTTTCAGACATGCGGACCATTTGTCCATTTTTTAGCCATCTGTTGATGGGTGAAAAACGGACATCAATGCATCTCTATGGAAAAACGGATGTAAATGGATGATTATCCATTTACATCAATTTATATCCGCATCCATCAACATCCGTTTTTTGAAACGGATCAAAGCTCTATTTTGTTGCATTGGTAGTGGATGTAAAAACTTATGAGAAATGGATGTAAACGTCATCCATTTTTTTCTTGACTGAACTGATGAAATGAGCAATGTACCCCATACTCATTCACACGGGGAGGGGGGGGGGCAGGATCTGGGGGGGGGATCTTGTTAAAGGGGGCTTCTGATAAGCCCCCAGCCCGCAGACCCTGACAACCACCGGCCAGGATGGGGGGGGGGGGGGGGCTCGCTCATCCCCTCCCTTAATGACCTGCTGGGCTGCATGCTTGGATAAGGGTCTGGCATGGATTTTGGGGGGAGGGACTTTTTTTTTTTTTTTTTTTTTAATTTTGGCATGGGGATATCCCCTCCAGATCCAGACTAGACCTGGGGGGGAACCCCACACCGTTTTTTTTTCACACTTTTTTTTTTTTACTCGCAATTCATTTTTCTACATTCAGCTGTCAGCGGGGATCCCCATGATTAAGCTCCGAGAGGCAGAGCAAAACGCTTTGGGGTGGTGGCCTGGCGGGAGTCCAGGCTGAGGTTTTCATCCCATTTATGACCACCTACGTGGATGTGCGGCATCAGGGATTTCCTCCTCTCCCTCTTCAGACTGCTGATGACCCATCGGTTGTTAAGGGAAGAGGTGGCCGACTTTCCGGCCCTTTCCTTAGCAACCAGCTATATACAGTGAATGTACATCTAAAATAAAAAAAACACAAATCACAAATCGCGGTTAAAAATGCGGTACTTGAGTTTTGGATGTGGGTCCATTGAAGTCTATTACATGCAAAATGCTGCATTTTGTGGGGAAAAAAATCCCTGACCTTTTCCAAAAACGCAGAGGCACAAAAATGCATTCATGTGAACGTGTTCCATAGAAACCCACGTTAAAAAAATTCCCTGCATTTCTGCAAAATGCAAAAAGCATCAAAAACTCATTAGTGTGAATCAAGCCTTAAATAAAATACATAGATGAGAAGGATGCAGCTAATTTTAATGGCAAAAATTAAAATTCCAAAGACACACTCCAAAATCTTGTGGAAAACCTTCCCATGAGAGTGGGAAACCAGCAAAGGGGTGCAACTCTATTTTGCTGCCCATGGTTTTGAATGGCTTGTCTATCAATCTCATATAGGTATGATGATCACATGTCCACCAACTTTTGGCCATGCAATGTAATTCTCTGAGCACAACTTTCCTTTCTTTCTAAAGCCTCATACACACAATGAGAATACCAGATGAATGATCGTCTGTTTTTTTGTTTTTGCATGCTAGACTCATAGAACATGAAGAGGTTACTAAAGTTACGAAAATTCTCGTACGACAAAATACAACTTTAGAAGTGATGTAATGTGTTGTATTGTGTTCTTTCGTTTCTGAGCATGCAGAATACTGCACTGATTAAATGAAAATTGTTCATTCTGGTATCGTATGAGAAAAAAATGTGTGTTTGTCCTTTCACATGATTTCATATTAACTGTCCTGATCGGCTCTCAAAAGCTGTGTACCAACAATCAGATTATTGTATGATTGCTTCAAAAGCGGTATTTTTTTGTCTGATTTTCTGATTGTGTGTACTAGGTATAAGCCTACACTCCTACTTACCTACACACAGCAGCAAGACAGAGAGTGAGGGATAACAACTAAACCCTACAGCACTTAACAGAGCCATGGGTGTAATTTCACGCACACACAATGCTTCAGGCTATGAATAGCAGCTACACTCTCTGGTTATATGTGGCATGACTTCTAGCACAAATAAGTGAAATATACAAGAATGAGTATATATGTATGAATTGAATCTTTCACAGAAATTAAAACAGTAGCACAGATCTCAAACTAAGAAAAGGTCTCCTTTACGCACATTACCAGCCCTAAACTTTTAAAGTTTATTCTGTTCTCCTGTGACCTGTTTTCAGCTGAAGCCGGCTGACGGCTCACGTCACATGCTAGGACCGGAACCCGGCTCAGCCTCTCAGCGAGCCGCTGAGAGCCTGAGCCAGCCACTCTGCCTCCCCTCCACAGCCCAGTGCTTTTATTTAATAATTTTTTTTACATTTTTTCTCATATTTTTATCATATTATTTTTGTATATTTTAAGTATGAATTTCAGGTATTTTATAGTTTGTGATGTCATTATGTCTCAACACTGGGAATCTGTGGCCTCTGGGTTTTTAGATATATTATAATTGATGTATAATACACAATTCTGCCACTAGAGGGCGTCGGACTGGCGTTGGGATGAGTGCGTTGGACCGGCACACACTTTTGTCCTTTAGCTAAAATCTTTACCACGGTAACATGGGAGGGAATGATGATTGGCTATGCTGGCAGGGGGCGGAGACCCTCCTGATGTCAAATATCGAGCGGTGAACCGGAAAGAATGTCCGTGATGAAGCACTATGTGGACAGCGAAATGCGTTGACGTCATTTCCGGTCCTCTGCACTCAACAACGTAATTTCCGTCCACGGTGGAACGCACGCTGGAGCAGACGCCAACAGATCCCTGTGATAATTCGAGTTGTCTTTTATCCCCTGTAAGTAGTTTTTATACTTGCGCAAAATAAAACAGTTTTACAGTACTTCACCATGAGGTTCTTTCCATTTCTCTGAGATATTGTGGAGTGGAAGTGTCTTATCAATCCGGTTTGGAAAATCCATCTCCACTGTGGGTCACGATCCTGCCACCACCAGTACCCAGTCTGTTTGACCCCTAGACTAAAAAGCTAGGGGTCCATTATTTCTGGTGAGTGAGGCGACATGTGGGGGTCAGCACTGAGCACTGCGGAGCGGTTTTTGAGCAACTTTTGGAGCACTTTTAAAGCACTACAACCACTTTATTGATCACCAATATGCACAGTATATGCATTGTGATGGACTATCGTTGAAAGTTATTGGATTTATTTCACTGTGGACATCATCACTATAACCAGGACTGTTTTCACAGATTTACACAGATTATTATGTGATTTATATGTTCATGATTTATAGATAATTATGATTGATTATTAGAAGGGTGGCGCAGCTGGTTTTGTATTTCAGTAATAATAATAAGCCAACAGAGCTCCCTTTCCAATTTTACTGAAAAAGGAGGTCAGAGTGGAGACAACTAACGTAGAAGCAGGGGAGAGGTGCTGCTCAGGTAGCGGCATAATCCAAGGCTCATGAATATGAAGTATGAAATGTTGTGTCATGTCCGTCAATGAACGATAAACAAAAGGAGAGTTTTGTTGCAATCTGTCCCAGCGGGAGAGATTGTCCATTGCTTCTCTCCAGCGGGGTCACAGACCACAGAAAAATACCTGGCATAGGTTCTACCACATTTTCTTTGGCAGAGGTTTTAAACTAATGATCAACAATAACTAATTTACTACACTAAAATAACGCAGTAGGTTATTTACATGGCTCCAAAATGTGTCTGGTTTCTCCTAAGATGCCTGTGTCATCAACAAAATTAGCAGGTGTCATTCTATTGAATTTAGAGCCTGCGGTTCGCTAATGTGATGTAGGGAATCCTGAATATGCATATGCACAAAGAATTGCCGGATAATACTAATTGCTGCTCCCTGGTAGTCTGTTTTAATGGCAAGCAATGCCTTCCCCTTCTCCACACTCCCAGTAATGCATGTCCCCTCTGCAGTCATGGAAACCATGCAACATGCCAAAAGATCACATGATACAGAGGATGATGTCATCTCAACAGTAAAGCTTCATTCACATGGCCGTAAAAAAACGCATATGCAAGTATTTATTTAATCTTGGATCTGAACATAGCTGCATTGTTTTCAATGGAGCCATTCACACAGGTGCATAAACACGCACTGCATTCAGACCCATTACATAGAATTCAAAAATCAGGGTGTAACAACAGGAGTATAAACACATTTATACATGTTTGTAAGCACATAAACAAATTCTGAACACAGGGGGAAAAAATCATTATTATACAAGTCTTTATGTGTTTAAATGCATCTATATGCAAGTATTTTACTGATCATTATGCAGGAACTTTTCTCCTAGAAAAAAACAAGTGTAGTAACATCAGTAACATTTTTAGGGCCATGTTAATGAAACCTAAGAGATGCCAGGATGAAAGGTACCTGTGATTCGGGCAAAATAGATAAATTACAAGGAGAATTTACTTGTTTTGGCTAAAAATTTAAATTTTTTCAACTTTTTTTTTTTTAGGCTCCATTTTAAAGTACATACACTCTTAAAATCAGCACAGAGAATATCATGCAAGTGGACAGTACTGGCAGTGTCTTACAAACCTGTGAATGCAGAGCGCCATCTAGTAGTCACAGAAAGCACACCACTCTCCACAAACGCAGTAAGACAATGACCTAAACTAAAAATTGAAGAGCTCTTTCAAAGCTCTTTTATTGCTAGCTTAGAACACGTGAATACTTTACAGCAGAACTTTACATAATAGTTTGATAATAATCCATGTTCTTTAACAAAAGAACATACAGTACAGTCTACATAAATAATTTTGCTACCAAAATTAGTGTGTTCTAAGTTGCTCCAGCATTGCCCCTGTTTCTTCTTGCTGGAGGCCGCCATTTTGTTGAAGCCCAGAGCAGTCACTTTCTTATTAAATCCCCCCCCCCCCCTCCTTAGTCTCAAAAACTATGTGTCACTTTTCTGGAATTAAAATGTGTGCATTTCCAGCCTTCATCTTATGCCTTTGCTCAGCTAGAGGGAAAGTCATCAGTAGCGAACAGTGCTTGGTCTCATAGGCTGCCTACTGAGGGAGAAAGGAGAGAATATCAGGGAGCCAAGGTAAGACGCTTACTGTCCTTGTAAGTTTAACTCTTGTGTGTCTCGACTTCATGGCAGCAGAGTTTGTTCTGTCACCTCTCCTGCTTTTCATTTCCTCCTCCCTAATCTGTGTTCCCTTGGCGCAGTTTGTGTTATTACTGATTCTTCCTCCCCCTCCTCAGCAGCAGTAAAACCTTAGGCTGTGAGCAGATCAGCCTCTAGTGATCCACCAATTATTGGTACAGTGCTGAGAATACAGGACAACTGAGGACACAATTGGCACAGCAGAGCGAGACAGTGCCTTACTGCATTTAAATAGTATAGGCACTTTTTTAATGTTTTAGATAACATTACATTGCAAAAGGGGGCAGCATGCAGTGACCTATCAGGACTTAATTTTTTTACTAAAGTTCCACTTTAATGTCCATAATCTGGGCACAGGTGCACATTAAAGAAACCTGTATTGAGACCAACACCTTGTCTGGCAATGCTAGTTTTCTGGTATGCAGATTATCTCAGTGGCTTCCACACTTTCGGTTTCACAAACCTAGAAAAACGACACCTATCTTGAGATGTAGGTTCTATATGAGTTTACTGCCCTCATGCTTGCTCTGAATCAGTGACCAGTAAACCAGAGACATCCGAGTAACACAAAATAGGTGATTCCACTCCACCCAATGAATATAAACCTGGGTGGAATTACCTATTTAGTGTTTAGCTGGCAGCTCATTTATTGCATTGAGAAATATTGGAGGGTTGATTTTTTTAGTTTTCATTTGGACACAATCCAAGTAACAAGTCATTTTTGATGGATATAACCTATGGTGGGCTTATGTACAGGACACTTTCTGCATGGAGTTTTCATAATCTCCCTTTGCTTGTGTGGGATGCTTGGAGCACTCCAATTTTCACCCACCCTCCAAAAGACATGCTGGTAGGTTTACTGGCTCCTATCTCAATTGGGTCTTGTATGTGTGCGCACGTATATATGCGCGTGTGTGTGTATGCGTGCATGCGAGAAAGGGACCTGAGATTGTAAGCTCCTTGAGGGCAGAGCTGATGTAACGGAACAATAGGTAAAGTGTTGTGTATATTGTTGGCGCTATATAGACTCCGGTAAGAAACAAACAAATTTATGGCCAAAAGTTTGTGGACGCCAGGGCATCGCACCTATATGAGCTTGCTGAACATTCAATTATAAAATCATAGGTATTGATATAAGTTGCCAACCTGCCCTCCTTTCTTGTAGCTATAACATCTTCCACTCTTTCAGGACAGCATTCCACAAGATTTTGGAGGTGAGGTACTGATGATGGAGAAGACCTGGCTCACAATCAGTGTTCCCATTCATTCCAAAGGTGTTCAGTAGTTCCTCCACACCAAACTAATTAAAACATTTCTTAATGAAGCTAGCTTTTTGAACACAGGGTCACAGTCATGCTGGAACAATAAAGAGACTTCCTCAAAACACAAGGTTGGAAGAGCACAATTGTCTAAAATGTCTTTGTGTGCTGTAGAATTAACCGTATCCCTCACTGGAAAAACCGGAGCTCAATCAATTGAACATGTGTACATATACATCTGGCTGTATAGTGTACTTCACAAAGTACACCCCCCAACATTTCATATCTCACCTTCTTCTGAAGCACATTGACTTTCCTCTCCTTGACGTCCAGCATGTCCTTGAGGTCATGAATCTCGCCGGATAAGGTGCCTTTCTCTTCAGACATTTCTTGGATTTGTTTTGTCTTTCTATTCAGCATGGTCTCCTTCTCCTCCAGGCGCAATCGAAGTGCATCCACCTATAGAAAAATCAAATCAGCTTAAAGTAGAACTCTACTTTTTCTATTGGTTCCCTGTCAACCCCTCCTTACAAAAAAAAAAAAATGATTGTCAATCTCTACTTATTCTTTCCACACTCCAGCACTATCCATGACTTCTTCATCAGTCCAATTACTGGCAGGACTCTTCAGAAAACAACAACAGTCATATAATTCTGTCCAGTTCCTGTGAGCCCAATCTTTTGTTTACACACCCTCTAGGGTAAGGTGACCAGACGTCCCTGGTTTCAGGGGACAGTCCCCAAACCAAATCTGTCCCCATTTGTGTCCCCTGATTGGATTTGAACAGGGGCCCAAGCCATTTCAAAGACAGTCAGTGCAGAATTAAGAAAAAATTCTGAATTACACCCCCCCACTCCGCTGCTCCTAATAGATTGGCTCAAGTCCCAGACAGCCACCTGCCTGCCTATCTCCTTGCCTTCCCCTGCGGAGGAATCTTCCTCTGCTCAGTTCCGCTCCCCACCCAGTAGTAGCCGGGGCCCGAAGAGAGGCTGTGAGGCGGGCAGTGGTGGTGACAGGCAGAGATAGGCAGCTGAGCTCAGCTGATAGTGTCCAGCAGCAGGCACAGAGGGGAAGCGGATCCGATCGTGGGGCTGCCGGGCTTCAACACAGGTGTGCTTTGGGGGTGTCTGTGAATAGACTACACTGCACTGTCTGTCTCTCTGGCATAATGGATGGTATCATAACTCACAGACAGCAGGCATTCTATCATGGCTCTGGCTGGCATTGCACTGCCACAGTGTGTCACATAACATGGCTGCTGGGACAGGGATCTATACCTCCCCTTAGTAAAAGCAACCTCCCCCACAGTAAGAACACACATTGTTAGGCACACATTTAACCCTTTGATTGCCCTAGATGTTAACCCCTTCCCAGCCAGTGTCATTAGTACAGTGACGGTGTATATTTTTAGCACTGATCACTTTATTAGTGTCACTTAGTGTCCAATTTGTCCGCCGCAATATCACAGTCCCGCTATAAGTCGCTGATTGCCCCAATTACTAGTAAAAAATAAAATATGTCCCTGGATTTCATTTTAAAAATCTGGTCACCTTACTCTAGGGGGTGTGTTATCAGGCAGGTTGGGTTCACAGTAATCCAGATCTGAGTGGCACTCACATGTCATTATGTGAATGATTTGGGCTGCAACTAACGATTAGTTGGCCGATTATTGTTTTGATTAATCGATTTATCAGATAATAACCTTAAAAAAGTTTGAGGTATAATTTAGTTAATATGTAAAGTATAAAATAAAAGACAATTTATTCTTAAAAGAGAAGTATGTTTTTTTTTTCAGATTTGTACTTACCTAGCTGGATGCAGCATCGGTCCAATGCTGCATCTGTCCCCCAGTGTCTGTACACTGAGAACCAAGCCACCGAACACCGCCGATGGCACGGTTCTCACTGATCCCCAAGCGGAGAGCTGTCAATCAGCTGCTCTCCTCTCTGCTCCTCCACATTCACTGGAGTGCTGAGCTGTGGAGGGCCGGGTTTGGCCGTCTCAGGCTCTCAGCAGGTCGCTGAGTGGCTGAGACCCTGAGATGTGGATCCCGACTCCTGGAGTAGTGATGACGCGGTGCCTGTCCCGTTTCCTGTGACGTCAGCAGAGAGCAGACTTCAATCCGCTCTCTGCTGAAAATGGGTCACAGGAGTGCAAAACGAATTGCACTCCTGTGATCCATAGGAGAAGTATTGCCAAACGAGCCCAGGCCATACTTCTCCTTTAAATGTCTCTATGCAGTGGTAAATATAAATAACCAACTATATGGTTAGCGAGCAAAATCTCTTATCCACTCTGAGAAGAACAGACAGAAGAGATATACTGTATATACGATTAGTGGTTAAATCTGGTAAATATCATCAGACTCAGAGATCAAATTTTTTATTTAAAGAAAAAAAAAATTAAAGACTGTTTTGCAGACTTTCAGACAGAACTGTCATATTATTATGTATGACAGACTCTCTTGTCATAGGCAGGTGGCTTGATAAAAGCTCCCTGCGCCTGCTGTCACTTATGCTGGCCATACAAAAACAATGTCTTCCTTCAAAAAAAAAATTTTCATTTTAAAAACGTTTGTTGATTTTCTAATGGTTAGTGGGGTCAAATAGACGTTTGTTTTCGACCACAGTGACAGGTACGTTTGAAGGAGCAGAATAGAAAACTTCTTGATCAAAGGACTCTTCAGACCGAGTATGTGGTTTTTGTTCAGAAATTACATTCATTTTAAAACAATGTTAAAAGCAAGTGAAATTTTCAAACAACATTCTTTCATTCAGCGAATGTACAAAGATTTTTCGTATGAATATTCTCATCCGAAAATTGATACATTTATGGCCAGTTCACACCAATGGAGTTTGCCTTTGATCCATCTCTACAGTGCTATTTGCTGTGTGTTTTGCGTTTTTGCATACGTGATTTTGCTGCGATTTGCGCTTTGCATTTTTTTTGGCCAATTTGTTGCTAGGCAGATTAAAAATGCAAATTGCGGTAACAACGGACTACATGCTTTTCTGCAGCTTCTCCATTGAAGTTTGTTGAACCAAAAAAGCAAAAAAAAAAAAAAAAGCACTGTTTTGCGTTAAAAAAAGTCCTCGACCCTTTCCAAATAAGCAGCGGCTGAAAAAAGCATAGAGGTGAACGCGTCCCATAGGAAACCATGTTAAATTAACCGTAGTGCGTTTCCGCAAAAAGCACCAAAAAAACACATAGTTGTGAACCAGGCATAAGACTTTTAGTAGCGGCAGCATGCTTTTTTTTTTATCACCTGTCGTAATGGGGTTAAAAAAAATAAAATTAGCCCTTTATAGTACAAAAAGAGCAGATAATCACTACTATAAGGGGTTCGTTTATACTGTGAAACAGTGAAAGTAATTATATTACCTATATCATATATATATATATATATATATATATATATATATATATATATATATATATATATATATAATGTATGAATGTGCCTTAGGGACCCTAGATTGTAAGCTCCTTGAGGGTAGGGAGTGATGTGAATGTACAATGTATATGTAAAGCGCTGCGTAAATTGACGGCGCTATACAAGTACCTGAAATTAATAAATAAATAAAATAATAATAAATATGCCCAGAAGTAGGATACTGTATATGAGCATTTTAACTAGGAGTCAGACAATAAGCTATATGAAGGGTAGAAAGGAGATATAAATATTTTATATTAAAGTAGTACTAAAAGCTGAGAATTTTTTTTCCCATTGATATGATCATTTTAAATATAATGCACACTACTGGTAAAAGTTTATTTTAAATGTAATTGTAATGCCTTCCATTAATTACCTTCAGTCTATCAGCCTCCACCTTTTCTGGGTTCAGATGCTGATCTTCCCAGCACATAGTCTTTAAAGTGATTTTTTTGTTAACCACTTCAGCTCCGGAAGGATTTACCCCCTTCCTGACCGGGCCATTTTTTGCGATACGGCACTGCGTCGCTTTAACTAACAAATGTGCGGGCATGCAACGCTGTACACAAACAAAATTGACCTCCTTTTTTCCTCACAAATAGAGCTTTCCTTTGGTGGTATTTGATCACCTCTGCGTTTTTTTATTTTTTGCGCTATAAACAAAAAAAAGAGTGACAATTTTGGAAAAAAAAACAATATTTTTTACTTTTTGCTATAATAAATATCCAAAAAAAAAGAATTATAAAAAAAACAAAAAACAAATTTCTTCATCAGTTTAGGCAATTAGCATATATTGATTGGTTTGCGCAAAAATTATAACGTCTTCAAAATAGGGGATAGATTTATAGCATTTTTATTATTAATTTTTTTTTTTTTTTTTACTAGTAATAGCGGTGATCAGCAATTTGCGGCGGACTGATCGGACACTTTTTTGGGACCATTTATACATCGATCAGAGCTAAAAATAGCCACTGATTACTGTATAAATGACACAGGCATGGAAGGGGTTAACACTAGGGGGCAACCAAGAGGTTAAGTGTTCCCTGTGGAAGTGTTTCTAACTGTGGGGGAGTGTACTGACTAGTGGAGGAGAGAGATTGCTGTTCCCGATCACTGGGAACAAATGATCTTCTCTCTCTACTCCCCTGTCAGAATGGGGATCTGTTTGTGGAGTGATTGAGGGTTGCCGGCGGATATCGCCACCGTCAGCAACGCGCACTTGCTCCGGGGACGCCCCGCAGGCGTGCGCTCCTGCTATATACATTAAAGGGACCGCTGTACCGGTACGGCATTTTGCGCAGCCGAGCCAACCTGCCGCAGTATAACTGCGGCACCTGGTCGGCAAACAGTTAAACAACAAACATGTTATACTTACCTGCCCTGTGTAATGGTTTTGCTCAGAGCAGCCATGATTCTCCTCTTCTTGGGTTCCCTATTGGCACGTCTGGCTCCTCCTGTCTCCTCCTGTCTTCAGGAGTGCCCCAATAGCAAGCTGCAAAGTATAGTATAGGGTGCCCCTATAGCAAGGTAGAAAATCTTCTACCTTTAAAACCACTCACTTCCTGCCCAGGACTACATGTCCCATGAGTCCCATTGCTCCTCACCTATTCACATTCACAAGTTCTCAGGCACTTACTGACATGTGTGGACGGTGTACTGAGCTGTATGTGTGCTGCACTGTATTTCCTGATATGTAAACAAATAATGGATTCTGTATGCAGGTCAAATAATCAGCTGGCCAATTAATCCATTATGAAAAATAGTTGACAACTATTTTCATAATCAATTAGTTGTTGATTAATCGATTAGTTGTTTAGGCCCTAGAGTGATCCTGGAAGAATGCCGCCCTCTGCTGCCGCTGGAGGATGAGGTAGAAAAAGGAATGTAAAGTTTTTTTTTTTCCAAATAAGATCTCTTGGGGTGGGGCTTTGGGGATAGAGAAAATCCTGAGATTCCACTTTAAAACTAGCCAATATCCTTCTAACTTTAATGGGTAAATTCTTCCCTAAAGCTATACTACTGTCACTGGAGCCAACCAAAGCTGTTTAAAGTGCATTCACCTGTAATGTTCATTTAAGGGTTTAGATGTTTTTGAGGGCCACTGATTTTGATCTGCATGCTAGGTAAAGCCAATATAAACAGTAATAAAAGATACTACTGTAGTGCCCCCGTATAGGTGCGTTTTCTAACAGGAGTTTTGGCTAGGAGAGGTAAATTTAGTCAGGCCTGACCGTAGTGTGCAGGCCTGGATATTTTGATCTGGGCAGGGAGGAGTGGCTCAGGGAAAATTGGGTGGACTTAACAGGTGAGGTCACCAGAACCTCCCACTTCTTTCTAGAAACCTGGAGAAGGTTTTCTGGTCAGTGTTCTAAGGAGCCCTGACCGATCCCCAAGCAGGGTTGGCAGGGGACAGGCCTCCTTAAATACTCTGAGTCAGCCCAATCTGGGAGGAGTAGTGTCGGGTGGAAGTCTGGAGATGTAGCAGAGGCGCTATGGTGCAGGCCCCTACTCGGGAGGTCGCCCCCAATCTGGGGAGGGTAACCTTGGGGCCTGGGGGTTTGGGTGCAGCCAGGAACGAGAGTGATTCCTGGAGCGGCACAGGAGGAACAGGAGAATAGCAGAGGTTCTACAGGAGGAGAGAGACTTTAAAGTATCCACTCGTGCGGTGAGTGGCGGTCTCTGGGACTGGAAGAAAAAGTGCTGGAGCAGGCTGGGAGAGGAATGGTGGACAGTCTGTGGGAGCCAGTCAAGGCAAAGGAGAGTCACTACCAGAGGGCAGGTCGACGGGACCTGGAGAGGATGGGCTGGGAATTGTGGCCCAGTTAGCACTAAAGTATTTTTGCTGCACATTCAGGGGCCTGTGATCCCTGGCCTGTAATGGGTGTTCCTGAGGTCCTGCTGAAACAGGGTAGGCCTCACTATGTGCTAACCGTGGTGAAGAGAAAGGTATGGAGAAGCCTGATAAATTTCCCTTCAGGCTGGAAACGAAGTTCTGAGCTGGAGAGAAGCAAAGAAGTGAAAAGCTGTGAGTTCTATGTAGTGAAAGGACTGTAGGAGAAATGGTCAGCAAGTGAAGTGCTGGAGAGTTGAGAGGGGCAATAGTCTGCAGAGGGAGAGTATGCAGTGAAGTGAGCATACACAGGACTGTATATGGAATCCTTGTACCATAATTCTTTGGGCATCCCACAGTTACCCCTTATCCCCATCCAAGTTATTTCCCCGAAATAAAACAACAAAAACAAGAAGCTGGTCTGGTCAGTGTCTTCTGATGTGTGATTTATGGTGCAATTGAGGTCAGATATCAGGTGAACCACTACTACCCGCCACTCTCAAGGGAGCACATGGCTACACTACACTAAAACCCTAACAGTAACTACCACCTTCAATTAGTTAGGCAGCTGCTGGTGAAAATAAACACCCCAGCAATCACATAAATACCAGCACTAACTATGATATCAATCAATCATACACTGAAATGAGCATACAGTATATCCATAAACCTAAGTGATAAAATCAACCATATTATAAAATCAATAAAGTGTACAAAAATATATACAGGCACAGTGTAATAGTGAAGTCTGTGATAAATAAAGCGATACAAAGGTCCTTGAGACACATTGCTTCTTCAATTCCCAAAATATTCCAACACAGTGCTCTGTGTTATATGAAGAATAGTTAAAGGTTTACCTCCTCTTTCAGGTTTAGACTTTAGGCAGGATCTACCACAGGAAGAAAGTAGTATAGTGGATCCCACCTAAAGCCTAAAGAGGTGGTACACCTGGAAGCCAGTCTAATTAAAATCCTATTGGGAAAGTGTTGTTTGACTCAATTATAAGAGGTCAATATATTCTGGTGAGACTTTACTTATTGTTTATAGAACACAGAGCACTGGAAATATTCTGGATATTGAAGAAACAGTGGGGTTGATTTACTAAAACTGGAGAGTGCAAAATCTAGTGTAGCTGAGCATGGTAGCCAATCAGCGTCTAACTTCAGCTTGTTAAATTAATCTTTCACAAAAAAAACTGGAAATCAACCCGAGTGTGTTTCAAGGACATGTGCATCACTTTATATATCATGGACTTAAAGAGGAGTTCCAGTGTCCTGTGAAAAAAATTAAGGTCAGCAGCTACAAAAACTGTAGCTGACTTTTAAAAAAACAGACACTCACCTGTCCCACGATCCAGTGGTGTGCTCACCCCCAATTGGTTTAACCCGCTGTCTTCTTTCCTTGGTGCTGGCATCTTCATCTATGGGCACCCGGCAGTTATCTGGGACCTGTCACGTGTCCCAGAAGACTGCGGGGGGGGGGGCTTCTGCTCCGATCACCTAGGCTATTGGAGAGGAAGTGGGAGTGGGTACTTGTCAAAACTGGGTACCCGCTCCCTCCCCGCTCCTCAAAAGTGCCAATTCTTCAAGAGGAGCGGGGGACGAGTCCTTAAAGCAGAACTTCCCCTCTTGGGTGGAGCTCCACTTTAACTATTATCACTGTACCTGTATATGTTTTTGTAAACTGTACTGATGTTTTCATATGATTGATTTTTATCAAATATACTTTATGGTTATATATGGTCACTTTAGTGTATGATTAATTGATTTCATAGCGAGCGCTGGTATTTATTTGATTAGATAAAGCCAATGTACACTAACCCCAACCGGTGTTAAGAGCCCCATCTGCTGGCTACAAGTACAACTATCAACAATCCAGTCCATCGAGCATCAGGCAGAACATATGATTGAAATGTGTAGCAGCCATGTTGAGTCTTGCATCAAAATGCCAGAAAAAAAAAAAAAGAAAAAAAAAAAAACAGTATTACCCTGTAACTGCCAACCAAGAGTAAAATTTTCAGTTTTCAACCTGCAGTTTACAGTGCCAGTCTGAAATTGATTAGCTATTCTACTTAAAAGCTACGTGCACCTTTTAAAAATAATAAATGCACATTTTTGGAGGTAAGAAAATGTGCATTCATTTTTTATTTTTTGCTGGAGCCTGCAGAGCATTACACCCGCAATCACAGATTGTGGGTGCAATGTCAGGCTCCTGCAGACTTTCAGTATAGCTGTCTGTCTGAACAACGAGAGCGCTCACCAGTGCCCTCGCAGTTCACTGAGTGGGAACTACAAGCCATCTGCTGAAATGGGAGGACAGTAGTTGTACTTCATTCATTCACAAAACTTTGTGAATGAATGATGCAGCTGTGTGGACGGAGCCCTGGGGGCCACACTCTTTTACATTTTGTCAATGGAAGCAGGGAGAAGATCCCCCACTCGCTGTCAAATTTGGGGATCGGGGGAGGGGGGTGCGGGCAGGTGCTCTTTAGTAACATGTTACACGTGTATTTATAGTGTATAATAACATATTTCCAACTGTGAATTTTACCTCTGTAGGCTCTTTAATAAATAAAAAAAAAAAAACTATAGGTTAGAGAAACATTTCAGAGTAATGTCAGTTCAATATAAACTAGTGACATCATCATGACATAAAACCCTCTGTACCTCAGCCCATTGTAATGTCAAGGCCACAGAATATCTATTTGAGCAAAAGGTGAGAATGTGCTTAGTGGGTCCTATATTACCATTCCATTGTTTTTGTTTCTTACCTCAGTCTGCAAAATAGCTGCCCGCTGCTCCTTTGCAGTAAGTGATTCCTTCAAGACCTCCACATGCTGTTTGCTGTCGGAAAACTGGTTGTTGAGGGTCTCCAATTTGGTCTGTAGTGCCAGCAGCTCTGTGTCCTTACGAGAGAGCTCCTGCTTGACTTGCCCAATCTGTATGGGGCAAAATGAGTCATAGAAAACAATGAATTGGGGCAGGAACACAAGACGATGAATGCAAATATTCATTTGTACATGTTACAAGGCACACAAATAACTCTTACCACTTAAACACAAACGGAGACTGATTAGCAATCTGCAGGCCTCAGCTCATGAGCGTCCTCAGGAGAGCAGAGGGCTGTGTGAGGTCTGAGCCTGTACCTAAAACACACTGAACTTTTGATTTTTACAGGAGGTGCAACCATTGATACCTACTGCAACAGCACCTCCCATATAACAAAACATGTTCATTTTTCACATGAGCTCTTAGGCCGGTCATAGACTTTTTGAATCTCGGCTGGTTCACTAGGGACTTAGCTGAGATTTGAATCATGTATGGGCAGCATGTCGGATTTTTAGGATGCGATTATTGCCAGCGTCTATAGCAAGTAGCAAAAATCACTGTGTTCTTCTGGCAGGGATGGCCCGTGTTTGCAGGAAAGAAAATCGTACCATCTATGGCCAGCTTTAGTCCACCAGTTCAAGTTAATGAGCAGAGGACTGTTGATTAGTGAACAGCCTCAAAAACAAAATCATCAGTTTTGGGTGGACTTGTGTTTGTGTCTAAATTATGCTCACGCTATGTGTAGTCTTCAAAGCACCATTCCATTCAAAAAGTTTTATTTTAGATTTAGACGGGATGAGTACAGCCTCTATCAGATTTTTACTAAGGTCTGTGTGCCTATTAGGGAGCTTTCCTCTTGCTTTGTGTCAAGATGGGAAGTGATTGGAAATCTCTCCAATGAGGAAATGGACAAAAACCGTTTTCAGTAAAGTGAGGAAGGGGTTGGAACTTTCTGACAATCCTGTATTTCCTTCCGTACCTTCATGTCTCAGTAACAACTGCACCTTCTGTTTCTAGTATGTTGTCAAAGGTAAAGGTAACAATGGCAAATTGAAATTTTCAAATCAGAGAGGAATTTTGACATAACTGTAAATAACATTTTTTAAAATACAATACAAGACACCAGAATTCATTCATAGACCATGGATTATATATTGCTACCTTCTGGTGATTGGACACTGGCAAAAGCTTTCTAAAGTCCATCCCCTAGTGTCCCCATCTAACCCCACACACTCCGTGAGGCTCTGATTTTGTTAGCCAGCAATGTAGAAATTATAGAGAAGACAGGGGATGGACCTGTGCCATGTACTGTACTCCAAGGTACAGGAATTTACAGGTATGTCAAAATTTCTCTTTTCTTTATTGGACACAGGAATCAATTCATAGATCATAGGACATCCCCAAGCAATAACCAAAGGGTGGGCAATAAAACAGCTAAACAGTAGAAACAGGACCACAGGAAGAAAACAAGAAAGCCAATCAGCCTCACAAACAAACGATTAACAGTAGGAACACCACACTGCAGGAGAAAATGCAGAGGATTTTCATTAGCCCACTAGGGGGAGCTGCTTTGCCAAAGATTACCAAGCTGGAGAAACAGCTTGTGCCCAAATGGGGATGTAAAAGGAGAGACATCCAACATAAGAATAGACTGCACTAACATAGGGAAAATCCTGGTGCTAAGGATATTCAGAAATTGCCTGGCCATGCTATCATAGGCTAATGAGGATGGCTGTGTGTAGGCAAGTGCCAAAGCTATTGTGGATAACAAGTAGAAAAATCCAAGAAACACTGGGATCAGGCGGATTTAAACAGTTTTTAATACAATTAAATTGTGTATCCTGTACTGAGGTTGAGACCTAGGCAGGGGACGACAAATTAAACAACTTATCCAGAAACTGTAACTTGCGAACTTCAGCTATGGAAGGGATAGGAAAAAAGGTGCGTTGGAGCTCAGAACAAAGCCTGAGGCTTACACCAAGGAGGTCATATCATGGCAGAACGTGGTAGTAGGGTTCAAGGTTGTGTAAATAACCTCATCATGTAAAAGGCATTAGGAACTGGTCACCAGAGAGAAAGTATCTACCCCTGTGCTGTATACAGAATAGCAAAAATATCTCATAAAGGGCAATGGATCATGTTAATAATTTTTTTTTTGATGAATCAGACATTGACCAGATTGTCCTGCTGAAGAGGTTGTCTAAAGAATTGTGAATACATAGTGTGACAGTATGCGAGGCGAAGTCGTGGACGGACGCTACCTGTCGCCTCGTATGTGTTCATTGAGACTGGATTAAACAGAGTCCGGTCCGGATTTTACCAGCCACCATAGCAGGGCTGGTTCCGGTCCAGAGTTTGTGGTCCACTGGAGTCCACCAGCAGGTGGTGTAAATAATCAGGAAGAGATCTCACTTGAGCTCTGACCTGGAACTTAGAGAGGAAATCTGAGGGAGCTCTGTGTCTGTTTGGACTTTAAAAAGACAAGGTTAGCATTTTGGCTTATGTTTTGTGGGTGCCAGGGGCCAGCCCCACACCGTATAGTGAGGAAACTGTACTGTTTATTTTAGCGCCGGACAGCAAGGACTTATTTTTCTGTTTAGTTTTAAACCTGCAAACCTATTTTCTAAATAAACCTGGCAAGCTGCCAGATTTGGAAGAAAGTTGCCTGCACGCTGACTGTTTTCCTCAGAAAAGATCCCCACAAGCTAATCTCCCACAATAGACAACAATATCTCAGGGGAAAAACACTTCCCACAGCATGTAGGCACAGTCTTTGGAGAGTATGGAAAAATCAACTGTCAGGTTTTGGATGATGGAATTTAGACATTTGGAGGTCTATAGTAACAAACTCCAAGGGATTCCACTGGTTATCCCAGGAGCTGAGAAAAATGCTGATAATCTAGCACCCCGTGGACATAGAGAATGGTAGTCAGTCATTCACATTAGTAAGAAAAGGTTTACAGGGAAAAGTGGACAGTAAAGAAATTAACCCACAAAATTATTTTAATGGAGGGGAAGAATTTCTCTGGAATTAGAGATCTTGCAGCACCTGTACAGGAGTCTTTACATGTCTAACTATAGTTTGGACAAATGGCTGTCTGTGTCAACTGGCACCTTGCAGAAGTCTTGACTACCAAAATAATTGTAACAATGCATCTTGTGTAACGGGATATGTAAACCTTTAATAAAGGACAGGAGTTCTATGTAGGGTTTAGGAAACCCTGAAATACTTTCCTGAGTAAGAAAAGAGGACAAACACTCACTGTAAGGATCAATGAGAATGGGGTTAAGGACTCTTGTTCTTTTCCAAGTGAGAAGAAGCACAGCAGGACTAGAGGAAGCAAGGAGAGCACAGCAACCATTTTTTACTGAAAAGGAGAACTAACCATTTTAAGCCATAGGATATTGACAGAAATATTGTGCATATTGACAGAAAGTAGACATTCTGGATATTTGACAATTCTGGTTCTCCACAGCATCCACATCCAGGGCATCCAAGTTGCAACTTTGAGTAAAGATTTGGGTTTTCTATGTCAAGAGAAAGTTCATCATGAATTTCTCCAGCCCAGTCAGCCAAGGTTTAGGCAATCACTAAGATGACAGGTGTAGGGCCCAGGGATGGTCCTGTAAGCGCAAACTTTTTTTTTAGAAGATTTTTACAATTGCCTATCCACTGAGTCTCTAAAGGAGAGGGTACCCTCAGTATGATTGGTAATGTCAGCATTAAACTCAAGAATAACCAGGTTCCACCTTTGCTAAATTTTGTCTTCAAAGGATACAAGGCTTCAAAATTATCAAGAGGGGGAAATAACATCTCTGAGTTTGACCAATAATTGTATAAGGCCAAACCTGTCTGAACCAGAGTGGGATAGGGCTTTCTAGAGTAGGTCCTGTTCTTACAGCATGTGAGTGCTATGCAGCGCCAAGCATATCTATCCAGATACTAGTAAAAACTGCCTTGATTAATGAGTTAACAGTAACCAGCATATGACAAGATGGCAAGGAAGTAACTTCCTTAAACAGTGGATTAGATGGTCTGGCAGACCTGGCTTGACAGCCCCTCCACCAATGCCTAACTTCCCGGTTACTCTTTTGGTACCTCTTTTTCGTTTTTGACCCAGCTGCATCAATATGATGGTCAGTCTTCTGCATTTATTCCTTGTCCTGTTGCTCTCATTTATGATACATTTCATAACCCCTTTCTTGTCTACGGATAGAAGTATATTGTGACTATGCTGTTAAGGTGTAATTAATACATCTCCCAATATTCAGGCCATTCTGTTCTGGTTACCTGCACACCGACTGCTAGGTTTAGAGAGCCCTGGTTAAGTGTCTCTATCAAGTAGAAGGTTTTAGATGCTTACCATCTGGTTAAGAGAAGCAGGGGTTTGAAATTTGTGTATTTTCATTTTTATTCTTATTCCAATTTTCTTTTCTTTTCATTATGGCACTGGTTGCGCCCTTTTTGGTCGCACCTGGTTTTGGAACCTGCACGGCCACTCCACTATGAAGAGCACTTATATAAATAGCCCTACAAGGCCAATTTGGCTGTGTTTTCTATAGAATATGGATTTTTGTACTATAAGATTTTCCTTATTTTTCTAACTGGCGAGCTGCATCAAGCCCTGTTGGTGGTGAGGCACTAGGCGAACTGTTCTTTTCAAGCGTATGTTTTGTATGTTCTATTTTAAAACAAATAAAATAATGAAAGAAAAAGTGGAGGAAACATTTAAGCTCCTTTGACAGAAGATCAGGATCCCCTTTGGTTTATTGGTTTATGTCACAGCTGGTGCACCAGGCAATTTTATTGTTTCGGCAGAGTTATAATTGGCATGGGGGGGGGGGGTGAGACAGTAGCACACCTGCAGTTGATAGTCCCCTCTGATTCCCGAAAGTGGCTATAGCTTCTGGAATAGGTCAGACATTGTGGTTGTTAATTTAGTCTTAGTCAAACAGGTCACATGCAGCACACCTGTAAGGAAGCTGGAGTTATAGGGGTTGGAATGTTGTCTGTGGTAGATCTTGCTCCAAAGTGAGGAAACTACTAGCAACTTCAAAAAACAAAGTTTCCTGTGGACCTGCAGCAGACTCACTGCCATCTCTCAGATGTGTTCAAGCCCCTGTAATCCCCCATTGCTAAGTGAGCGAATTGCCTTGTCAGTACTCATAGATGGAGATAGATGTGGATAAGGGGGGTTCAGCGTGTGTCCAGTCTGAGAGAGTGGTGGGAACTGAGGCACTAAAAGAGCTCCAATGGCTGTTTTATTTTGGAGTAGAGCAGCAGGTGGTGCGACAAAGTATCTTCTTGCATAGTCAGAAGATAATGGTGGCAGGCGGTCTGCAGCTAAGAACCTTATACACACTACATCTGTAGCTGGAAAAGAACTTCCAGTTGGAAGGTAGAAAACAACTGCCAACTTTGCATAGGTGAACATCATAGTAACGTAACCCATTAGTGCCCTATGAACAACTTGTGTGAATAGAGTAAGGCCATCAAGACATTTTAGACAGGAACCAATATAATAAAGGTTACAGGGAAATCATGTCCACCTTGCTGGTCCCGTCCAGTGTCCAGGCTTCGTCCGTCATGGTGGGCATACCCTCAGAGGGGTCTTCAGGGTCTTGGTGCCATAGGGATAGACCATGGCCCTGGACCTGTATAGCACCCTGGGGCTAACTACACTAACTGCACCATGTGCCTAGGCAAAGCTGAATACAGAATCCAACACCTGAAGCAAACATTTCAGGCCAGCCCGTGACTATGGAGTCCGGGTGCGGTTCCTAAGGCGTGTTTAACCATCACTGTGAATGAGCCATGAAGGCAGTAAGAAGTCAGACGATGACAGGGGTGTCAGTTGAAGGTAGTTAAACCTGGTTAAAAGATCGTAGGAAAAAACATCTCCAAAAGAGAAGAATTTCATCAGGTACAGACACTATCAAAAAAGCTGGAGCCCCACAGAAGGGTGGGGTTATATGGAGACACCTGTGGGCAGATAAGTAGTGGCATATAACCCATGGTGGATGAATAGATTCCTGTGTCCAGCACTGTACGATAAAGATAGCCTGTTTCATTACTTTCAAAAAGTTCAAATCTTTGCTGAAAAAATTCCAACCACCATGCTCCTGGTGTTAGAGTGCTCCGCCACAATGTGTACAAAATGCACACTTACCGACCACATCAGTAACATAAGCCTTTGGTGTCTTAGGGTACCACCATTTATCCATGCACTCTTAACACCAGAAGCACGGTGGCTGGAATTTTTTCAGCAAAGATTTGAACTTTTTCTTCATGGATTGTGCAGTTTTTTTATTATTTTAATTTGAATTTTTAAGGATCACTGGATTCCTATGCACTTTATGTCTTTATGCAAATATTAGATATGTGTTAGCGCCTTACTTTTTATATTTTTTCAGGCTAAACGTTAGCTTTTATTTAAAAAAATATAGGGTTCAAGTATTAAAATACCATGACATTAATACAATAAAAATACCAATTTATACTGAGCTTTTAGCTATAGTTTTTTTTTTTTTTTTTTTTAAGCAGAAAAGTTCTATAGTTTAATTTGTTAATGGAGGCAGCCATGCCAGTTCTACTGACAGAGATATGTCACTTTCTTAAAGAGATAAGTGATACTTTATTACATTAAATACTCATTTATGACTAAATGTTCTTGAACCACTAAGGCCTACTGGAACTCTATGGGGGAAGGGGGAATTATACAGCTTTCTGTATCTGGCTGCAATCAAAGCTGCTGGAACTGACCTCTCGCTTCACTGAGCAGTATATCAATATATCCTGAATTTACTTAATGTTTCATCTGTCTCCATCCCTACCCGAGGGACATGCGCCAATTAAACCGAAACTGTCAGAAAGTAGTGCTGTCAAAGAGGCAGCTATTCCCCAAGTCACATGTCACATACTATTTCTGGGGCAGCCAAACAGAACTTATTCTCAGAGTTACTGCTCCAGGACTAATATCTGTATGCTTCTGTCCCTGCCTTCGTACATTGTGTTACGCTTTGTGATAGATCCAATTCAAATAAATAAAAAGGTGTCTTTACACTTTGCTTTCCGACAGCCTGAAGCAAAACTGTGATCAAGGAACATGATAATCAAAATTCAAAAATGGAATTGGGCATTTTTCATGCTAATGATTTTATATGATAACACCCCAATGAATACAATTATGCTAATATGGCAAAATAATCTCTGTAGGGTGTTCCGTAAACACATGTTTTAGAGCTCAACTTTTTGTGTGTTCCCACCTGGGAAGAATTCCATCTCCTGTGCAGCAGAAGGAATAATGGCAATAGACATCGCTGGGACAAAGAGTCACCCACAATAATAAAAAACCTGTAAAAGGATCTAACTTCTCCCCGTCTATTCCCATTGGAGAGATTTCCAAGCATTTCTGATCATTTATAGCAAGGATAGAATTGACGAGAAAAATCCTCAAAAGGAATCAAACAGTAAAGACCCGACAAAGGTATTAATCCTTCCTCGTTCAATCTACAACTGAAAAAAAAGCATTGTCTGGACTTCAAAGTGGATGTAACCCCGATTTATGAAATTTGAGTTGGGCACATAGATCTGCAGTGTTTTGTCATCTCTCTTCGAAGCACTGTGTCCCGTAGCTGTCTATTGTTCCATTCTTCTGTTATCAGTCTGATAAATTCTCACATGTTCTCCGAGACGGTAGATAGAAGTGTGTGACAGGGAGGTTGCTATAAATGGATTAGCAGACTGCTTGTGAAGAGCAGAGCTCTGTACATTGCTTTCTTCCTTTACTTATGAGGAGAGGGGGTGTGTGCCTTTCCTCCAATCAGCTTTCTTGGCTGTATTCCAATGATCCACTCCCAGAGGTAATCAGGAAGAGAAATATGTTAACACGATCTGCACTTTCTAAAGGATATTTACAGATGAAGATGGCAGATATATATATGTAAGGTCTCATACACATGGACGTATTTCACCACAGCGTTTTTGCAGCTCTCCATGTTATTCAATGGCCCCATAAAAACACTGACGTTTTTGAGCTGTAGATAGTGTCGGCGTTGGTGAGCTGAAAATAGAAGCCACGGCCAGCGTGTTCCGAGGCTGTAGCATTATGGCGTTTTTGACACTGAGCCGGCAAAACGCTCACGAACGTGAATTAATGCTGTAGCGACGTTAACCAGTGTTTTTAGCGCTGGCGTTTGCAGGTTAAAAGACAGCAGAGGAATGTTTTTTTCAACAAAACGCCTATTGACGGCGATGCTCACTGATGCTCAGCGCATTAACTCGAATGCAAAACGCCGACGAAATTGCGTTTTTGACTGACGTCGGTCCCGACGTTTTGCTATAATGCTTGTGTGTATGAGGCCTAAAAATTATGTAGGAGGATTTGTTTAATCTCTGTGTATCATCTGAGGCTGCCCACTTCACTGGGTATATGGAGGGTTTACATCCATTTTAATTATTTGATTGACCAAAAAAGAGTATCCATGTTTTTTTGTTTGGGGGGGGGGGCAGTATGCATTTTGAGTTAATAATGTAAATTTAAAGCCCAATTCCAAGGTCCTTTTTTAATATACCTAACCCCTTGCTTCCCAATTTCCCTGCAAATTAGATTTTTTTTGGTTTTAGAAAATTCCCCTCTGCTTACTTTAGAATCTTCCTCCAAGATTGTGCTCACATGTCCTCCAACTTCCTCCCAGTTCTCAATCCAGCAGCGATTTGAGGGCAGAGAAGAATGGCACACATCGTAAATAGGTGATATGTGTGCGCCATTAGCACCATCAGACTGGCGGAGGTCGGCACATCTGCCAGTGCACTCCAGCCAGTGTCCCCCAGAGGACTACAGGGTGTAGGACCTTGGCAGGTTGAGTGAGGCTGGGTGTCATTTAATAAGGATTTAGGACAGAAAAAAGATTTCAGGAATGTAAAAATGTGTTGTTTTGTGCAGCTGGAATAAGGCTTTACATTTTTGAGGTGACATACATTTATATTGCTTAATGACAGTTTCATATTAAAATATGATATACTGATATGTAGATTTTCTCTAGCACTGCAATCAGGCAACTATTTTTTCTGTCCCATAAACTAGATAATAGCAATAATTAAGCACAGACACAGTGCTGCACTACAAATCACAGCATGCATGTACTTAATCTCACAAAAGTAAGTACACCTCTCACATTTTTGTAAATATTTTATTATATATTATAAATTACACTTTGGCACAATATAAAGTAGTGAGGGTACAGTTTGTATAACCATGTAAATTTGCTGTCCCTTCAAAATAACTCAACACACAGCCATTAATGTCTAAACCACTGGCAACAAAAGTGAGTACACCCCTAAGTGAAAATGTCCAAATTGGGCCCAATTAGCCATATTCCCTCCCCGATGTCATGTAACTTGTTAGTGTTACAAGGTCTCAGATGTGAATGGGGAGCAGGTGTGTTAAATTTGGTGTTATCCCTCTCACTCTTTCATGCTGGTCACTGGAAGTTCAACATGGCACCTCATGGAAAAGAACTCTCTGAGGATCTGAAAAAAAGAATTTTTGCTCTACATAAAAATGGCATAGGCCATAAGAATTCCAAGACTTGTCTCCATGATTCTGTATTTGATGATGGCTTTCCAGTTGTATGTATCCTTCTAATTTTTTCTTTGTAAAATAAAGGAATTACAAAAAAAGAATTACAAGACCCTGAAACCGTGCTGCAGCACGGTGGCCAAGACCATACAGTAGTGTAACAGGACAGGTCTCACCATGGTCGACCAAAGTAGTTGAGTGCATGTGCTCAGCGTCATATCCAGAGGTTGTCTTTGGGAAATAGACGTATGAGTGCTGCCAGCATTGCTGCAGAGGTTGAAAGGGTGGGGGGTCAGGCTGTCAGTGCTCAGACCATACACCGCACACTGCATCAAATTGGTCTGCATGGCCGACCTCCCAGAAGGAAGAAAGGGGTAGCCCCTGGAAGTCGCACATCCAAGACATCCTAGAGAGAACAGAAAGACAACCTCAGCCTGGACTCCAACCAGGCCACGCGGGGGCATGCCCAGGTTGGAGTCCAGGCTGAGGTTGCCACTCTATTCACCTCTCTAGGATATCTGGGATGTGCGACTTCCAGGGGTTACACCTTTCTTCTTTGCACCTTTGCAGGAGCCAGGATGGGCTACATCCCCTGTCGGCACTCAAAATAGCAGCTGTGTATGCCCCATTCCCATATCCCCTCTCTACCAAGCCTGAGCGTCACACACATTATTTTCAGGTCACACTCCCTGAAGGAAGCCTCTTTTAAAGATGATGCACAAGAAAGGCCGCAAACCGTTTGCTGAAGACAAGCAGAATAAGGACATGGATTACTGGAACCATGTCCTGTGGTCTAATGAGACCAAGATAAACGTATTTGGCTCAGATGGTGTCAAGCGTGTGTGGCGGCAACCAGGTGAGGAGTACAAAGACAAGTGTGTCTTGCATAAAGTCAAGCATGGTGGTGGGAGTGTCATGGTCTGGGGCTGCATGAGTGCTGCCGGCACTGGGGAGCTGCAGTTCATTGAGGGAACTATGAATGTCAACATGTACTGTGATATACTGAAGCAGAGCATGATTCCCTCCCTTTGGAGATTGGGCCGCAGGACAGTATTCCAACATGATAACGACCCCAAACACACCTCCAAGACGACCACTGCCTTGCTAAAGGAGCTGAGGGTAAAGGCGATGGACTGGCCAAGCATGTCTCCAGACCTAAATCCTATTGAGCATCTGTGGGGCATCCTCAAACGGTAGGTGGAGGAGTGCAAGGTGTCTAACATCCACCAGCTCCGTGATTTCTTCATGGAGGAGAGGAAGAGGACTCCACTGGCAACCTGTGAAGCTCTGGTGAACTCCATGCCCAATAGGGTTAAGGCAGTGCTGGAAAATAATGGTGGTCACACAAAATATAGGTTCAATGGTTCAATTTGGACATTTTCACTTAGGGGTGTACTCACTTTTGCTGCCAACGGTTTAGACATTAATGGCTGTGGGTTGAGTTATTTTGAGGGGATAGCAAATTTACACTGTTATACAATCTGTACACTCACTACTTTACATTGTAGCAAAGTGTTATTTCTTCAGTGTTGTCACATGAAAAGATATAAAATATTTACAAAAATGTGAGGGGTGTACTCACTTTTGTGAGATACTGTATATAATAGCTATGTATGGCTGCCCCCATAAACAGACAAAATGTTTTTTTGTTTGTTTTAAACTTAGACGTACAATATTAAGATAAATGACATCAAATAAGTGACAATAACATACAGGTCTATAAAATTTTGAAGAAAAAAAAAGCATAGATTTCCTTTAGGTGGTTAGCATGAGTTATTGCATCATAGCAGAGCAAAGGATAAAGTGAGACACATAAAATCCAGAGTGACAGAGGAGATGTTAGCATGTTAGAGACACCCCTAGAGTAATATTGAGAGCAGAGAGGTAGAATGGACGCAGAGCGCCTCTAAGGAGACACAGCAAGCCAGAGGACAGACAGAACGTGGAGCCTTACGCCAGACAGCTCAGTCTGCAGAGCTGAAACTTTCTTCTTCAGCTCCTCCGCCTGGCTCTCCTTGGCGCTCAGCTCATCTTTCAGCTGCTCTACCTGTCAGAACATCGAGCAAGTCATACAGTCAGAATATTTTTGTTATGAACATAACAAACAGAAATTAGAAATTGATGGACCCAGCGATGAGATTTACCAGTAGGTCTAGGAGGTTAGGTTTGGGGGAATTAGGTGTGACGGGGCTTATGGTCTACTGAGAAGCTGCTGGGAGAGAATGCAGTTGCAGAAACAAGAACTGAAAGGATGAAGTTGTACTGAGTGTAACATGAGCACAAATAGTAATGACTATCTTCAAATGGATTGTGCATGCATTCTGGGGGTATGTCTAGTCATTTAGTATGCCCCCAATGCTCATCTATGCAGCAAGCAGCACACATGAGCCTCAATGCGTAGTAACCTGTACACCACTGTAAAGAAAAAAAAAGTATCACATAGTTTTTCTAATGCATGGATGAGTGCGGATGATCAACAGGAAATGGATAGGCACATGCCAAAAAGCAGGCATCGCCATACACATTGGCACATCGAACAACCCATTACCAATCACATAAGGGAAAATGAGCCATTAAGGGCAACTCTAGTCATGTGGCTAAATACAAAATTGGAACAATACTAAAATATGCTGTTTTAGCAGCCAAAAGATTTGCAAAGCAATGCACCCTTGTCCGGAAGGTCCAAAAGCAATTTCTGTAGGTTTCACAGCTTCCCTTTCACTTTGCCAACTTAAGTCCCCTCACTCTTCCAAACAGATTCTCAGGAGAACAAAAGTACTTGTCACATCTTGCTCTGCCACAAACTAACATCCGAATACTGCCATCAGAATGTGAATATACTGTAGTAAGGCTCAAGAGCACCTGTAGTAAAGGACATATATTAACAAGGTGGATTTATGTGGTAGCACGGGGAGGGAACCCTCATGCGCACTGACGTATGCTCTGAATGTGCATGATCTGATCAGTGCACATGCGGAATTGTCATTACATAGGATCTGTACAGCAGTGTGCAGGAGGCCTTTAGTGCACTATGGCTACTAAGGCAATGCTAGGAGGTTAGGTTGTGGGAAAGTGACCTTTTAAACAAATTAACCTTTCAAACCTAAAGTACAACTAAAGGCAAAACTTTTTTTCTTAGTTTTGGATAGAGTGGAGAGGGATTACACCTGTCAGTTTTTATTGCTGTCTGTGCCCCCGTTAAAGGGGAAGTAAACCCAGATGGGGTTTACTTCCTCTATGTCCCTCTGTAAAGTAGACACATAATGGGCTACTATGCATCGCAAAGTAGCCCATTATGTGCCACTTACCTGCAAACAAAGTCTGCGTCATCCAGTGATGTCCCCTGTGCTGGCGGCATCCATCTTCTGCCCCTCTTCCTTCCGGGGCCGCAACTCCGATGCGGTGACTGGCCGGAGTCACATGACGTCACTCCTGCGCATGCGACCGAGGGAGCCGGCAGTCACGGCGCGGTCGCAGTGGAGGAACGGCACGCAGGCCGTTTCTCCACTGCGCATGTGCCGACATGACGCCGGCACAGCTTCAACACTGCATATCTCCTGAACCATACAGGTTTAGGAGATATGCAGCGCACCTACAGGTAAGCCTTATTCTAGGCTTACATGTAGGTTAAAGTGGTTGTCACAAGTTGACAACCACTTTAAGGAGATTCACGCTCGCTATTCCCCAATGCATTCCCTTAATTTGCAGGGATTTCCTATCACTTCCTGTTTGGCTATGGGACAGGAAGTGAAGGGAATTCTTCGCAATGGAACACAGATGGCAGAAAAAAAAATTGACAGGGATTATAACCCTCCCTTGCTCTATCCAAAAGGAAAAAAAAAATAGTTTTGCCTATTGTTTAACTTTGGTGACAAGTAATCCGCATAGAGTATGGTAGGCCAACATAGCGATGTCACGACAATAGTCATTATTTTATTAAATATGTACGCCGCTCAACCTTTTCCCTCTACCTTCGCAGTATTTGTTTCAGGTGAAATTTACAGTAAACCTGTCATGGGATAAATACAGGGCTGTCATACTAACACTGTCCTCCATAACTTGGCATAGAACAAGTATAACTGATCTGAGAAATGTCAGAAATCCTGCTCCTCTTCTCCTCCGGGTGCCCCCTCAGTAAGCCCTGTGCTGATGGGGCACCCCTGAGGGAACGCTCCTGAGCTGGGCTGTGTGCATCCATAGACCCACAGCGCTTAGTTTGGCCACATCCTTCCTCACAGGATTTGACTGACAGCAGCTGAAGTCTAGGTTTCCTGCTGATCTCAAAGTTTCCTATGGGAGCAGGAAGTGAAGAGAGAAGAGCTGCAGCCCGGAACAGCCCTGGATCGTGAGAGGAGATAGGTAAATGTTTGGGGAAGGGGCACAGCAGGGGGTGAAATTTTTTTGTTTTTTTTTTTCTTTAAAGCTGGGTTCACACTTGTCCGACACTACAATGGTCCGACTTTCATCCTACTTTGCTTTGCAACATGTGTCTTACAACAGTCCTACATCGGTCCGACTTCAGGGAACGGGAGTCCGACTTTGATCCCAACAATACTGGGCACTGTGTCTGGTATGAATCTTGAAGGGGAACTCCACGCCAAATTAAAAAAAACAAAACAAAAATAAAACGACATGGGGCCCCCCCAAAATCCGTACTAGACCCTTATCCGAGCGCGCAGCCCGGCAGGTCAGGAAAGGGATCAGGGACAGACGAGCACCTCCCCCCCCGAACCATACCATGTCACTTGCCCTCAACATGGGGGGGTGGGTGCTTTGGGGCAGGGGGTCCCTGCACCCTCCTACCCCAAAGCAGGGTTCCCCTTCAAGATCCTCAGAGCACAAGTCGCATGCCAAAGTCGGACCAGATAAGACAATGTTCCGACTTTGATCGGACTTCAGTGATATTTAATGGGCTGAAGTAGGTTCAAAGTCGGACCAAAGTAGTACAGGACTCTTTTTCAAAGTCGGACCGACTTGTGTCAGACCAGTTAAGACGGCTCTCATAGGGAAACATTGATTTGGTGACGTCATGTGACTTGTGCTCACAATGTCGGTCCGCTTGTCGGACAAGTGTGAACCCAGCCTAATGCACAGGCTGCAAGAACGTAAAAAAAAAGTTTTAACTTTAGAACAACTTTATCCGATAAATGGTATTATTGACAGAGTGCTGCTCTCATGTATAGATAACCAAACACGTCAAAGCAAGGATTTAAGAATCAATTAATCAAGAAAAAAAATGTGCTGGAAAATTCCAGACCATAGAAAGGCTATGATCCAAACAACAGTGCACAAACTGATGGTGCAAGAAAATCTCTGATGTTCCTTAATGTGAACATATACCCAGATTATGTACACTAAAGTATTTAAATGTTCTGAACAAGCTGCAGGCACCCTAAAAACCAAGTCCTCAGTGACCTCTGTAGCTATAGACATGAAGAAATGCATCTACAAAGCTCAGATCAACAGAACCACTAAAATCTCAGCTATTTCTTAAAGCGCACAGAACCTTGTCAGCCTGCCAGCCATTCAAAGTAAACACACAGCAGATTATTCTAAGCTCCTAGACATTGATTTAACCATGACTGAGTCTTAGTGATATTTGGGGATCTTTAAGAATTACTTCACAGTGCATGCAGCTGGAGAGGTCACAGATGGTTTGTTTTAAGTCTTAAGAATATGCAAACACTTTAATGTCCATAGTCTGGACACATACAGCTGCATGTGATCTGTGGTGGTATTTTGTTACCCCCATCATGGTAACATGAGGTAAATTACTGGGTTCACTGCGTGAACCTCGGTGCTATTCAATTTAACCACTTGCTTAATGGGCACTTAAACCCCCTCCCACCCAGACCAGTTTTCGGCTTTCGGCGCTGTCGCATTTTGAATGACGATTGCGCGGTCGTGCGACACTGTACCCAAACAAAATTTTTATCATTTTTTTCCCACAAATAGAGCTTTCTTTTGGTGGTATTTGATCACCTCTGGGGTTTTTATTTTTTCCGCTATAAACAAAGAGCGACAATTTTGAAAAAAGAACAATATTTTTTACTTTTTGCTATAATAAATATCCATAAAAAAATATATAAAAAAAAATTTTCATCAGTTTAGGCCGATATATATTCTTCTATATATTTTTCGTAAAAAAAAAAATTGCAATCGGCGTATATTGATTGGGTTGCGCAAAGGTTATCGCGTCTACAAACTATGGGAACTGATTTATGGCGTTTTTCATTATTTTTTTTTTTTTACTAGTAATGGTGGTGATCTGTGATTTTTAATCGGGACTGCGATATTGCAGTGGACATGTCGGACATTTTTGACACTTTTTTAGGACCAATGACATTTATATAGCGATCAGAAATTTAAATAGCCACTGATTACTGTATAAATGTCATTGGCAGTGAAAGGGTTAACACTAAGGGGGCAGTGAAGGGGTTAACTGTGTTCCCTGTATGTGTTCTAACTGCGTGGGGGCTGGGCTGGCAGGGACAGTAGATCTGTTATGTCCCCCTTCACAGAACGCAGAAGAGCCGTGTTTACATCAGCGGTTCTCCGTTCTGCCGCTCTAACAGGGGATTGCGGGTCTCCACGGACATCAAGTCCGCCCGACCCGCGGGCACACCCACGCAGCGTGCTGCCGCCAGCTGTTAGTGCGCGCGGGGAGCGCGCAAGGGGGTGGGTGTCCATGGACATCCCCCCGGCAATTCAGATCTGCACTGTAGCCGTCTTTCGGCTATAGCACGGATCTGTACTGGTTAAATGACAGTGACACCTCAACACAAACTACAGCATACAGCTGTGGCCAAATATTTTGAGAATGACACAAATATTAATTTTCACAAAGTCTGCTGCTTTTGTGTTTTTAGATCTTTTTGTCAGATGTTACTATGGTATACTGAAGTATAATTACATGCATTTCATAAGTGTCAAAGGCTTTTATTGACAATTACATTACGTTTATGCAGAGTCAATATTTGCAGTGTTGACCCTTCTTTTTCAAGACCCTTGCAATTAGCCCTAGCATGCTGTCAATCAACATCTGGGCCACATCCTGACTAATGGCAGCCCATTCTTGCATAATCTTGGTTTTTCAGAATTTGTGGGGTTTTTTTTGCTCACCTGCCTCTTAAAGTGGTAGTAAACCCTCCTATCATTTTCAGCCAAGGAAGCTGCCATCTTGGCCTCTGTTTAATCTACAACTGCCATGATGCTGCACATGTGATCAGCTATGACACCAGCCATTGGATGGTTTGACAGTTTGGTTTAAAGCATAACCAATGGGAGTGTTACATTTCCGGCAAGTGCCGGAAATGGAACTGGTTTTTAACCTGTTAAATGCATGGGTTTACTACCGCTTTAAGCATTGACCACAAGTTCTCAATGGGATTAAGGTCTGGGGAGTTTCCTGGCCATGGACCCAAAATTGGCATGTTTTGTTCCCCAAGCCACTTAGTTATCACTTTTACCTTAAAACCCGTCCATCATGCTGGAAAAGGCATTGTTCGTCACCAAACTGTTCTTGGATGGTTGGGAGAAGTGGCTCTCGGAGGATGTTTTCTGTACCATTCTTTATTCATGGCTGTGTTCTTAGGCACAATTGTGAGTGAGCCCACTCTCTGGGCTGAGAAGCAACCCCACACATGGATGGCCTCAGGATGCTTTACTGTTGGCATGAAACAGGACTGATGGTAGCACTCACCTTTTCTTCTCTGGACAAGTTTTTTTTCCGGATCCCAAACAATTGGAAAGGGGATTCATCAGATAAAATGACTTTACGCCCCAGTCCTCAGCAGTCCAAACCCTGTACCTTTTGCAGAATATCGGTCTGTCCCTGATGTTTTTCCTGGAGAGAAGTGACTTCTTTGCTGCTCTTCTTGACACCAGGCCATCCTGCAAAAGTTTTTACCTCACTGTGCGCAGATGCACTCACACCTGCCTGCTGCCATTCCTGAGCAAGCTCTACATTGGTGGTACCCCGATCATGCAGCTGATTCAACTGTAGGAGATGGTCCTGGCGCTTGCTGGACTTTCTTGGGCCCCCGGAAGCCTTCTTCACAAATGCAGTGGAAATTTTTTTTTTATAGGACGAAGTTCATTTTCATGGCAAAGAGCGACTTTGCAATTAATTGCAATTCATTCATCATCTTATCACTCTTCATAACATTCTGGAGTCTATGCAAATTGTAATCATAAAGACGGGGGCAGCAGACTTTGTGAAAATTAATATTTGTGTCATTCACAAAACTTTTGGCCGTGGCTGTATATGCAAAGCTTTCTAGTGCACTACCTTGGGGAAAAAAATGAATCAGGTCTGTTTAGCTGTATGTAAAGATGCGCTGCCTGATCACTCAAATGAATGGGCTGCATTAATGCAGCATGCCTTAACGTACGAATACCCGGGTGCATTAATGTAATGCATAGTGTGGATGAGTTTAAAAGTACAGCTGTACAGTTAAGAAAAAAAAAGTATGGCTCCCCTCTTAGCTAATAATTCCCAAATGTGTCGCGCTAAACCATAAAGTGCATATCCTTATATAGTGCATATATAGTACATCTGTAGTGCAAAAAAACGGATACAGTTCAATCATACAAACAATTGTTCAAACATAAAAGTATTTTGATAAAGTGCAATGACAGATCGAAATGCATTAAAACAGTTAAGGGAAATAACATAAAGTGCAAACGTGCATATAGTGACTTATTGAAAAAAAGACTGCAAAACAAGGTTCGTCAGCATCCAAAAATGTTATCCAGTTTATAAATAGCTTTGTGATATGCTATTAACAGTTCCCACAGCCAGAGAAAAGAAAGTTCTGGATACTTTAAGGATGGAGAAAAAATGTATAGAGATTCCTCAGATCCTCCACCACCGAGCACCAAGTGACACCTCCAGTGAGAAACAAGATGAGGTACGCTTACCGGAGTCTATGGACCCACTATTTCTAGTTGGAAGAATATAGTGTACCTTTGCCAATTGGATGTCTCTGCTGCCTAGGAGAGGTTTATCACCATAGTGACAACATACACCTTGCAGAGGTTTTATCTGCCTGCGCTGATGACCCAACTAGAAATAGTGGGTCCGGGGGCGGATCCCGACTTGCCACTTAAGTGGGTCTCCTCGTTTACATATCTGGGTGTTAGAGTGACGGCTAATGTCAAAGACTACTTTCAACTGAATCTGGCTCCTTTGGTGCCTCTCCTCAAAAATAAATTGCAGACCTGGCAAAAACTACTTCTCTGCTTGATAGGGCGGGTGAACCTCATTAAAATGAAGCTTCTTCCAGTAATTCTATACTTTCTCAGACACGCGCCAGTGAGGGTTTCCGCTGTCATTTTTCAAGCAACTAGAGGGCATCACTGGTTCGTCTCTCTGGGCCCCCTCCCCACCCCGAATAGGTATGAAGGTCCTGCAGGTGCCGGTGGATCAGGGTGGTCTGGCCTTGCCGGACTGGAGGAAATACTATATAGCAGGCCAAATGGTGTTTGTACATAGATGGCTGGTAATGGATGAGGGGGACTCAGCCACGGTTCTGGAGGCGGCTTAATTGGGCTCTTACGAATCTTTACGGATGGCGATACATAGGGGAACGCGGGCTGTTCTCCCCCTCAACCAATCTATGAAAGCCACGATTAGGGCTTGGGAGGAAGCACTCAAAATGGCATGTCCTAGCTACCTGGGTGTGTCTCCCCTGGCGCCGTTGTGGTTGAACACGAAACTCCAATTTTTTGACCTTTACAGACCCTGAGGTGTGGGCCGTGAGGGGCATCAAGCGGGTAGGGGACATTACTAACTTGGGCGAGCTGCAGACATTTGACCACTTGAGGAGCAGGCATGAGCTGCCCAACTCCCACTTTTTCAGGAATTTGCAGCTCAGGCATGCTTTTCGGAGCCAATTTAAAGTCCAGAAGGTGGAATCCATACCCTCATGTTTAGAGTCTCTGCTCCAGGAGAAGGATATGTCTAAGGTGTTATTGGTGTCCTACAAGGAATTGTTCAAAATTACGCCCAAAGCGGTCACTAAGTGCCGACAGAGATGGGAGGGCGAGGTGCCAGAGGTACAGGGGGAAGACTGGGACGACCTATGGGATCAACCCTTCAAACACTTAGTATCAGCTAGAGACAGGCTCATCCAGTTTAAATTCCTTCATCGTATCTACTTCACTCCGGCTAGACTGGCTGCTATTTATCCTTCGGCCTCCCCGGAGTGCTGGAGATGCTCTCATAGTCCGGCTCTGACCCATCACATATTTTGGGATTGCGGGCAGATCCAGGCTTTCTGGAAGGAGGTTACGGGGTGTATCGCAGATATTTTAATGGTGCCCATCCCATTGACCATCCGGGTTTGTCTGCTGGGATTGGTGGAGGGAGGTGGTCCCTTCCAGGGCACACAGAACGCTTTCCATTTTACTGTGAACTCATTCTGTTGTCTTAGAAAAAGCCGTCCGCACCCAGTTTAATACAATGGAAACAGCTGGTCAACAGGATGCTGCCGTATTACAAAGCCACTTATCAAGCCAGGGGGGTGTGATAAAAAATTCCATAAGGTATGGAGAGCATGGTGTGATTCTACAATATCGAATGGTTGAGGGCTGAGATAGAGTCTTTGTAGATGCTCATTAGTGGTGTGGTGGATCCGGACAGAATGTCCCACGGAGGTGGCGGGCATTGAGATCCTGTTGGGCTAGAGGGGGGGCTGATCCCACTTGGCATGTGTACACCCTACGGACCACCCGAGAACTGAGGCACATAGACTTCTGCCTGATCCGCAATTGGGAAGCTAAGAAACCAAGCGGGGGGGGGGGGGGGGGGGGGG